>JAUKNM010000025.1:5427500-5850000 GCA_030765045.1 Tenodera sinensis | reverse complement strand
AAGTTTTGCTTAGGTCCTGAGCTACAGTTATTAGACATTTCACAGAAAATTTGTGTGTGCATTATTTTTACTTTCTCTACTGGTAAGTAAAGAAAGTATTGTGTTCCACCCAAAAATTTGATGTCCAGATTTCACTGGTTCCACCCAAAAATTTGATGTCCAGATTTCACTGGAAATGTAAGTTTCAAGACGTCCTGAATCCAAAAAAAAAAGTATTTTTAGAAAAAGGTCCATGTGTGTGTCTGTGTGTCTCTCAGGCTGTGGTCAGCATAACTCAAAAACGAATGAAAAATCACTTAAAAATCAAAGTTGGTATTTAAGTTTAATGCCTTTCAAGGATGCAACATGGAAGATTTTGAAGAAAATACCCTCACCCTTTTACATATAACATTTTTCAAAACTTTTTATTTTCTTGAAAATGGATTTAACGATTCTGATTAAAATGATACATGTTTAAGCTATTTCTATGACAAATGAAATGCATATCTTGAATTGTCTGGCTATAGCCTATGCTATCCTGTTTACTCTGGATGACTTTTGAATGACTCATAAACTGTAAGAGATAGACAAAATCTTATTATATAAAAACTGTAGATCTTGCTAAAACATACAATTTATGCCTCAATAATTCTTTTTTTTTATAGAATAAACCATTTCAGAGATATTCCTTGTTATTTGTGTCAGTTTCAGAAAACTTAAAACTTTCATGAAATGGAACATCGTTCATTTTTTATATGTTAAGCGTGCTAAGAGAATGGGGTCTCAAAGCTTTACAAGATTTGACTATTGCTCAAAGCTTACTGCATTCCAACATTTCCCTTCCAGAAGAAGATATAGTATTAAGAGTTTGTAAGAATGGTTAGTACAAGAGTAGAGAAAGTCATGTGAGTGCAACACATCAGATTTTTAATCACTATGTTCACTCCAGGTCTCATCAACATGAGTTCAGTGCATTCATTTTGGGTTGCACTGTTATCCACCATCATCGAACTTGCAGCATTCATCATTGCCCTGTTTTATTTTCTTGGATGCTGGAGACCACGTGAAATAAGCAAAGCGTTTGTTATTATGGATTTCTTTTTGACGTTTGCAAAGACGTTGCGATTGTTTCTAATGCTACTATAACCTCTTTAAATGGAAGCCGACTGAAAAAATATAAATAAATACAATCAATAGTTATAAATTCACATTTTATACCTTTTAAGCAGAAATTTCGTGGTTTTTAAATTCTGTGGTCAGAAAATGTTTAGGGGAATGCGTCCCCTAAACATTTGTTATTACTATTGTTATTACTCTTAGTATTCCTATTGCTATTGCAATTGCTATTGCTATTATCGTTATTGTTGTTCTTATTCTTATCATCACCACCATAATCATCATCATTGTCATCGTCATCGTTGTCATCATCATCGTCGTCGTCATCATCATCATCATCATCACCATCACCATCACCATCATCACCATCACCATCAACATCAACATCACCATCACCATCACCATCACCATCACCATCACCACCACCATCACCACCACCACCAGCACCACCATCACTACCACCACCACCAGCACCACCATCACCACCACCACCACCACCATCACCACCACCACCACCATCACCAGCACCACCACAACCACCACCACCACCATCATCATCATCATCATCATGATCAGCATCATCATCGTCGTCATCGTTGTCATCATCATCGTCATCATCACCATCACCACCACCACCACCACAACCACCACCACCACAACCACCACCACAACCACCACCACCACAACCACCACCACCACCACCACCACCACCACCATCATCATCATCATCATCATCATCATCATCATCATCATCATCATCATCGTCGTCGTCATCGTTGTCATCATCATCGTCATCATCATCATCATTATTATTTATTATTATTTATGATTATTGTTGTCGTTATCATTATTATTATATTTAGCTAACCCACATATAGGTACTCTGTATCTCCGTACAGGTAGTGAACATATAAATTAAATAAAACTGTTACTGTAGTTCTTGTTAAATATACTGTGATTGAGAAAGGTCTGTGTGACGCCACTCTCTCTATAGAAGGAGGTGAGAAAACAGTGGTGAGAGTGTTATAGTCACAGATATGAGCCGTTCAGTATGTTAGAGAGTGTGAGACAGCCATAATAGATATGTTAGTTGTTGTTATGATGATATAACTAGCTCCAAGTGATTGCATTGTGGTAGTTTATGAGAGACAAAGAAAGTGAAGAAAAACACCCAAAGAACTGAGTCAAGGTTATGAGAGTTGTTATAGTACGAAAGATTGTAGACTGTGTTAATGATGAGGAGGAAACTGTGTATTCATGATACAATTTCAGAAGACATTAAAGTGATAGAAAGGTGACCAAACTGATTTTGTTGTCTTTGTCACAATATTTTCTGACAATGGCCAGTTTTGTTGCCTTTACACACTATTAAATAGGTTTCCCATTTTGTGCAGTACAGTTTGATGCTCATAGAGGATAATGTGATCTAATGGAATCGGTTTCCCTTTATATCAGTAGGATGTTATGTGGTTACAACACGATAGTGTATCAGCTCACTTTGGGGCTGAAGTACATCACTATCTTAACTACTACATATGGCAATTACTGGATAGGTAGATGTGGATCCATTGCCTGGCTGGCCTGCTCCCTAATCTTACCCCCACTTGACTTATTCTGGTGGGGACACATGAAAACTGTCTTTTAAGACATGCCTGTTGAATCTGAAGAGGAACTTGTGGCATGAGCATTTGCTTTAAAAGGGAAAGCTGTGGTGGTACTGGAAACATTTGAGTGCTTATGTGTCCTAGTTTGTTCCTTGGATTAAGATTAAGTAACTTGCTAATACAAACTCAATACTGTAATTTGGTTGTTAATTTTAACATATTTAAACAAACTGGGTGAGAGGCAGTAGTGACACCAATTCATCTTGTGATTAAACGAAGTACCACAGCAAAACAGTGGCTGAACAAAAAGTGTTCCAAAACACTTCCTAAAATTTCTCTTTGAATTTTGGAACAACATGCACTGCAGTTTTTGGAACCTAAAACCTTCTAATAACCTTTTCTAAGAAAGTGTTCCTTTATTTCCTTTTTACTTATGTTGTAATCAAATTGTTAACAGCACATACTAAATAATTTCATAAAGAGAGAACATTAGAAATCAGTGAATCAATATTTTATTAATAGCAATTAAGAACATTTTTTCTTGATGGTTGCATATTATGTGTCAATTGTGTGCTTGACCTAGAATTACAGAATCTTCATTTTCACCAGCTTCACCTCTATTTGGATGCATGTGATAAGGGTTTCCATATTATGTGAAAATGCGTGGATTTTGTGTGATTAATTAACTATGGTATCAAGGAGAATATACAAACTGGTGCTGTTTTTGCAATTATTATTTCGGAATGTGCTGTGCTATGAGACTCGTTTTCTATCTAGGTCGTGGTAACGGATGGAATGAAATATCACACAATGTTTCTTTACCACAATGTTTTAATTTATTAAACAATTTCTCTCAGCACCATGCTAAATGCTTAAAAACCTTTACACTTTTTCACTTAATAGAACTTATGCTTGATGAAAGTTTGGTGAAAGTTCCATGTTCACACTACCTAAATATGATTGTCTTTTCACTTCGGTTACACACACGCGAGTGAACAGTTTTTTGGCGTCATTTGACGCGACACCGCCTTTTTCATATTCATTCGCGTATACGTCCATCAAATAGTTCTTTCTCGTTAGGGAAGCGATCCCTAATCATTCTCCCCTACTTTTATTATGGAACACATATAATTCTAATATTTATACATATATATTAAAATCACATATGGAAAGATTTATGACGTCTTTGGGCAAACTTAGTTGTTTGTAACAATGAACCTTATCAACATGTTTTCGTCAATTAACTATCTCATACCAACATCAACAAATGAATTACACTTTTAACAAACATTCACATGAACGATTTTCTTTTGGGGTCTTCTAATATTCTGTCTCACATGCCCCTTGTTTTGTTTTTCAAGTTGTCACCTATATTTACAATCTTGAAACACAATACAATACTTCTCCCTACTCCTCTGATGCAATCACTTTGTAGAATATTTTTTTTTTTTTCTTTACAGTCTTCTTTGCTGTTTGTCTTTGTCTTTTGTTTTGGCATGACACAGCATGTCTTTATAAATTTCACATATTCAGTTACTACACAATACATGTTCAGTTATTATGTAATACATATTCAGTTATTGTACAACACATTCAGTTATTATACAACATATCCAGTTATTATACAACATATGTTCAGTTATTATACAACACATATTCAGTTCTTATACAACACATACTCAGTTATTGTACATTTGACATTGACACAAATATAATTTAAGTGTGTCATGGTTTATTATGTGGCTTTTGACTTATGCTCCTTGTTATGAGGAGAGAAAAAATAAGGATACAAATTTTGAGCTAATGATTATGATCATATTTATGGCAATATTTTATTCAATTCTTTGCCTTCTTTGTCTTGTAAGCTTATTATGTATTGGCAGGTCGTTGAGTCGGTTCTTAAACTCTGATGTTACTAATGGTACCATTTTTTAATTGGGTTCTTATTCATTATTATTTGGTTCAACATTTCTTCGAGCTTAGCATTGGCTATATCCATCTTAATTCATGGGCATTGCTTTTCTGATTATGGTTTTTCTTACTTCACTAATTGCCACCTCTTTGTCTCTTATCTCTATAAGAGAAAACTTCTATACTTATAATTATTCTGCAATTGTATTATTTTTCTTCTCAATTCACCCTCGACATCTTTGTGTCAAAATATTTTATCTTTGTCATCACGACTCCTTTTTATTTTTGTCCCTGACATCCTTATGTCAAAAACACATTATTTTCCATCGCTATAATTCATTTCTTTAATGACAATCAGTGTCCTCATCTGTCTTTGTTGACAATGCTCTTTGTGGTCAATATAGCCGATGACTATGTTGATTTTCTTTTTTGTTGTATTTTCCAATCTGAACATAATTTTCTATAAGTAACCCATTAAAAATTGTTTATTTCCATCATCTCTACTATTCCTGCCTTACATATTTGTTGGCAAAGGCTATTTGGTCCTTTCTTTGTATGGTTTTAATTTATTTTTATGGTATCTTCCTACCAACTTGCCATTTGTATTCTGTAGCTCATACGTGTGGTCACCCAGCTGTTTTGTTATGACCAGTGGTCCAGTGTACAGTAGTTCCATCTTTCCAGATCTTTTCTCAGATGCCTTGGATGCTTTGTGGCTTCTTAAGAGCACCTTTTCTCCAATTTGTGGGGACCATTTCCTGACGAATCTTTTTACCTTGTTCCTCCCTTCTTCAGCCTTTTGCTGTAACCTTCTGAATGCCAATTGACATTTTTCCTTCTCTGTCAATTCCCTTTGAGCAGCCATCGTAGTGTCAATGTCAATTGTCAACCTTTTGGGCATTGTGTTGGTCATCAATTCGATTGGGGCGAACTTGGTCGTGGGGTTCACCGAATGGTTAATCACCTCCTCTATGTACCTGCATTTTTCCGTCCAGGAAGTGTGGTCTTTGTGGCAAAGTAGGCGGAAATATATATTTATATCCCTCATCGTTCTTTCAGTCGGGTTTCCTTGAGGATAATACGTTGAGGAATAGTATAATTTTATTCCTAATGTTCTTAAGGTGTCCTGGAATAACTTACTTTTATACATTGTTGCATTGTCTGATAGAATAGATTTTATTCTCCCATATTTTGGGATGTAGTCCTTGATGATTTTATCTAGGCAAGTTCTGCTTTTAATGTTCTTAATGGGGTATATTTTAGTGAATTTTGTGAAAACATCAAACATGACAAAGATGTATCTGTTTCCATCTTTCCCCCTTGGTAGCTCGCCATGTTCGTCAATGCACACCAATGCATTTTTCTCGTTTCTCACGATGGATTGTGGAATGACATCGTATCTTACATTAATTGGCTTGGCCTTCTGACATAGGTCGCATGAGGAAATTAACTTCCTGACTTTCTTGCCAAGATGTTTGATGTACAGTACTTCCTCAATTACAAGCATTGTTCTCTCAGTACCAGAGTGAAGCATCGAGTGATGGAATGCCAAGATAACGCTGTCCTGTAAGGAATTTGGTACCATCATTTTCCACTTCCTTACGTCGCGACCATGTAATTTAAATAGGATGTTCCTAAATTTTCCTATCTTGGCTTCCAACTTTGGTACTATGTCTGGAGCCTTGTCGAATAGCCTCTTCAATTCAGGGTCTTCTTGCTGTAGCTTCGCTATGTTTTTGAAGTCTTGTAAGATTTCATTGCTTTCTTTACTATTTATCTGCATTATTTTAATTTCATGGTGTGGATTGTATATCGTCTCGGGTATGTGACTCTCCGATCTTAATCTTGACAATAAGTCACTAAAGATGTTCTCCTTGCCCGGGATATGTTTGACCTCTATGTCGTGCGATGTTATTTCGTGTATGTACCTCGAGATTTTGGAGTTGGTTAGCTTGCATTTTTGGATGAAGGACAGGCTTACGTGATCAGTATATATAATTATTTTATAATGGTAGATATATTGCCTGAATTTTTGTAACGCAAAATGGATTGCACCTATTTCTAATTCTGTTATGCAGGCATTGGCTTCTATCTTGTTTAGAAATCTAGAAGCTGTGGCAATCACATGTTTGTTGCCATCTGCATCTTCTTGTGCTAATATTGCTCCATATGAGTGCGCACTAGCATTGGTGTATATTAGAAAAGGTGAATTTGGATTCGGTCGTTCCAGGAGAATACTGTGCTTAAAAAGTTCTTTAATTTTCTCAAAAGCTACCTGGTGTTTGGTATTCCATTCCCACTTAGTATCCTTTCTCAACAGTTCTCTAAGGGGTACTAATTCCTTAGCGTAGTTGATCACAAATTTTGACTGGTACTGTAAAATGCCCAGAAACCTTCTCAACTGTTTCAAGTTATGTGGGGGTGGTATACACTCTATGGCCTTGACCCTCTCCGGATTAGGTTGTATACCATCAGGCATAATGATGTGGCCTAGAAATTCTGCCTCTTTGACAAATAATTCACACTTTTCCAAGTTTAGGGTCATGTTGCTTTCCTGAAACTTGGACAATACATAATCTATGTGATGTAAGTGTGACTCGGGATTCTTGCTGTATATTAAAAAATCGTCAACATATTGCGTTACAAAAGCCTCGATAGTATCCCCGAAAACTTTGTCTAGAGCCCTCAGTAGTGCACTGCTACTGGTCGATAATCCAAAGGCACATTTTAAAAAATGGTACACCTTTCCTTTGTGTAGGAAGCAGGTATATTTCCTGGCGTCTGGATGAAGAGGAATTAGCCAGAATGGTGCTGTCAGGTCAAGACTTGTAAAATGTTGACTTCCCTTCAATTTTGATATCAGTTGGTCTACCCCCTCAGGCCTGTAATGATCTGGCAAGGTATGCACATTTATCTTCCTTGCGTCAATGGTCATCCTCAATTTTCCCTCTTTCTTATGGACCCACACCACTGGATTCACATAACATGAGTCCGACGGTTCTATTATTCCGTCCGCCAACATTTTCTGGATCACTCTGTCAGCTTCCTCCCTGATGGAGTTGGGGATGGGCCTGGATTTATGTTAATAGGGGGTGATATCTTTTACTTTAAAAGTATGTACGTACTTATTACATGTACCTGGCTTTTTATTAAAAATTTTTCTGTTTTTAATTAATATTTTTCTAAGTCGGTTCCTTTCCTCTTCAGAGATGCCATGTGCTCCCCAGACCTTCTCATCGATTAGCTGTGACATGGTTCTTCTCCATCTGTTGGTAGTGGTTCAGGTTGGTAGTTGTTCGAGGTAACATACACGTCTTCTGTGCAGATCCAATGGCTGCAAACATTAGTTTCCTCCTCGCTCATCCAATCTGTTTTCTCCTTACTTACCCTTAGGTCTACCAACCCATTCTTGTGGACATTGATGTTCTCCACAAAGAACTGCTCATCCGGATGGATCCCTGTCTGGTCTGGTTCCTCCTGGCATGTTTCTTCCTCCAGGAACTTCGCGGTGCATTCTGAGGTTCCTTCCTTGATAATGAATTCATGTAGGTCATAATCGATCACCGACCTCCAAAGATTAAGCAAATCACTGCCAATGATTAGGGTAGCTGTTAGTCTAGGTATTACCAGGGCAATAAAATTGAACTTCCAACTTCCGATTTCTATTACCAGCCTTACCTGGTATTTAACATGTTCCTTTTTCTTGCCAATTGCTGTGCTGCAATACACTCCACACACAGGCAAGAATTCAGCATTTCTCTTTGTTATTAATTCCTGGAATAGCTGTTCGTCACATACTGATGTGCTGGCTCCTGTATCAATCATTGCTGGCAATTCGATACCCCATACCTTCAGCCTAATCATTGGTGGATTGGTTATTTCCTTTCTTTCACTTGCCTGTCTCCTCAAGGTACCTATATTATGTTGGTCAATATTGCCCCTACTGCCACACAGGTCAACTTCCGGGACACAAAGTTGACTTGTACTTAGTTTTCCTGGGCGTTAGAGGTGATTGTTGTTTCTGTATTCTGCGCAGCATCGGTCCTATCCGGCACATTTTCATTCTGTTCCTGTTGTCTTACGTTGTCGGTGTTCCATTGGTTTCTGCCCCTTTGGCGTGAACCCCTATTGTATGACGACCTTTGGCTGTTTAAGTATTCCCTACAGAATCGTATGTGATTCACTTGATGGGTACGGTCTCCTGGTGTCCCCCGATCATATCTATGTGTTCTGTATCTCGATTCACCCCTTGGTATTGTGTCGTGGTACCGCTGTCTTGTGTTCTCCATCCTCTCGCCATGATTGTGTGGTTGTGGGAAATGGTGTGCCCCTCTCCCCCTTTCATGGGTGCTCCTAGTATTTCTATCTTCTCCCTCATTCTGGTTGTTCGTAGCCGTGCTCCGGTTTAAGATGGGTGAGTTTGGGTGACCGTTCCTATGTCTATGCTCATTAGGCCGACCATTTTGTGTTTCGAAGGCTGTCAGCAATTCTATCATATCTGCAAAATCTGCTGGCCTCGCAACAATTAACCCTGTTCTCACTGTGTCTGGGAAATGTCTTGTTATGCTGGTAATTAGCTCTGCTTCCGACAGGTTGGCTACTTTCATAAAATAGTCGACTAGCGATAACCCTTTGGTTGGATCATATCTACCTGTCGCTAGCTCTACCCTAGTTTGGTTTTGCTTAGCTGGGCCCCAATACCTTGATAGGAATAGATTTCTGAATGAGCTATACGACTCATGACCAGCTAGTATTAACCTGAGCCATTCTAATGCCTTGTTTTTTAAGCTTTTCTTGACTATCATCATCCTAAGCTCATTTGGTATCCTTTTCACTTTAAAATACTCTTCCATCTCTTTAACAAAGAGTTTTGGATCGTCTCCCTTCTCCTCGTCAAATGTAGGTGGTGTGATTTCATGTAATATGCTATTGGGGTAACATGTGTTGTGTGTTGTGTCATTGTTTGGTTGTGAACCTCTTTCTCTGTATGGTGAGTCAACATTTTGTACATTATTCAAATAACTCTCATCTTGTACATTACTTATAGGTCGCGCGTTACTTCTTGACGAATGAAAATTTTATATGAAAGGTTGAATGCGAGTCTCTACTCAGCTTTTGCGGGAACGAGAGAGAGGAGGTACAGTCTGCAGTGAGATGACGCGCATGCTTCTGAGCTGAAGTAGTACAACACTACAAATCAATTTATGACACTTGCAGTAATATCAGCCACACGTATTATACACTATACCTCTATAACTGTTTCCACTTAACTTTCTTGCATTTATTCTATTCCCGACATCTCTCCCTCGTCTGAATTGCTATTTTCGTTGCATGCATACATACATCCGTACCGCACAAAACTTTTGCAGTCGACTGTATACACAAACGCGACAGAGGAAAACAGAGGTGTCTGTTATCGTAGCATAAACATTTGCTGACCTGTTTATTAAGGGTAGGCTCACTCATTGGATTTCTGCTCAAGGTCATTCGTCAAGAACGAACGCGCAACCTATACATCTAAATCATCTTGCCTTTGTAGTGCATTCACAACATCATTTACATTAGCCAAACTTTCTTTCCCTTTTTTCATTTCTTCACTAATTGATTTTAAATCATTCTTTATTTCTAAGTGACTTTGTTTCATATCATTTATAGCATCCTGTTGCGAATGTACTACATCAGTCATAGTCTTAATTTTAGGAATTACAATTTGTTCTACAGTTTCATTAATAATGTCTTTCTTTACTACCTCAATCTCTTTCCTTAATTCCTCAGTTATTTCTGCTTTTACATTTGTAATCTTACAGTCTACATTTGTATTGCATTCTGTTATTTCATCTTTACATCTAGCAATTTCTCCTTCTAATATAATCTTATTTTCTCTCATTTCTGATTCTATTTTTCCCATCCTATCTCCTATGATTTCTATCCTAGCTTCTAAGGCTTCCTTTGTCTCATTTAAGTTTTTATGTACTAATTTTAAATTAGTTTCCATTACTTTCATATTTTCTTTACACTCCTGTCTTCCTAATTCTATTTTCTGTTCTAAGTTCTGTCTTCCTAATTCCATTTTCTGTTCTAAGTTCTGTCTTCCTAATTCCATTTTCTGTTCTAAGTTCTGTCTTCCTAATTCCATTTTCTGTTCTAAGTCCTTTCCCACTTCCTCCATTTTCTGACCTATTTCTTCCTTATTCTGTTCTAGTTTCTGGCCTATACTCTGACCTATTTCTTTTTTATTTTGTTCTAGTTTTTGTTCTATACTCTGACCTAAACTTTGTTCTATGTCCTGTCTCACTCCCTCCATTTTCTGTCCTAAACTTTGTTCTAGTCTTTCAAACATGATCATTAATAACCTTTGGTCTTTTCCTATTGCTACCTGTTCCTCACTTTCTGGTTCTATTTGATAACTAGGCCTATCTGCCCCTTCTCCCGCTCCTGTTTCTATCTCTTTTCGCGACATTTTAGTTTCTTTATTCAATTCACTTAGGGTTAAAAGTCCCACTACTTTGCCGCTTCGCAGTAACATAAAAATAAAAATAAACTGTATGTAAAAATAAAAATTTTTGATCCTACTTTTTTCCCCCGTTGATTTGTCCAGTTATGTACGTCTCCTGGGCAGTTGGCTTCGCTAGACAATCTCCGGTGTTTTCCCGCGTTGATTATCCGTGCATCGGTGTTCTGATGTATCGTTGATTATCCGTTCATCGGTGTTCTGATGTCGATATCAAACGATGGTCTAATGGCGTCTTCTTTCTTTTTGGCGCGATGATATGGCGTCACTTGGTATTTCTCGTAAGTTCATTTCCCGTAATTTCCATTCCATCCTAAATTCGTGCTCCACGTTGGGCAAGCCATTTGGTGCTGTTTTTGCGATTATTATTTCGGAATGTGCTGTGCTATGAGACTCGTTTTCTATCTAGGTCGTGGTAACGGATGGAATGAAATATCACACAATGTTTCTTTACCACAATGTTTTAATTTATTAACACTTCATCGATACTTTATATTAAACAATTTCTCTCAACACCATGCTAAATGCTTAAAAACCTTTACACTTTTTCACTTAATAGAACTTATGCTTGATGAAAGTTTGGTGAAAGTTCCATGTTCACACTACCTATAACTAAGTTCTGTCTTAGGTTTGTCCGCGCCAAAACAAACCCATGTGGCCAGTGCACCGTGGTACAACAGGGTAGTAATGCGTGCAGGGAGGTAGTCCCATCCTAGTAGTCTGAGTTTTAGAATGAATTTATCGTTAAATGATGCAATATTCTACACAAATACCCAAGAGATTAATTAACCTGATGTATACTGATAAACAGAGCTACAAGTTCCAACATGCAGCTCGTGTGAGGACCTGATATCCGAGTATTGTTTACAGCAGCAGTTGCTATTTAGAATCATGGCGGACGGCCACGGTGAATTAGCTCTTGGTCTTCGTCGACTTATGTAAAGCATAAGGCGGGAAAACCATTGACTAGTGGTGAAAAAACAATAGTATTTAACGTGTATTGTAAGTTGTGTGAGAGATATCCAACTGTTCCCATCAAAGAAGTAGTGAAATTAGCTTCTGAGTTCACCGGTTTTTCGAATACCAGTATAAACAGTGCTCGCAAAGAAAAATAATAATCATGACATGTGCATTGTTTATTTTGTTGTGACTATCAATCCTATCGTCTCTAGTTACATGTTAGTCACTCTTTAAATTGACGGAATAAGGGATAGTATCCTTTCTGTTACGTATCGCATGCACTCACCACATGGTTGTGACAGTATTTCTGGCGCGAATAGCGGAAGGATACATTATAACTGTGCACTGGCCACCTGGGTTCAGTTTCGCGCGGATCAACCTTAGAATGAATAGATAGTAAATATGGTTGTCTTTTCACTTCGGTTACACACACGCGAGTGAACAGTTTTTTGGCGTCATTTGACGCGACACCACCTTTTTCATATTCATCCGCGTATACGTCCATCAAATAGTTCTTTCTCGTTAGGGAAGCGATCCCTAATCATTCTCCCCTACTTTTATTATGGAACACATATAATTCTAATATTTATACATATATATTAAAATCACATATGGAAAGATTTATGACGTATTTGGGCAAACTTAGTTGTTCGTAACAATGAACCTTATCAACATGTTTTCGTCAATTAACTATCTCATACCAACATCAAAAAACGAATTACACTTTTAACAAACATTCGCATGAACGATTTTCTTTTGGGGTCTTCTAATATTCTGTCTCAAAACGTACAAGCTGAGATTTTCACAAAGGTTTAAAAATGAAACTAGATGATTATCTAAAAATGTACTGGGCCATTTCCATCGATGATTGTTCCACCGCCAAAGACTGTGCAGTATTTCTGAACTTGAAAGAGTATCGAGGGCATGTTAAGAAACTCAGAATGGTTCACACCTTTTTGCATGAATATAGGAGATGTTCCATCCCCTATTAGTAATAACCACAGCTGTATGAAATTAGTTATATGGGGTAAAGATGAAGATTCGCCATTAAATTCATCTAGATTCACTGTACAATAATTTCATTAAAAAGGGCTGGAGATATATTAAATTAATTTGTCATTCATGCACATCTCATGTGGTAAACATTATCACAATTTCTACAATTGTAAAACTCACCACATATCAGTTCATGCCTCTTCTTATGATAGTTGCTTAGAAAGCCCTTTTCATATTTGCAACACTTATATTCTGGTATAGTCCACGGAAGCGAACTCTTCACTTTACCATTCCACGTCTTTGCAATTTTCAGTGTAATACTTATAAAATGTATGAATTAATAAATGCTTGATGCACTTTCCGCTTGCTCATGCTTCACCAGGTAACTTATCAACACTGTTGAACAGTATTTTCACTAAGAGAGTTGTGCTCAAGTCAAAGCATAATCTGCCAATGAGGACATGTTTGCCATAGCATGTGATCTATGTGGGATCGAACATGCTGCCCTAATTAAATTAATAAAGCATGAAATTAGCATGTGTTTAACACATGTTTTGACACTTGTCAGATCACTATCAAAAACATGACAACCGACAAGTACCTGAAGGCGTAGCTCCTTTGGTGGTAAGATACTGATAAAGAGGATAGGGGTGTTATAACATCATGTTTTACATATGTAATTAATTAGCGGCAGTGCCCTTATTGCACAATTGCCATTTATAGGCTACTCATTGATCACTGACTTCTATTAAACTAAACAAGATACAAGGATGCAGTAAACGGGAATTACCTTGTAACAAAACAGCACATCATTTAAGCTATGGTTGAAGATCGCCAAGGTCTAGGGATTGATTCCTGTGCAAATCAATACTTTTACTGTTGGAATAATTCCTGAACTATTAATGATAAAAACTTTGAATACATTTTATTAATTTTGTATTGTTGTGGAGTTTCCACTGAGTGATACTCGTGACCCTGGAGTTCTTGGTTAAAATCCTACTTTAGAAATTTAATTATATCAGAAACCTATGATGCTAGAGAGTTGAAATAAATGTTATATGGTAAAGTTTATTAAGGACAATTATTTTCTATCATGCTAGAGTTGAGATATCATAGGTTTGACTGCTACCTCCCATTTGAATGACTGAATTTTGGTCTATGTCGTGATTTGTTACACTTGGAATAAGAATGTAAAGTGGAAGTAGGGGCACTTGGCATATACAATGATATTGTCACCGCGCCCGCCGCATCTAATTGCCGACAACAGCAGTGTCACCCATCGGATTATTGTCGGCACTACCGCAAAGGAGCCGAAGGAAAGAGACAGAGAATGGCCGCATTGTTGGGGCGCTTGCCGAAAGAGAGAAAAGGATAGAGACTTCGGGAATCTTCTGCTTTGTATTTCACCGCAATAACTGAACTTTCCAGAATAGTGCCTGGGAGATATAAAATAGCGGTAAAGTGCGACAGACAGGAGACAGACGTATGTGAAGCGTTGAGTAGTCGTGCCGACGGAAAGAAGAGACATATGCGAAGCGTTGAGGAGTCGTGCCAACGGAGAAGGGACAGTTCTTGTGTTACGAATTTGGAGCCGTGCTGTGAGTGAATCGGAAAAGACTTTCTTGCTGTTGCAACGAGTGTAAAAAGTTACTGTTTACGGAAATAAAAGTGTATCTTTATCCTGACTACATCTGTCTTCTTTACTTTACACCCACCAAAGTCATAATATTTTAGAAAATGTTATCCCTATGGCCCTAAGTTCAATTACCAGGGTGGAGACAACTACTTTGACTTCCTGAACCAATGGAGATAAACCGGTGAAATGAGAATCAAATAAATGTTCCAGTATTGAACTGTTGATAAAATGGTAATTTTTACCCTGTTCAAATCTCTAAGAGTCCATTTAAACATCTTGCAAACTATGGGTGTTGGAGACCTGCAATAAGCACTAAATTGTTGTTATTATTAAAACAATCAGTTGCAAAATACTCTTATTGGAAAAACAAATTGCTTGACTTTATTCTAAAATCTTATATGTTGTATAACACGAAAAAAATCCACTTTAAATATGATTGAAGAGGAACGTAGTGATTTTCAGTGATATTTAAGCTAACAATGTGCAGTAAAACGTATATTCCCTGCTGGCACTAAGAAGAATGAGAGGAGGAAGAAAATAAAGGTGAAGGATGAGGATGAGGATAAGCAAAAGAAGAAGAGGAAAAAGAAAGAAGAAGAAGACTAGAAATTTAAATCATTAAAGGAGTATAAAATTGTGAACATTATAAGTAACAACTGTGATTGATAGGTTATGTAGAGTACAATGTATGATTGATAAGTACCCCTAACATATGATGAAAATATGCTTCAAGTGCCAGAAAGCATTGCCGGATGTCTTTATCTCTTTAAAGATGTGGCTGTGCCAATATCTGTAAGTGGACTCCACCATTTTCATAATGGTGCCGAGTGTACATGCGTCATCCAGCCTGCTTGTCTGAATGTGTTCTAGACAGGTAGACAATGTGTCTCCTCAACTGCATGATGTCATCTAGCTATATTAACCACTTGTATAGGGGCTGAATGATGAAGGATAATGAAGGGCCTGTTTCTAATATCGACCTATTGATTGCTTTTCCTTTTCTTCATTTTCTTTATTCCTTTTTATTTGTCTTATATATGTTGTTAGCTAATGCTGGATTTCTGACAATGAAGTCATTAATCCTCTTGCTCTCCAATATTTTTCACTGATGGATGGGGCATTAGAAGTGGCCGGGCATATTTGAAGGTGGTCTCGATCCATTTCCTCTTGCAGATCACATAGAGGACAGAGTGGTGAAGAATATATCCCTATTCTGTTTAAATGTTTTGCCAGACAATCATGTCCTGTAATCAATCTGAAGGTTGCAACTGTTGTTTTTCGAGGATACTCAGGAATTACTGTTTGAATGTTTGGTAGTTCCCATCTTTTATTCTTTGATTTTTCATAGTAATATTTTGCAATGATTTTTTTGAATTCAGAGTTGACTAATCTTTTAGCTGCATAAAATGGTAGATTAACTATAGATTTCTGAACATTGCCGGTACTCTTTTTTGCAAGCAAATCAGCTTTCTCATTACCACTCAGTCCACAGTGAGCTGGTATCCATTGGAAGACTAGGTGTTTTTGAAGTGCTGTTAGATGGGTAAGGATTTTCCAACATTCTATAATTGTTTGGTTTTTTGGTGACAACTTGGAAGTAATTGCTATAATTGCTGCCCTGGAATCTGAGAGAATAACTGCTTGCTGAAAATGTGAAATTCTGTACCAAAGATTTTGTAGGGCCATTCGAATTGCTTCAATTTCTCCAACAAACTTAGTAGTTCCATAACTTAAAGATTTGTAATAAGAAAAGAGGTGACATGTGACTCCAGCACCTGCTCCATCTTGGTTTGATATCAATGATCCATTAGTATACATATGGAGCCATTCATGTTCTGGAAATCTAGTATGGATTGTCTCTAATGCCAATAATTTTAGAACACTAGTTGGAGTATCACTTTTCTTAACTTCTTCTGTCAGGTATAAATAATATGTGATGTCTAATGTTTGTGTCAGATTGACTTTAGATATGAAGTTTTCCTTTGAATTAGGAAGGTATACATTCTTCTTGATGTCTTGAATTTTGGAAAGAAGGCTCTCCTGAGTCTTTAGTGTATGTGTAAAATTTTTCTTGTGCCATGTATTGAATGGGAGTCTGATCAACTTTTCATGTTGAATGAGAGCCGCTTTTTTTATTTCATATTCAATGGGGCATTGGTTGGTTAGTATTTCCATAGCTGCTATTGGTGTGGTTTTGATAGCACCCGTAATTAATCTCAGACTTTGGTTTTGAAAGATTTGAATCTTTTTTGTGTTTGCTGTTACAAGAACTTCGCTGCAGTAAGTAAATAATGGCTTTATATATACATTGTATGTTGTGTTAAGAGTTGCTCTGGAACATCCCCACTTCATTCCTGTTAGACGTTTTAACAGGGAAAGGCGCCTCTCTGCTCTTTGTATTACATTTTCTATTTGTTTGGTCCATGTAAGTTTAGCATCAAATGTAACTCCTAAATACTTTCCTTCCTTTGTTTCTGGTAATTGTTGACCCTCAAAATTTTGTTTTATTTTTAGTGACTTTTTTCTTAGTGAAAAGATTTGGTAGTTTGATTTTGTTGTATTAACAGTCATTAAATTTTCTTTGGTCCACCTTTCTAATTTGGTTAAGGATTGTTGCATGGTTTTTTCTAATTGTGTACTTTTGCTTTTTGGTTTTGAAGTCCACATTACTAAGTCATCAGCAAATAGTGCACACTTCACACCTGATTCTTGTATTTGTTGTGGCAGATCGTTAATAAATATATTAAAAAGTGTTGTGCTGAGCACTGCGCCTTGTGGTAAGCCACGGTGTACTTCTTTGTATTTAGATGTTTCTTCCAGTGGCGGCTCGCAGTCAAAATTTTAGGGTAGGCAAAGTGTAACAGTAACAACAAACAACAACAACGACGACGATGATGATGATAAACCCCGTTTATCCGAAATATAGGGGGCGAAGTCATTGCGGATAACGCAAACAATATATTGTTTGGTTGTTTAATAAGAGCAGAGTGAATGAGTGTGACTTACGGACGAATTACCGCCAAAACTAAAATCACGAGTGTCGGCAGACTTTTTTCCAGGGGGGGGGGCACATGTTGGAAATTTGCAATCATATAATATTAAATCATTATTTTACTGTCAAAATTTATAGTATTTGTTGCAGATAACCGTATTAATTTGTGCTAAACAAAAATTGTTCTTTACATCAAAATTAAAATAATAGTTTAAAAGTCAGTAACTGACTGCACATTAAGTTCACCAACTTCCAAGGGGGGGCCGTGGCCCCCCTTGCCCCCGTTTCGCGACGCCCATGACTAAAATAGATTAAGAAATTGAAAAATTGTCTGACTGCAGCTTTGTGTTAAATGGCTAAAACACTCCTCTTTTCATTGTCAGTGCGCCGCGAAAGCGAAATTTGTAATAGTTCACTAATTAAGTCAGTCATACTGGTATTACACAGAGATAACGACAGATTCAGATCTCTGAGATCTTCGTTCGTGGAGTATGGCTGTTCGTAAATTGTCGCATAAATTCGGATTTGGGCAGGCAAGTGTTCGGACTGCTGGCAGACGCGTCTACGCATGCTTGGAGTGCATATACAGACCGAATGTTTCCTTATCCCTGTTCAAGGGCCTCGTGCTGAGGAAATGGGGCCGGGCAGGCAGAGGTTAAGCTAGCCTGCTCTCCACTACCCAGGTTCCATGCGTATCATTTCTGCCGCGCGTTTCAAACACGCAGCGCAGTTTTGATGAATCGGAACTGAGATTAAAGGATTTGACCATGCGCTGGTCATTATAACCGAGAAAACTTTTCTTGAACTGCAATTACGGGGAAAATGACGGTTCAAATGATAAAATGCAGAATCATAGTTAAACATTATTTGTTGATGTATTACAATAGGGTAGGCAATGCCTACCCTGCCTACCCTGAGGAGCCGCGCCTGGTTTCTTCCATATCTGGTTGCAATAAAGCGTTGTGTTAGGAAATGACATAGTGATGAAAACATTGGACCTTGTATCCCTATTTTTTTTTTTTTTTTTTTTTTTTTTTTTTTTTTTTTTTTACTTTCTTTAGTACTTTTGTTCTGCATATAGAATCATATGCACTTAGGAAATCAATAAAAACTGATAAATTATCTTCTTTTCTATTGAAGGAGTCTTTGATTTCTTGACTGAGAAGTAAGACTTGTTCATTTGTAGAGTGGAACTCTCTAAATCCAGCTTGACATGGGGAAATTAAATTTTTTTATTCTAGAAACCAATTTAACCTGTTTGACACCATTCTTTCCATCACTTTTGCTATTATCCTAGTAAGAGCTATTGGTCTATAATTTTTTATTTCTGACACTGTTTTGTCGTTCTTCAAGAGTGCGACAATTATTGCCTTTCGCCATTCAGCAGGTAGAGTGGTTTTCCAGGATAGATTGTAGAGCTTTAGTAGTTGTTGTTTTGCGGTTTTTCCAAGGTTTTTTATGAACTCTGGATGTGTGTGATCAGGTCCAGAAGACTTTTTGTTTTTTAGATTATTTATTGCAATCTTCAGTTCTTGCATATTAAAATTTTGAAAAAAGATATTGCACTGAGTGTTAGGATCACATTCTCTTTCTTGTTTGAAATCTTTCTGAAATTCTTTACGTTCCTTTTTATTATTTCTTGTTACTTTATGTGAATTAGCATAATATTTATTATTATTGTCTTATATATACATACACATAAATTTAACATGTTAGAATGCAGTCAAATATGTTTATTTCGTGATGGTAGTATATATGTAATTAAAGGTAATGTATTTGTTCCTGAAATGATGGAGCTATAGAAACATAATTGTCGTTTCATTCCTCAATTCAATGGTGGATTTGCCTCAAAGTATGTAAAAACGATGAACCAGTCATATAAATAGGGTGAGTGAGTTAGTAGAGTTTAATGCCCATTGATAGCTGATCATTGGGAGCCTCATAAAAATAGAGAAAAACCGTGACTCATATAACATAATTCATCCTGTTAAGATTCCGAAATATGTCAGAAAATAGGCACCTACCTTACAACTTCTAAGAATGCATTGATTAAATTTACGTAAACCTATATAAAATCTTGAAAAAAATACATGTCCTCCAAATGAGGTGTATTGACCTCTAAACTTTGATACCTTAAAACATTAACAGCTAGCATACATTCAAAACATCTCTAAATAAACATAACGTTAAATCATATGGTCTTCTCTGTGGTGCATGCATGCATTATTAAACCTGTTGAACATGTTTGGAGGGAGGAGACATTCTGTCTATACTTGAGTATGACGTCATAGGACTAAATTAACTCATACACACAATGCTAAAATTGATGAAATATACTGAAAAATTGGTTTGTTTAAGTCATATTCAAGTTCCATGTTCCATTGCTGCCATGTGATCGTTAAAAGTAATGTACATGTTAGTGAAAGAGACATAAACATACTTTTGTTTCTCAATTCAATGTTGTTGTTTTCTAGTGCCTTGCATCTGGCAACGAAGCCATTAGCATTTGTGCTTTCCAATACTTTTGAACTGTAGTTTCTTCTGATCTTAATGCTTCACAGGTCTTCAAGTGGTCTTCGTTCATTTCTGCTGGATCATTACAGAGTACACATATTGGTGAGGCTGAGATACCTATTCTGTAGAGATGACTTGCTAAGCAGTCCTGATTTGTCAATAGTCGGAAGGCTGCAACCGCTGTTTTCCTTGCTCTCTGGGGGATTATATCTGGGTTGGAAAGTAGTGTAATCCATTTTTTATCTTTGGTATTTGTTTCTATTTCTTGTAGGTATGAATGAGAAAAATTTTTAATGATCAATGAGGAATATGAGAAATTAAATTTAGACTTTTGTTTTATTGTTGTGCCTTTCTTTGCAAGTGACTCTGCAGCTTCATTCCCCATGACTCCACAGTGTGCTGGAATCCATTGGAGATGAACAGTCTTATTAACGTTTTGGAGTTGAATATAAGTGTTGAGGCTTTCACGGCCGGCATTATCAACTATGTTAAGTAGATTTTCCGGGTTTGTGGGCCGTGGTCGAGTTGGATTACCTTCCTCCGACGTTTCGCTGGAAACTGCGTCCAGCATCTTCAGGGTCAACCTCTGTTATTAGCGGCTGCACATAAATTAAGTTCACTGCAAACTTTCATATTCATCTTTGTTTGTTATTATTGTCCATGGTAACAAATTTTCACGATCGCTCGTTCTCACGAATACCAACATGAGATTATCGATCTCAAAATGCCGGCAAATGGGACGTCTCTGATCATGGTATAAAGGAGAAAGCTTTCCGTGTTTCGGGTTTTCTTCTCCCTCTTATTAGAGCCGGGAGCCAAGTTTTGCTTATCTGCTGTCTCTCTTCTTTTCGATTGTAGGAGTTTTTATGCATAAAAATCTCTATCGCTTCCCGAGTCAAGCGAGCCTGGTAGTGGCTTCTCCTTGAGAGTACCTCCGTGTCTTTGTAATTCACGTCGTGGCCGAACAATAGAGAGTGTTCTGCCACCACTGACTTGTCCGTCTGCCCCAACTGGCTATGTCTTTCATGTTCTTTTAGTCGAGTGCTGATACTCCGCATGGTGGTGCCTATATATACTTGTCCACAGCTACATGGTATTTTGTAAACACCGGCTGTGCAGTGTGGATGTCTTTTATCCTTAACGGAGTTAAATAAATCTTTGACTTTCTTTGTTGGCCTATAAATAGTCCTAATGTTGTACTGTTGCAGCAGTCTTCCTATTCGGTCTGTTACCTTATGGATGTATGGTAAATAGATGGTACTCAGGGTTTGCTTCCTCCGGTCTTTTTGGACTGACGGGTACCTCGGATGGAGAGCTCTTGTAATTTCCTTGTGTGTATAACCGTTGCTGATGAGGGCCTTGTTAAGATGTCGGATTTCTTTATTCAGCTTTTGTGGCTCACAAATCTTCTTGGCCCGTTCGGAAAGGGTTTTGATTATGCCCAATTTTTGTCTTGGATGATGGTTCGAGGTTTTATGGAGGTACCTATCAGTATGAGTAGGTTTCCGATAAACTGTGTGACCCAGACGTGAATCAGCTTCTCTTGTCACTAGGACATCCAGGAAAGGAAGACTGTTGTCTGTTTCCTTTTCCATGGTGAACTGTATGGCACGGTTTTGGCTATTTAGATGATGAAAAAAGGCTACTAGTTTTTCCTCCCCATGGCTCCAAATAATGAAGGTGTCGTCCACATACCTAAGCCAGGTTTTTGGTTTATATGTAGCGCTTCTTCCTCAAACTTCTCCATGAAAAAATTTGCAACTACCGGGCTTAAAGGGCTGCCCATGGCAACGCCGTCTATCTGTTCGTAGAAAGTGTTGTTCCACTGGAAGTAGCTTGTGGTTAGGCAGTGACGAAAAAGACTGGTGATGTCGTGTTCAAGAAGGATAGGACTCCATCTTGTGCGTTAGATAGCGTGGTGAAAATTATATATATTTTCTTTTAATTAAAAAAGAAATAAGGATATCACTTTCCTCTCCGGTTTGGTAGAGCTCAGTCGACAGCTGGCTACATTAACTAGCAGGAGGACATTACTTTTTTTTTTTATTATTATTTCATAGCGTTCAAGTTTGTGTGTGTTCTTTTTGAGTCCCCATTTGTGACGACTATTTAGAAGGGGTTCCAAAAATGGAGAAGGATCGCCCGCAACCTACGAAGGACCCACCAGGGCCCACGCTGAGTACAGATAGGTATCTGGACACCGATTTGGGTCCATATGAAGTCCATCTTGTTCCCTTACAGGAAGAACGTAAGTCATTAAATTTCGTTGCAATAGGTAAACTATTACATACAAATGACTTTCGGGGAATACACTCTATTCGGCCAAGTGGTAACCGAAAGGTTATAGTTACTTTTAATACATCCGATCAGGCAAACAATTTGTTACAATCCCCTTTATTAGTGATACACCACTTGAAGGGCTTTATTCCCTTCAATCTACTTTATAAGCAGGGCATTGTCCGCCAGGTAGATAAGGATTGCCCGGAATCTGAAATTTTGACTGAATTACAGGCCAATGGGCGTTTTCCGATTAGCCGAGTCCGACGGTTAAACAGGAAAGTTGTGATTGACGGCATAGTACAATACCTACCGACCGCATCAATTGTAATTACTTGGCGTGCTTCCTCCCTGCCAGACAAAATATATTTATACTATTGTTCTCTTCCTGTGGAACCTTATCTACCGGCATTGCGGTTCTGTACAAATTGTGTGCGATATGGACATACTTCAACAGTTTGCCGCAGCAAAGCCCGATGTGTGCGTTGTGGTGAAGCCCATTTGCTCTCCGCATGCTCATCTGAAATGGCTCGTTGTATTCATTGCGGGGGTCCGCATGAGGCCAATGAGTCAAACTGTTCGGAACGAATACGCCAACTACAAATACAACGCCTGATGCTCTCTGAAAATTGTACCTTTTTACAGGCGGCTAAACAGATACCACGGATTACACAGAACAAACCCATTTTCCACAAAGAGTTTTTGAGTACACCGGAAAGAGTGGCCGTCTCTGCTTTGAGTAGTTTGTGCTCAGTGACGCCCCCGACTGGTCACATTTACTCTTCTAATCCTCCATCTCACCTCTCTTCAACCACATCAAAAAAGCGCAAAGTTAAAGAATTGCAGAAAGATAACATACAGCATGGCTCTCCAAAACTCTTAAAATCTTACACTGATGCTTTATACGCTCCGTCGGGTAGATGCCCCTCGGTTTCTCATTCAGCTATATATTCCCCTACTGGAGGTGACGGCAACACTATGTTACCGAGAGACCGTTCCTCCACTTCTCCTAGGGATATTCAGCCACTACCTGTGGCCCCTGCCATGCAACTCTCAGAATGTTTCAGTCGAGACTTTGGGCTCCATTTGTCGGTAACCCAAATGCATCAAATTCTAGATTACGCTCGGAAGCTTATTACCGATTATTCTTGTGACATTTCTCATATCTCCGATTCCTTAGAAACTCTAGTTTCCGATAATGCTTAATTTATTGCAGTGGAATGCCCGAAGTTTACATTCTAAGCTTCCAGAACTCACATTTCACCTATGTAACTATAATATACATGTGGCAGCCTTTTGCGAAACGTGGCTGAAACCGGGTGTACCCTTTTCTCTACCTTCCTTTTGTATTGTCCGTTCAGACCGCGCGGATGGTTACGGTGGTGTAGCACTCATGGTGCATCAATCACTTTCTTTTACGGAGTACATGTGCCCGTACACTCCACCCAACGTACAATCAGTAGGAATACTACTCGGCTCCCTCACAATTATTGCAATATATAATCCCCCTACTTCTCGCCCTACTGAGGCTCAATGGGATCGATTCTTCCAACATTTGCGGCCACCATTTATTATCTTAGGCGATTTTAATCTCCGACACTCCTTTTGGGGCAATTCTCTAGATACGAGGGAAGGTGCTTCCCTAGCACACTGTCTACTTCATCGCCAGATTAGCTGCTTAAATCATCCTTTACCTACACGCACTCCTGCACCAGGTACTGTTCCAACAGTACTTGATTTGGCCTTGTGCAGCCCTGGTCACTCTACTCTTTGGAATTGGTCCATTTTACCCGATTCGTGGGGAAGTGACCATTTCCCTATATTGCTGCAATATCGCTCCCCTTCACAATATGTAACACCTCCTCCTATGCCCCGTCGTAGACTGTCCCATATCAATTGGGATAACTTCCGAAATTTCCTTAAGGAGCGCTTAGGATTATTGTCAAATTCTCGTGGGATACATAAGTATACCGAATTCATGGAGATTCTACATGCCTACTTGGATACATTTCATCCCTACTACGTACCTCGTGCAAGGAGACGACGATTTCCAATTTGGTGGACCCCAGAATGTTCCAATTATATAACTCGACGCAGACAAGCAATGGCTACTTATCGGCGCTCGCTATCCCTCGCGGACTATCTACACTATAAAAAACTGGTAGCGGTGACAAGAAGGTATCTCCGCTCAGTAAAGAGACTTGCTTGGCTAAGGAAGGTCAGTTCCTTTTCCTTCGAAACTCCTATGCAGGAACTGTGGACATTATATCGTTCCTTTAGAGGTGAATTACCTTCACGTAGCTTACAAAATCCCTTAGAACCAGAGGTCCTCACTAGTTTTTTGTATATGTGTACGCCTGATTCAATATCACCTCCTCCACCTTGTATGCTTTCGCTTGTTTCCATACCTGATGATCCCTTACTGGATCCTTTCACCCAGTCGGAGTTTGTAGTTGCTCTGTCGGGTACTAAATCCACCTCCCCTGGTCCTGATGAGATCTCCTATGCGATGCTCCGGCAGCTGCCACATTCCTGGAAGGAGCAACTTTTACTTTGCTTTAATTATTTTCTGAGTTATGGTATTCTGCCTGTTACCTGGAAGCACTTCACAGTGCTCCCCTTCTTGAAACCAGGAAGAACTCCCACTTCTCCATCTAACTTTCGACCCATAGCTTTATCCTCTTGCCCCCGCAAAATATTTGAACGCCTCCTCGCCAACCGGCTGTATCATTGGCTGGAACATCGACATTTTTTCCCTAAATGGTACAACGGCTTCCGCAGAGGCCGCTCTACTCTCGATAGCTTATCCCTTCTGGTAACAGATATCTACTTATCCTTTAAAGATAATACTACTCTAGATGCACTTTTTCTAGATATTGCACGAGGTTTTGATTGTGTTTCTCTGATCATACTTTTTAAACGGCTGACACAACTCGGTGTACCAACGCGATGTTGTAACTTATTATATCAGCTATTTGTGGATCGGCGCATTACAGTGCGTTCTGGGGGTACTTTGGTGGGACCCCGGACTACAAGTGAGGGTTTCCCACAGGGTTCATGCCTTAGTCCACTCCTATTTCTGGTTTATATCACAGGAATGGCGGAGGTGGTTCTACCTCATGCTCGACTACTGGTATACGCGGATGACATCGTACTATACGTGCCTGGTGGCAATGTAGCACAACCTCGTGTTTCCTTAAATAACGCCGTGAAAGCCTTGAGAGAGTGGACCGACTCTAACGGACTAACAGTGGATAAAGAGAAAGCTGCTCTGGTACATTTTACCCGCAATCGTCGACACATTTGCCTTCCCCCAATTTACTGGGAATCCCAACCTGTACGTGAGGTTAATACATACACCTTCTTGGGTATCACACTTGATCATCGACTAAACTGGCGGGCACATATTTCTTGCTTACGTAACAGGTTGGACAGTAAGCTCCACTTCTTTCGTGCGTTATTATGGAAAAACTGGGGTTCCCACCCCAAGGTACTTTTGCAACTGTACAAGGCTGTAGTGCAAGGGTATGATCACCTATGGAATCTTTCTCTGGGGTATAGCTGCTACAGGTGCATTAATGCCCTTACAAGTCAGCCTCAATCGATTTCTTCGACTTATAGTGGGCTATGCCCACTCGACACCAATAATGGTAATGCACAGAGAACTAGGCCTCACCCCTTTGAAACATCTTGCCCCAGTGGTGGCTTTACGTTATCTTCTCGCCCGCTGGGGCAGTATAACTTTTCCACTATTCCCTAAGTTACAATTGTTACTGGAACGCTGTCCAGAGGGGCGGCTTCAAACGGAAGTCATGACCTTACCACTCATGCTAGCCTACCGATTTCTGACAAATCACGCCCGGTTTTTACAACGTGCAGAAACTTACCCATGCTATTCTTTTGACTTTGTCACAGGCTTACATACCATTACGTATGTTACGGCCTGTGTGCGCATTTTAGATTATCCTGTAGACTTCCGAGCACGACTATTATTCCAGGCTCCTATTCCTGTGGCAGGAGATGGCCACCTAACTTTTTTTACCGATGGATCACGTCAGGGGGACCCTCCGAGGGTAGGATCAGCTTTTTTCTCACCAGAGTTGGAAATACGACATACCTTTCGGCTACCGAATTTTTGCTCTAATTATTTTGCAGAGCTTTTCGCCATCTACAAGGTGCTAGACTTTCTTAGAAATACGGAATTCATAACAGCAAATATTTATACTGATTCCTTGAGTGTGTTGCAGACACTACATAGCCCTTCGTTATCACCCAGTACTTGTTGGTATGTACAGGCACTCAAATCACTTCATCTTACCCTAGGGATCACAAGGGTGCTCTTTGCTTGGATACCTAGTCATTCTGGTATCTATGGTAACGAGATCGCCGATAAATTAGCCAAATCTGCTTGCTTTTCCGATGAAATTTTTCCAATCACTGTACCCCCACGGGAATTATTTAGATCTGGCAGACATTCTCTTCTTTCTCAATGGATTCAGGAGTGGGAAGCCTTTACTAATACAAAACATGTTTTTTGTCCCTGTCTTCCACTCTTGCAGCCCCTCAATCGTCCATGGTTTGCTTCTTTACGTTACCCGCGTCACTTCATCTCACTGTTCTCGCGGATGCGTGTGGGTCACTGTTACACTCCGGCGTATTTGTTCCGCTATGGTTCTGGGAGCACACCTTATTGCAACTGTGGTCAAGAGGCCACCTTAGACCATCTTTTATTAGGATGTCCGAACCTTGCACACAAGGTAGAACGATTTTATTCAGACCTATACTCCCAAATTATAGTTTTTCCGGTATCAATCAATTATTTATTGACTATAAAAAATGAGCGTGTTTTACAGGCGATTTTTCGTCATATACAACGTTGTGGTTTTCGATTTTGATATTTTCTTACTCTTTATTTTACTCCGATCTTCTCCTCTGAATTTTTATATCATATACTAAATCACGTTTTGCTTACTTTTAGCATCTAGTAGTAAACCTGCATTTATGAATGTGCCCGCAATATCATTCGATTAATGATATCTTCAATTTCGTACTGTTGGTACGACAAACAGTGTTGCCAATTTAGCTTTTTTCCCGCTAAATCCAGCTTTTTTAAATTTCGTGTTAGCGGCAAAAAACCATTATTCCCGCTTAGCGGGAATTTTAGCTTTTTTGCATTAATAGGGCATTTGCAAAAAATAGGCCGTATTAGGACACCCCTGAAGAAAATGAATCCATGGAAGTATATGATTGTTTTGTTAGAAGCATGAGATAAGAGCGATGAGGGAGCTGGGTTCCGTTATCGTAACACAACTCGCTATTAAAACGTAAACTATGGTGGATAATAAAGAGGACGGAAAATAAATACTCTTCAAACCGGAGACCTGAGATAACGAATAAACAATAACATCTTATTCAGCATGCACTGGAGAGATTTCTCTAGCCTACTTCCCTCAAAGTAATTGCCTACGGTACAGATATTGGTGTTTCCGGGACTTTAGTTAGGCTACTCGCTATGTGTTTATGCTTCTCACTTCTGCTTATACTGGCAGTAAACTTTGAGTGTATGTGTGTGTTATTTAAAACACGTTTCTGTTTATCCCATGCAGACTTATTGCTGGTGGTATTTGTTTGTTCCTCTTTCCTCCTCCTAGCATAACAGATGCAGGTGGCCTGTGTTTGGTTCAAGAAATTATAGAATTATTTACAGTAACTTAAAACCTAAAGAAACTTCAATTGCGTTGTTCCCGTCCCCTTCATTACGCACTCTCATCTCGGTGGGCTACAAGTGCAAGTAGTACATTGAAAACGGGTGTAGTCGGTTCATGTATAGTGATTCTGTGATTGATAATATTTAGTCATTGTGTTAACTGTTATTCCACACTTTTATTGTTAAAACTACTTCGTATTCGTGTGAAATGCCTCCAAAATATCAACAGCATTTTCGAAAGGAGTGACTTAGTGACCCCGCTTTTAAGGACTGGCTTTTAGAAGTGCCGAGTGATAAATATAAAGTTAAATGCAAATTTTGTAAAGCTATCTTTAACGCAAAACGCAGTGATTTCTTGCAGCATGCTAAAACTAAAAAGCATTTAGCTTCATCTAGTGCATTTAGCTCTTCAAGAAGGTTGGACCAATTTGTTAGCTTAAGTAGAGATCACAGAACACTAGTGTAGAGATTCTGAGAAGTTACGAAATGCCGAAGCTTCTCTCACACTTTTTGTTGCGTGTCATTCATCACTATAAGTATTGACGACCTTGGTGAACTTTGCAAATCTATGTTTAGTGACAGTCCAACTGCGGCAAATATTCAGTTGCACAGGACAAAATGTAGTGCGTTGGTGAACTTTGTTTTAGGTCCCCATTTTGAGAAAGTATTGCGAGAAGATATAGGGACTGGAGTGTATAGTACACTTATTGACGAGTCAAACGACATCAGTGTTACCAAAATTTTGGGGATTGCAATAGTGTATTTTAGTCTTAGAAACGGTGGGTTAATTTCTACATTTCTAGCTTTTTCTGAGCTACAATCTTGCGACTCTGAGTCAATCGCTGCCTGTGTTTTGAAAACATTGCGTGAGAAAGGGTTATATATAAAGAATTAAAAGGGTATCGGCGTTGAGAATGCTGCTGTTATGACAGGCGTCAACAATGGAGTTTGCACTAGATTGCGCCAAGAATGTCCAGGGCTCATAATGATACGCTGCGTGTGCCATTCTTTGCAGCTGGCAATCTCTTCCGCTCTTCCGCTGCTCAGTATCTTCCAACAAACCTGGATTTTCTCATACGGGAAACCTACAATTGGTTTACCCACTCGGCTTTACGTCAGAGTCAATATAAGGCTTTGTATGCTGCTATTAACGATGGTCATCAACCTCACGGAATTGTACAAGTGTGTCAGAGCCGGTGGCTTTCAATAGAAAGTGCTGTTGTCAGATTACTTGACCAATGGCTTGAACTTAAGACTATGTTTAGCATGGCCAAATCAAGAGAGAGAGACTATTCTGCCTCACTCTTGCATGCTATGTATGTTGATGAAAAAAATCATGCATTTCTCCTATTCATTCGGCCAATACTAAGCGACGTTCAAAGGGTTAATAAATCATTTGAATAGCAAGTGGCAGATCCGTGTAAATTATTGGAGGATTTAGTACTTTTGGTAGAGTATAGCAAGAAAATTTGTACCTCCAACTTGCAAAGAAGATTTCCTTATTGATAACCTTGAGAATTATGTGGACTGGCATGCGTATTTAGGCTATGAAGTGGAGGAGAAACTTCGGGGTATAAAATTACCTCCTGACGAGGAAAAGGATTTTAGGAAACGGTGTATCACTTTTTTTGTTGAAGTTACATTGTGAACTGCAGGCAAGACTTCCCGATAATGTAAAAATTTTAGGAAAAGTATCCATCTTGTCGGTTGAAAATTCTTTGCGAGTAGTGAAAGAGTCCCTTATTCCAGTCATGAAATATTTAAATATTCCTCCTGAAAAAATCACAAAAGCAGAATTTCAGTGGTAGAACTTAATTACTGTAACCTGAAAGGAAACTTCACAGACATTGCGTTTCTGGCATGAGGTGGCAAGTTACAAAGATGCATCGGGTGTTAATCCCTTTCAAGAGCTAGCTGACGTTGCAGTATCTTTGCTGGTACTACCTTGGTCCAATGCCGAGATAGAGAGGCTTTTTAGCATGATGAACATAATGAAAACCAAACTCCGTAACAGAATGGGAACACAAATGTTAAATTCAATTACAGCAATCAGGTCAGGACTTCGTCGGATGGGCAAGTGTTTTAAAAATTATCAGTTTCCCCCGAAGTATTAAATAAAATAGGGACATTGGCTTCGTATATTAGTGGTTCGAGTGATGACACACCAAGTACTTCACAAACACCAGAGGAACATACTACTTCAATTCTCTTCCCTGAAATTCACGAAATCGACCCCGATGATGCAGAGGAAGTGCAGCTCCACTTCTAAATGAGGTAATGTAGTAATGTCATTCGTTATTAACATAAAGCTAAATGAAGTAGTAGTATTTATTACGTAGAATAGATTAAATTGCGTTCAGCGAGTTCAGGAGTAGCCATGGAGGCTGGTGAACATTGAACATGTCAATAACGTACGTAACACTACTTCGTTATAGAATATTGATAACTAATAATTACAGCTAAATAAATCATTAGCTTTTTTTCTAGCTTTTTTCTCAGTTCATATTTAGGCTTTTTGGCTTATTTTGAACGACGATCTAGCTTATCTCCTTGAGTATGGGTTGGCAACACTGACGACAAATTACTACCTCTATAGTTAGTGTGGCCGTATAGCTTCCGATAGAGCTCTTGGCCAAGGAAAGAAGAAGAAGAAAAAAAAAAAAAAAAAAAAAAAAAAACTTAATTTATGTGCAGCCGCTAATAACAGAGGTTGACCCTGAAGATGCTGGACGCAGTTTCCAGCGAAACGTCGGAGGAAGGTAATCCAACTCGACCACGGCCCACAAACCCGGAAAATCTACTTAACATTTTTGGAGTTGTGTTAACGTTTTGTAGCATTCTCTAATTTTTGTTGACTTCTTTGTAGTATTTGAACATATTCCCTGAATTGCAGCTTTAGAATCTGAAAGAATTACTGCCTTGTTAAATTTATTTAAGGGAACATTTAATAATTGTCGGAGAGCAATGTATATAGCCTCTATTTCTCCATCATAGTTTGTTGTGTCTCTGCCAACAGAATGATAAAAGGAAAAATGTGAACACGTAACTCCAGCTGCAGTAAGGTTTTCCGTGGAGGATCCATCAGTATATATGTGCAGCCATTATTCTGTGGGATACCTAGTATTGATTGTTTCCAGAGCTAGAAGTTTTTGTATTTCTTTTGGTGTGTCTGATTTACTTATTTCCTCTATTAATTCCAAACTGAAGGTAGGTTGCAATAATTCCAATGGATTTTCTCTTATAAGTAGATTTTCTCTGGTGTTAGAAATGTTCAATTTGGATTTAATCTGTGTTACCTTTTCTAGGAAACTACTATGAGTTTTAAGGATTGAAGGCGGAGGTTCTCTTCTGTCCATTTAGAGTTTGGCAGTGGTTATATTTTCTCATGTTGGAGCTATGCTTGTTCTTCTATTTTTGTTGTTATTGATGGGGTCCGTGTTAAGGCAAGCATGGCATCAATAGGTGTGGATTTAACTGCTCCAGTGATTAGGCAAAGACCCTGATTTTGTATTTGTTCAAGTTTATTGATGTTAGCATTTGCTGCTGTTATTAAAGCTTCAGAACAGTACAAGAGGTTTGGTTTAACATACATTTTGTATGTTGTGTTATGGACTCTCCTTGAGCAGCCCCATTTAGCACCAGCTAACCTTTTCAGGATTTGCAATTTCTTTTCAACCTTTTCTGAGATGTTTGTTATATGTTTTTTCCAAGTTAGCTTTCTGTCGAAAGTGATGCCTAAGTATTTGGCATCATCAACTGCTTTGAGTGGTTTACCATTATAATTTATGTTAATATTAACTGGTTTATATTTTAGTGTAACTAATTCATAATTTGTTTTTTTCCACATTGATAGTCATGAGGTTTTTGGAGCTCCATTCATGTACTTTGTTTAGGGCTGTTTTTATTCTGTCTTTAATTAATTCAGGTTTTTTTGGAGAGCCTGAAGTCCAAATGACTACATCATCAGCAAATGAAGCAATTTTGGTTTCTTAAGTTTTTATTATTGATGGAAGGTCATTTATATATATGTTAAAGAGTGTTGTGCTCAGAACAGCACCTTGTGGAAGTCCTCGGTGTGTTTGTTTATATTTGGAAATGTATGTATTATATTTTGTGGCACAAAATCTTTGTGAAATAAACTGAGTTATCCATTTAAGCATGTTACTTTTCACACCTATTGATTGCAACTTCTCAATTAATTTGTTTCTCCAGATTGAGTCATATGCTGATAAAATCAATGAATACTGCTAAGGTATCCTCCTTTCTATTGAAAGCTTCCTTGATGTCTTGGCTTAGTAGGAGTACATTTTCACTTGTACTATGATTCTGTCTGAAGCCGGTCTGTGAACTATTAATTAAGTTGTAATATTCTAGGAACCAGTTAAGTCTAGATGCCACCATTCTTTCCATCACTTTTGCAATAACACTGGTCAAAGATATTGGCCTGAAACTATTAATATTGTTTGAGGGTTTGTTTTTCTTTAAAATCGGGATGATAATGGCTTTTTTCCAGTCGGAAGGCACAGTCATTCTCCAACATGTGTTATACAGTTTAAGTAGGATTTCTTTTCCTTTCCTGCCAAGGTGTTTAATAAACTCTGGGTAGATCTTGTCAGGTCCTGGAGATTTTTTGTTCTGTAATTGTTCTATTGCTAGATCCATTTCTGTTTCGTTAAAATCCTGAATAAAAATATCATTTTGTATACCTTTTGACTTATTAGTTTCTCTGATAGGTTTTTGGATAGCCTTATCTTGTTTTTTATATGCTTGGGGGTATTCTTTGTGACTGAGCATAAAACTTGTTAAGGGATTCTGCTATTTCCATATCTGTAGTTAAGCTTTTGTTATTATGTTTTAATAGTTCAGTTATATTTTTTGATAATTTTGTTTTATTAAGGAATTTGTATATTTTATTACCATCTTTCCTATAGTCCATATGTTCTACAAAATTTATGAAACTGGCCCTCTTTGCTGTAATTAATTCTTTCTTAAAAATGGTTGCTTTTCTTCTCCAGTTTTGTACATCTTCTGGACACTTGGTTCTTTCGGCTTTGACTCTTGCTATATTTCTTTCGTGTTTTAACTTGGATAAAGATGGAGACCAAAAGTAGCCATATTTATTTATTTATTATTTATTTATTTATTTATTTCGTCCATAGAAACATGGTACATGTTATAGGACATGTCAACTTATATATCCATACATTTAGATTTGGTCATAATATTTACAAGGAATTTATAGCCTTGTCAATACACAAAAAAACAATAAAAACAATGTAATATAATGAAAGTAATATATACAGTGACATCATTAATGTACAAAAACAATAATATACTGTGATATACATATAATCTTCAATATAACAAGCATGTTACACTTTGTGACATTTTAATATATATACATATTTCTTTAACTTTCCTTTGGGGATATGTGTTTTGGCTGCTGTCAATAATATTTCACAAATTTTTTTATTAATTTCATCTATTGACTTGAACTCTGATTCTAACAGTATATTACACTTCCCTTCTATCTCATTTTGGAAACTGGGCCAATCTGCTTTTTTAAAATTCCAAGAAGTTTTAATTTTTGGTTTGTTACTTTTATTTATATTACACTTCCCTTCTATCTCATTTTGGAAACTGGGCCAATCTGCTTTTTTTAAAATTCCAAGAAGTTTTAATTTTTGGTTTGTTACTTTTATTTATTAGGGGTAGTAAGGGGTAGTGATGCGCCTCCTATAGCCTCTCCTACCCAATTCCCATCCTCATCTTGCCCGTGGTGCACCCTGCTTTTAACAGATGAGGCTCTGGGGACCGAATCACAGCGGTATAACTGTTTCATCTAAGATGGAGGAAATGTCATTTACATATGTGCTGGCCTATCACAGCACAACAGCGTCCCTCAGAGGCACATGAGGGGAAGGTCGGTGGATCTAAATATCATCTATTTAGTCCTCCCGGCTAGGTCCGATGGACCCGTTGACCAACGATAGGTGTGGTCCCCCTTGCAAAATGGGGGTTTAAGTCGGGTGATGTAACTGCCACATTGTAAAACTGGTGCCCGTTAAGAAAACAGTTACATGAAAGCCACATACATGAATATGAGTCCTAAAGATAAACATTCCGGAGTTAAAACTGTCCCCCAATCGGATCTCCGGGTGGGGACATCTTTAGGCAAATTTCATCTTTCCAATACTTTAAGAATTCTACAATGGAATGCAGGAGGCATGTCCCAGCCTAAAAAACAAGAGCTAATGAAAATATTAAAAGACCAAGATATAGATGTCTTCACAGTACAAGAAGCCAATATATCACAAGAACAGGAAATATACTTTGAAATGGATCAGTACACTACACATATACTTCCAAAGGCTCGTCAAATAGCAAGTGGTATTCTTACAGGAATTAAAAGAAATATGAAAGCTATTATCCAAATCAAAAAAACAATGGAAGAACAAGATAAATCAGAAATAGTTAAAATTGAAGTATGGAAAAGTAACTACCACTATAGAATTTACAGTATCTACAATCCTCCAGACAATACACTAGATCTAAATTCTATTCCCATAGAACCCAAAAGTATTTTAATAGGTGATTTTAATGAACACTCCCCTAGGTGGGGCTACAGAGATATAAATTCAGCAGGAACAGTCATAGAAGACCTATTAAACTCGTCAACAATGGAATTAATATTTAATCCAAATGATCCACCCACTTACCTTCACTATAATGGTTCGGGTACAAATCCTGACCTTCTGATGGTGTCATCTGACATAATTGACAATACAAAAAGAGAAATAATAGAAGACCCAGGTTCAGGCCACAGAATCACCATAAACTCCATAAGAGGTCTAATAAATAAAAGTAACAAACCAAAAGTTAAAACTTCTTGGAATTTTAAAAAAGCAGATTGGTCCAGTTTCCAAAATGAGATAGAAGGGAAGTGTAATATACTGTTAGAATCAGAGTTCAAGTCAACAGATGAAATGAATAAAAAAATTTGTGAAATATTATTGACAGCAGCCAAAACACATATCCCCAAAGGAAAGTTAAAGAAATATAGCTACTTTTGGTCTCCATCTTTATCTAAGTTAAAACACGAAAGAAATATAGCAAGAGTCAAAGCCGAAAGAACCAAGTGTCCAGAAGATGTACAAAACTGGAGAAGAAAAGCAGCCATTTTTAAGAAAGAATTAATTACAGCAAAAAGGGCCAGTTTCACAAATTTTGTAGAACATATGGACTATAGGAAAGATGGAAATAAAATATACAAATTCCTTAATAAAACAAAATTATCAAAAAATACAACTGAACCATTAAAATATAATAACAAAAGCTTAACTACAGATAGGGAAATAGCAGAATCCCTTAACAAGTTTTATGCTCAGTCACAAAGAATACCCCAAGCGTATAAAAATCAAGATAAGGCTATCCAAAAAACTATCAGAGAAACTAGTAAGCCAAAAGGTGTACGAAATGATATTTTTATTCAGGATTTTAATGAAACAGAACTGGATTTAGCAATAGAACAATTACAGAACAAAAAATCTCCTGGACCTGACAAGATCCACCCAGAGTTTATTAAACACCTTGGCAGGAAAGGAAAAGAAATCCTACTTAAACTGTATAACACGTGTTGGAGAATGACTGTACCTTCCGACTGGAAAAAAGCCATTATCATCCCGATTTTAAAGAAAAACAAACCCTCAAACAATATTAATAGTTTCAGACCAATATCTTTGACCAGTGTTATTGCAAAAGTGATGGAAAGAATGGTGGCATCTAGACTTAACTGGTTTCTAGAATATTACAACTTAATTAATAGTTCACAGACCGGCTTCAGACAGAATCATAGTACAAGTGAAAATGTACTCCTACTAAGCCAAGACATCAAGGAAGCTTTCAATAGAAAGGAGGATACCTTGGCACTATTCATTGATTTTAAATCAGCATATGACTCAGTCTGGAGAAATAAATTAGTTGATAAGTTGCAATCAATAGGTGTGAAAAGTAACATGCTTAAGTGGATAACTCAGTTTATTTCAGAAAGATTTTGTGCCACAAAATATAATACATACATTTCCAAATATAAACAAACACACCGAGGACTTCCACAAGGTGCTGTTCTGAGTACAACACTCTTTAACATATATATAAATGACCTTCCATCAATAATAAAAACTTTAGAAACCAAAATTGCTTTATTTGCTGACGATGTAGTCATTTGGACTTCAGGCTCTTCAAAAAAACCTAAATTAATTAAAGACAGAATAGAAATAGCCCTAAACAAAGTACATGAATGGAGCTCCAAAAACCTCATGACTATCAATGTGGAAAAAACAAATTATGAATTATTTACACTAAAATACAAACCAGTTAATGTTAGCATAAATTATAATGGTAAACCACTCAAAGCAGTTGATGATGCCAAATACTTAGGCATCACTTTCGACAGAAAGCTAAGTTGGAAAAAACATATAACAAACATCTCAGAAAAGGTTGAAAAGAAATTGCAAATCCTGAAAAGGTTAGCTGGTGCTAAATGGGGCTGCTCAAGGAGAGTCCTTAACACAACATACAAAATGTATATTAAACCAAACCTCTTGTACTGTTCTGAAGCTTTAATAACAGCAGCAAATGCTAACATCAATAAACTTGAACAAATACAAAATCAGGCTCTTCGCCTAATCACTGGAGCAGTTAAATCCACACCTATTGATGCCATGCTTGCCTTAACACGGACCCCATCAATAACAACAAAAATAGAAGAACAAGCATTGCTCCAACACGAGAAAATGTTACGACTGCCAAACTCTAAATGGAAAGAAGAGAACCTCCCCCATTCAATCCTTAAAACTCATAGTACTTTCCTAGAAAAGGTAACACAGATTAAATCCAAATTGAACATTCCTAACACCAGAGAAAATCTACTTATAAGAGAAAATCCATTGGAATTATTGCAACCTACCTTCAATTTGGAATTAATAGAGGAAATAAGTAAATCAGACACACCAAAAGAAATACAAAAACTTCTAGCTCTGGAAACAATCAATACTAGGTATCCCACAGAAGAATGGCTGCACATATATACTGATGGATCCTCGAAGGAAAACCTTACTGGAGCTGGAGTTACGTGTTCACATTTTTCCTTTTATCATTCTGTTGGCAGAGACACAACAAATTATGATGGAGAAATAGAGGCTATATACATTGCTCTCCGACAATTATTAAATCTTCCCTTAAATAAATTTAACAAGGCAGTCATTCTTTCAGATTCTAAAGCTGCAATTCAGGGAATATGTTCAAATACTACAAAGAAGTCAACAAAAATTAGAGAATGCTACAAAATGTTAACACAACTCCAAAAAGTTAATAAGACTGTTCAGCTACAATGGATTCCAGCACACTGTGGAGTCATGGGGAACGAAGCTGCAGACTCACTTGCAAAGAAAGGCACAACAATAAAACAAAATTCTAAATTCAATTTCTCATATTCCTCAATAAAACGCTTGATCATAAAAAATTTTTGTCATTCATATCTACAAGAAATAGAAACAAATGCCAAAGATAAAAAATGGATTACACTACTTTCCAATCCAGATATAATCCCCCAGAGACCAAGGAAAACAGCTGTTGCAGCCTTCCGACTATTGACAAATCATGACTGTTTGGCGGGTCATCTCTACAGAATGGGTATCTTAGCCTCACCAATATGTGTCCTGTGTAACGATCCAGCAGAAATGAACGAAGACCACTTGAAGACCTGTGAAGCATTAAGATCAGAAGAAACTACAGTTCAAAAGTATTGGAAAGCACGAATGCTAATGGCTTCATTGCCAGATGCAAGGCACTAGAAAACAACAACAACAACTTTTATTTATTAGACCTCTTATGGAGTTTATGGTGATTCTGTGGCCTGAACCTGGGTCTTCTATTATTTCTCTTTTTGTATTGTCAATTATGTCAGATGACACCATCAGAAGATCAGGATTTGTACCTGAACCATTATAATGAAGGTAAGTGGGTGGATCATTTGGATTAAATATTAATTCCATTGTTGATGAGTTTAATAGGTCTTCTATGACTGTTCCTGCTGAATTTATATCTCTGTAGCTCCACCTAGGGGAGTGTGCATTAAAATCACCTATTAAAATACTTTTGGGTTCTATGGGAATAGAATTTAGATCTAGTGTATTGTCTGGAGGATTGTAGATACTGTAAATTCTATAGTGGCAGTTACTTTTCCATACTTCAATTTTAACTATTTCTGATTTATCTTGTTCTTCCAGTGTTTTTTGGATTTGGATAGTAGCTTTCATATTTCTTTTAATTCCTGTAAGAATACCACTTGCTATTTGACGAGATTTTGGAAGTATATGTGTAGTGTACTGATCTATTTCAAAGTATATTTCATGTTCTTCTGATATATTGGCTTCTTGTACTGTGAGGACATCTATATCTTGGTCTTTTAATATTTTCATTAGCTCTTGTTTTTTAGGCTGGGACATGCCTCCTGCATTCCATTGTAGAATTCTTGAAGTATTGGAATTGTGATGAAATTTGCCTAAAGATGTCCCCACCCGGAGATCCGATTGGGGACAGTTTTAACTCCGGGATGTTTATCTTTAGGGCTCATATTCATGTATGTGGCTTTCATGTAACTGTTTTCTTAACGGGCACCAGTTTTACAATGTGGCAGTTACATCACCCGACTTAAAACCCCCATTTTGCAAGGGGGACCACACCTATCGTTGGTCAACGGGTCCATCGGATCTAGCCGGGAGGACTAAATAGGTGGTATTTAGATCCACCGACCTTCCCCTCATGTGCCTCTGAGGGACACTGTTGCGCTGTGATAGGCCAGCACATATGTAAATGACATTTCCTCCATTTTAGATGAAACAGTTATACCGCTGTGATTCGGTCCCCAGAGCCTCATCTGTTAAAAGCAGGGTGCACCACATATTACATTTCAAATGTAATATGTAGAAATATAAGAATGATATATATTTAATATTAAAAGTGTAGGGAGGACAGATAAAGATCGCTTCCCTAACATTACAGGAACTATTTAGCGTGAAGGAGGGTTTCAAAGTGTGCTTCGCAGGAAATAAATGCATACATGTATGAATACAAACGCATTATGTAAAGATGCGCCAACTGTTTTCTTATAGAGTCCTAGTCTCCCGAAAGAGAAGACACGTTTTTGTGATACACATAGATGCAGACACTAAAAGTGGTCTAAAATAATTAATAACGTGAAAAGACTATCAAGGAAGTATATTAATTCAATGTCTGGTTTGATTCAAAGTATAGAAAAACAATAAAACATATTGATCATTAGGTATACAGTATGATTGATATATAATTTATCCTCATAAAAGTTGAAAATACATAGAATATGCATGTTAATGTAGATTGAGACAACTATAAAATATTACAAGCTTAGCCTTGTTGAATCACACAGGCCCATTTGAGGTGCATGCTGGTAGAATAAATAGATCTTGCTAGACTTTATTTCCTCATTGACTATTTACGCTTTGACTTGACCACATCAAGTCTCTTAGTGAAATTTCCATTCAATAGTGTTGATACGTTATCCAGATGAAGAAGTGTGCAAGTGCAAAGGTTATACATATATGTTTAATAAAAAGTTGTTCGAGGTTAAATTGAAGGTTAATCTATTTTTTATATTATCGTGTTAAGCATTTATTGATTCGTAATTTACAAGTATTACATTACAAACTGCAAAGATGTGAAATGATAAATTGAAGGAATCTCTTTTGTGTGCTATACCATACTATAAGTGTAGCAAATGTGGAAAGAGCTTTCTATGCAACTATCATAAGAAGAGAAATGAACTGGTATGTGGTGAGTTTTTCGAGAGCAGATACTGTGGTAATGTTTACAGCACTGAACATAGAGAGAGGTCCAAATACATGGAAACCGCTGCATGATGTTTTTGCACTGTATAAATGGAAACACGATAACAGCAACTGATATACACAAGATCACGAGTATGACTTGGTTTTCTCTGCTCTGCTCTCAATCAGTATTGAGTTGACATGATATCGTGCGGTTGCATTATTACTAGTGTGCTTTATTATTTAGTCCTGTACTTAATCACAAAGTGTGTTATGGCTCAGCATTTGTTTTCTACTCACAGTGTGCTGTGAACACAAGAGAAAAAATATACATACGCACAATCACAAACACGAGTGGGTTTTATTTCATAACCATGTACACACAATAATAATAACAAACATACACACATAATAATAACAGCAAAGAGTATAAAACAGATATAACACACAGATGCAGTCCATCTGATGGTGGTGGTTATGGAACTTGGGAGGTGGCACTGTCTGCAGGCCAAACCAACAGTCAATTCCCAACATCCTCCCCACCCTGGTCTACCTTTAGAGGTACGACCAGCTAAACAGGTTGGACCAGCTTTTTCCCATCTGCAGTGGAAAGGATTACAGTTCGGACAATTCTGTCCCTTTCAGTACGCAGCTTGTGGATCCGGACCTTTCTCCACATATGATTTGGCTGAAGATCACTCTGAAGGAGGGCGATGTTGCCTACTTCAGCGTGGAGTTCTACTTGGGCTGCTGGACTTGATGGAAGCTCTGCAGCAACAGTAGATACTCTTTCCTCCAGCGCTTCAAGAAGTCGTCTGTCAGTTGCTGACACAGTCAGAAATCTAAGAACTCCCGTTGGCAGTTCGGGTCCAGATGGAACCGTAGTGAGTTTTTCACCCACATGGAAGTGTGTGGGAGTCAACACATCACCAGAGTCCCCGTTGCTTGTCAGGGGTCTCGAGTTCAGTGCAGCTTCGATGCTGACCAGTACTGTTTGAAGTCCTTCTCTATCGATGCTGGAGTGTCCAAGCACCTTACCAGACATCGCTTCATCGAACCAACCATCCACTCCCACCATCCTCCTCATCAAGCCATGCGTGGGGTGATGAATTTCCAGGTTACACCATGCTCGGAGAGTTAACGGTGAGTCTTCGCCGCAGACAGTGAAGCCAAAATGTCACTCAGTTCCTTGTTGGCCAGGTGAAAAGTCTGGAAACCACTAAAAGCTTCAGCCAGTTGGCCATTATATGGGATTTGAATCCCGACTTCTCAAATGGGAGACAAGATCTTGCTGTCAGAATCATCTAAAGTCGGTGAAACCTAACCTGGCACTTGAAAGCCAGCTGATTCACTCACCTGCGAATGAGGCTAGCCCTATCTCGTCCAATCATTTTACAAACACATCGCACAATTATTAGTCAATTGGACGAGATAGGGCTCGTCTCATTCACAGGTGAGTGAATCAGCTAGCTGTCAAGTGCCAGGTCAGCTCCCGCTCATTGTAGTTTGGTTCTGTAGAATATTTTAACTACATTAGAGCCTTGGTTATCCAGACAAGGAGGACTGACAGTGCCTCAAATAATTGAAAACTCAGATAACATAGACTTTGTCAAAAATTAAGAGGGAAACATATGATAAACTGGTGAAATGAATGAAAATGTAGTCAAAGATGTGAAAAAAAAAGGCATCTCTGTATTATCAACTGAAAAAATTACATATAAACAAGTAAAAATAGCACGAAAAAATGACCTATGGTACATATACATACAGTATTCACATGTTTCAGTCAAAAATGTTATTTCTTAAAGAAGTCCATGTTTTCTCTTTAACGAGTTCTCTCGCTTCTTTGTCACCGTTTCACACAATTTTTGTAGCAGTAGGTCTGTTGAAGGTGTCTCTGACTGTTGTTCTAGGTGCTTGATGGTCCTATCTATTGCTTTGCATTCTTCACTGTGGCTGATTTTCTCATTCTCCATTTCAGTGTTTTCAATGTCACCCTGCCGCCCCTACATTTCTTTGTGTACCATTTCCATTTTTACAATACATACTTTGCACAGCACATTTTATAAAATGGTTAACCCCAAAATTGCTTAGTCGGGGCTCGGATAACCACGACTCTACTGTATTTATTAACATTTTTATTTTATTTATTTGTAATGCTAATGGTTTCATTGCCAGATGCAAGGCACTAGAAAACAACATTTTATTTATTTGTTTCTTTATGTCTCATTTTTATTGTTTAAAAGAGAGAGAGGAAGGAAATGGCTTTTTCCACTTAAGCAAGAGAGAGTAAGAGTGTTGATATGCATAATCTCAAACACATGTGTTCATGTCGGCACTTTTGCTTCCCAAAAATTCTTTTCAATAACATCACTGAATAAGTTTTAAGTTAAGTAAATATGCCTTGGAATGCAATTACTTCTGTTCTTCTATTTGTTTATTTTTTAAGTAACTCACAATTTTTAAGTTATACACAATGCTTTGTTGCAGTGTTCGATGAGGACTTCGTTTTTGAAGTGAGACCTAATGGACTGGGCCGAAGGGTACTGGAGATTATTCTATATGATTTTGATGCATACTCTCGCCATCACAGTATTGGTGGAGTAAAGCTTCCATTGTCACAGGTTGACCTTTGCCAGAAAGTAACGATGTGGAAGGCGCTTGGTCCTTGTTCAGAGCAAGATTCAAAGGTATGGCAATTTTGCAGTTACATACTACCCATGTAAAGGAGGCTACCACAATCCTGAGGTAACTATGTAATTAATGTGTCAAATGTGGTATTGTTTTAACCTTCCGTTGGTTGCTAAGGGCCTGAGAGACCCTTGCATTTATTTAGACATTCTACTTTTTGAACAAATGCACCTGTGCAACTGCCTGACTGGGACATCTAATATTGTACCTTACTTGACTGTTTCGTGGAGCAACAAACTTATCTGTTTATTTCCTTAGCTCCAAGAATGACTAATTGGCACTTATGTGTTGCTGAGGACAACTAGGTCAACCATTGTGTGCTTACTCTCATTACATTCGTATTACTGACATGTTTTTTTCTCATTAGTTATGCAATATTTCTTTGTCATTGCAAGTAGTATGTTACTACTTGTCAAACAGGAGTAAAAGGTATGATCTACAAAATCTCAAGGACTTGGAAGAAGTGCATCATCTACCTTGTGATGATGCCTTACACGTGTATGACAATTAGTATGAATCAGAATCACAAGATTCCAGTTCTGAAGGTAAAATGAAAATGAGAGCTTTAGATTCAGAAGAGGGTGATAGTAACATAAGTCACAATAACATGTATTCTGTAGGTAATATCAAATATCATCACTGCCAATGCCACTGCAACCCCCACCACCACCATCTATCATCATTATCATTATCATCATCACCATCATCATCATCATCATCATCATCATCATCATCATCATCATCATCATCATCATCATCATCGTCGTCACTGTCATCGTCATGTCACTACCATTGTCACCCTCACCGTCATTGTCATTGTCACTATCACCGTCATCCTCACCTTCACCATCATCCTCACCATCTCCGTCATCATCACCGTTACTCATCCTCACCACCATCATCATTATTACTGACAGTAAATTTCAAATTACAAGTTGTATACCTGAAAATTGCAATTTATTATCTTTCCATATAGTGTAGCACAAATTATAATGTATAGTGTACTCAGATATTTTATTTATCTTTGATCTGTCTAGTAAAATAATGCTGATAAAAACCATGTATATTAAACTAAATTAAGCTAAACATGGGAATGAAGGAGAAATACAATTAAAAAAATAAATACAAGCATATAAGCACAAAAATATAGTGAGACTAGGCTACATGCAACTAACGGTGTTCTACCAGGGTACGTAACTAATGGAGGGTTAAAAAGGTATGTACTGTTTTTTTATGGCTCTTCAGTAAGTTTACTTTATGTATACTGCTATTATTTAATAGCTTGCACCTAAATACACAATGCTCTATGTTCGTAATTGGTATTCTTCTCTCTATAATTTTGATAACCATTGAGGTATTTAACTTTGGCACAAATTTATCTATCCAAACTAATAATGAGGCGCACTGGCCATTGATCCAGCATTTTCTCACTTTCGATATCATCATTGCTTGAAAAATTTGCTCCTCAAGATGTTCTGTCAAAGCTTAAAGGAATTCAATCGCTTAGCACTAGATGAGGTTTATATGGTTGGATGTTCCAAAATACCCCACCAAAACTGTTCCAAAGTTCAGTATGTGGTTGAGCGTTAATGTATAGCACCAGATCTTTTATTAGCAGCCTCCGAAGCTTATGTATAGTGACAGTTCCAAATAGGCTCAAATATTGCGCTGTGCACTGCTGCAGTAAACAGTACAGATTTCCTGTAAGGACCAGTGCTCAAGTCGATATATATTTTAACTGGATTTTGTCAAGAACATTGTAAAGCAGAATTCTAACCACTGAAATGGAAATACCAACACAAACATAAACAAAATTATACAGTTAATTAAAGAAATTGAAGCTATTAAGAGTGAAGCAACAAGATTCTAAGGTAAGAACAAATTAGAAACTACAAACTTCACTTATCTTAGTAATGTTGCAAGTTTTTCGTGCAAATTGCTGACTAAAGTTTCAAGTTGACTCCAACTCATTCTCAAAGCTATACAAACAAATTTGTTACCAAAGCTACATATGTTCATTTTAATCACTAATCTCTGAAAACAAAAAACATAGATACTGATGCTCATTTTAATTACCAACCTCTGAAAACAAAAATCTGTAAATACAATCTATAGAAGGTAATTGAAAGTTCATAACACGGTTCCTGTGTTTTAAAATAAATATTTTTTCCCAAACCACTAAATCTATAGGTCCACTTAATTGTTTTAATAATTTAACTTCTGGATTAATTTCATGATTAAATGACCAAAAATGATCTGCCACAACTGATTTCTCAGTTTGTTTATATTTAATATTTCTAAAATGCTCTTTTATTCTGGTTTCTAAATGATGTTTAGTTTTACCAATATAAATCTTATCACAATCCAAACAGCTAAACTGATAAATGCCAGATTTTTTATTGTATGCGCTTCCTAAAATTCACAAACCAGGAAATAAAATGAGACCAATTATAAATTGTATAAATTAACCTACATATAATTTGGCAAAATGGTTAACTAAAAAATTCAGTACCTTTGATCAATTTGAAAATTTAAGTATTAAAAATTCTTTTGAATTAGTAGAAAAGATTAGCAACATAGTATTGTCTGATAATGATAAACTCGTTTCTTTTTATGTAACTGCTTTATTTTCTAGTATTCCTAGAAAAAAGCTTTTGATTTTTTTAAAAAAAATTGTTAAATTCTTTAGAATTAAACAAAGAATTAATAGATGATTTCGTAAAACTTACAAATCTTTGTTTAGATCAAAATTTCTTTAGCTTTAATGGTAATTTTTTTCAAAAAAACTTCTGGCTTGGCAATGGGTAGTCCACTTTCGCCATTTCTTGCTAATCTTTTCATGAGCTTTTCTGAAACTCAAATTATAAAATCATTCCCTCTAATTTTTAAAATATGGTATGGATATGTGGATGACATTTTTGCTGTTGTCCCTAAAAAACAGATAAATGATGCTTTAAAACTTTTAAATTTACAAGATAAAGCTATACAATTCACTTTGGAAACCAAAAATAATGGATGCCTTCCATTCCTGAACTTAAAAATTAAAAGATATTACAATAAATTGAATTTTGGTATTTATAGAAAATCTGCTCACACTGATCATTACATAAAAAATAAAAGTTTTAATCCTTTTGCACATCAATTTGCTCTTTTCAATAGTTTAATTTATAGGTGAATAAATATATCCCTTAATAAAGAAGAATTTGACACAGAATATAAACACATTATTAACACAGCAGTAATTAATGGTTTTAATACAGATTTTATACATAAAAAGGTAGAAAAATTAAGTATCAAAAAGCTGTTAAAAAAGTTTCTACCCTCAAAAAAATAAAAGATAATTGTATTTTTAAAAAGTTTACTTGCCATCCATGGGGCAATAAAAAATTTACAAAGATTTTTAGAGTATATGAAATAAATTTGGTCCCTCAAAATAAATTTAATATACAAAATTTACTAAATTTTTCTAAAAAAGATAAAATACCAAATTATAAAAAATCTGGCATTTATCAATTTAGCTGTTTGGATTATGATAAGATTTATATTGGTAAAACTAAATGTCATTTAGAAACCAGAATAAAAGAGCATTTTAGAAACATTAAATATAAACAAACTGAGAAATCAGCTGTGGCAGATCATTTTTGGTCATTTAGTCATAAAATTAATCCAGAAGTTAAATTATTAAAGCAATTAAGTGGAACCTATAGATTTAATGGTTTAGGAAAAAATATTTATTTTAAAAAACAGGAACCGTGTTATGAACTTTCAATTACCTTCTATAGATTGTATTTATAAATTTTTGTTTTCAGAGATTGGTAATTAAAATGAGCATTGGTATCTATGTTTTTTGTTTTCAGAGATTAATGATTAAAATGAACATCTGTAGCTTTGGTAACAAATTTGTTTGTATAGCTTTGAGAATGAGTTGGAGTCAACTCGAAACTTCAGTCAGCAATTTGCACGAAAAACTTGCAACATTAGGGGAGTTTGCCCTGTTGCCGGTCAGGCCCCGTTACCGGTCAACAAGTAGTTACACATTAAGACGCTAGATAGCAGCAAAAAATAGCTATGATGTGATCGGCAGGAACAAAAGAACACTATTCCTCGCGTGAAGCCCAGGTTTCTCTCGCCATTTTAGAGAAAACCTTTGTGAAGTGTGGATGACGGTGCTTTTGTATTACGCTGCTAAAACTTGTGACTGTATTGACCGTGTTTGGATGAGTTTAACTTATATATTATATTTTATTATACTTTTAGCATACCCAAGCAGTGAGTTAACATGCTTAAATTCCCGAAAATCCTTTTGTATAGCATTCATTTTATTATTTTATAACCCCCTTGTGTTGCCCCATGTCCGGTCAAGGTGTGTGTTCCCATTACCAATCATAAATCTACAGACTTCCAGAAGGTCATTGCCAAGATCTCTCCCATAGCTGATGACCTGCAGAGAAAAATCGTGAACACAAAAAGGAGAGGAGAAAAAAGTGCAATTCTGACATCCACTCCCTTCAAAAATATGTTAGAAGAAAAAGAGGAAATCAAACGACAGAGGAAAGGAAAAGAGTTTTGTGGAAGAAATGATCCAAAAAAGAAGCCAATTTCAGGTTGTATCAAATGGAAACTTCAGTTTGGAAATCAAAGTGAAGGCAACAAAAAAGAAAACACTGAAGAAACTGAGTGCGTTATTTGTGGCGAATGCCTACAAGAAGATTGGGTGCAGTGTTGCAAGTGTTGTGGTTGGGCACATGCAGGCTGCACACATGGGCGTCAAGAACGGGGTCAAGGGGGGCCGCGGCCCCCCCTTGGAAGTTGGTGAACTTAATGTGCAATCAATTACTGACTATTAAACTATTATTTTAATTAAGAACAATTGTTATTTAGCATAAATCAATACGGTTATATACAACAAATATACATTTTGACAGCAAAATAATGAATTAATAATATATGATTGCAAATTTCCAACATGTGGCACCCCCCTGGAAAAAAGTCTGCCGACACTCATGGCTGCACAGACAGTGACGAATTAGCATATTTTGTGTGTGAGCATTGTAAAAAAATGACTAAGAGTGATAGTGTCTAAACAAAAGACTTATTTGTATTATTATCATATACATTTTATGTAATTATTAAATTCTACCAATGTTTTTTCATCCATACCAAAGTGACCGATAATGGGAACAGTCTTTCCTGAAAGTCTCTGACTTAGTGTTTATAATAATCTGAATTATGGATACTTAAAAGTAAATTATATTTTCAAATTGTTCTTCTAATTGTTATTCATGTTGTCCCCTATTCTCTGCTTTTAGTTTTGCTTAAATTCATTATCCACTTTGCCCTAAACATGCATATTGGCTTAAGTGACCTACTAAGATAAGTGAAGTTTTTAGTTTCTAATTTGTGTAACACAGATTAAATCCAAATTGAACATTCCTAACACCAGAGCAAATCTACTTATAAGAGAAAATCCATTGGAATTATTGCAACCTACCTTCAGTTTGGAATTAATAGAGGAAATAAGTAAATCAGACACACCAAAAGAAATACAAAAACTTCTAGCTCTGGAAACAATCAATACTAGGTATCCCACAGAAGAATGGCTGCACATATATACTGATGGATCCTCGAAGGAAAACCTTACTGGAGCTGGAGTTACGTGTTCACATTTTTCCTTTTATCATTCTGTTGGCAGAGACACAACAAATTATGATGGAGAAATAGAGGCTATATACATTGCTCTCCAACAATTATTAAATCTTCCCTTAAATAAATTTAACAAGGCAGTAATTCTTTCGGATTCTAAAGCTGCAATTCAGGGAATATGTTCAAATACTACAAAGAAGTCAACAAAAATTAGAGAATGCTACAAAATGTTAACACAACTCCAAAATGTTAATAAGACTGTTCATCTCCAATGGATTCCAGCACACTGTGGAGTCATGGGGAATGAAGCTGCAGACTCACTTGCAAAGAAAGGCACAACAATAAAACAAAAGTCTAAATTCAATTTCTCATATTCCTCATTGATCATTAAAAATTTTTCTCATTCATACCTACAAGAAATAGAAACAAATGCCAAAGATAAAAAATGGATTACACTACTTTCCAACCCAGATATAATCCCCCAGAGACCAAGGAAAACAGCGGTTGCAGCCTTCCGACTATTGACAAATCAGGACTGCTTAGCAAGTCATCTCTACTGAATAGGTATCTCAGCTTCACCAATATGTGTCCTGTGTAACGATCCAGCCGAAATGAAGGAAGACCACTTGAAGCCCTGTGAAGCATTAAGATCAGAAGAAACTACAGTTCAAAAGTATTGGAAAGCACGAATGCTAATGGCTTCATTGCCAGATGCAAGGCACTAGAAAACAACAACAACAGTTCCTAATTTGTTCTTACTTTAGAAAATTATACAGGCTTAGGTTTTCATGGTCAATGTGTTGTTAGCTAATGCTGGATTTCTGACGATGTAGTCATTAATCCTCTTGCTCTCCAATATTTTTCACTGATGGATGGGACACTAGAAGTGGCCGGGCATATTTGAAGGTGGTCTCGATCCATTTCCTCTTGCAGATCACATAGAGGACAGAGTGGTGAAGAATATATCCCAATGCTGTTTAAATGTTTTGCCAGACAATCATGTCCTGTAATCAACCTGAAGGTTGCAACTGCTATTGTTCGAGGATACTCAGGAATTACTGTTTGAATGTTTGGTAGTTCCCATCTTTTATTTTTTGATTTTTCATAGTAATATTTTGTAATAATTTTTTTGAATTCAGAGTTGACTAATCTTTTAGCTGCATAAAATGGTAGATTAACTATAGATTTTTGTACACCGCTGGTACCCTTTTTTGCAAGAAAATCAGCTTTCTCATTACCACTCAGTCCACAGTGAGCTGGTATCCATAGGTGTTTTTGAAGTGCAGTTAGATGGGTAAGGATTTTCCAACATTCTATAATTGTTTGGTTTTTTGGTGACAACTTGGAAGTAATTGCTATAATTGCTGCCCTGGAATCTGAGAGAATAACTGCTTGCTGAAAATGTGAAATTCTGTACAAAAGATTTTGTAGGGCCATTCGAATTGCTTCAGTTTCTCCATCAAAGTTAGTAGTTCCATAACTTAAAGATTTGTAATAGGAAAAGAGGCGACATGTGACTCCAGCACCTGCTCCATCTTGGTTTGATATCAATGATCCATCAGTATAAATATGGAGCCATTCGTGTTCTGGAAATCTAGTATGGATTGTCTCTAATGCCGATAGTTTTAGAACACTAGTTGGAGTATCACTTTTCTTAACTTCTTCTGTCAGGTATAAATAATATGTGATGTCTAATGTTTGTGTCAGATTGAGTTTAGATATGAAGTTTTCCTTTGAATTAGGAAGGTGTACATTCTTCTTGATGTCTTGAATTTTGGAAAGAAAGCTCTCCTGACATTTGGCTGTGGCTACCGGTTTCTCATGGTCTGTTAGCAAATGCGTTATTATTATATCCACAATGAAATTGTGCACATTGTGTGAGTAGGAAACACAAGTTTTAGGGCCTTGATTTAAAAAGTTATTTATTTTTCTGTAAAGTGTTGTATTGACAGATTAATGACATTCTCTGTAGTTTTCACAGTTCGTTGGGTTTTATTTATGTCTGTTTTCTCAACTGTATTACTTAGTTTTTAAGCTTGTTTGTGTTATTGCACATGATTATATTGAGTTTCTTGTATAATATACTGTGACATTGGTCATACGATATATGAATGTGAAGGGGAGCAGTGTGACCTTGGATACTGAGAGTGGCTGTGTGTGTACATGACCCTAATAATGGCGGTAAAACACAAAGACTACAAGGCATCTAGTGACTGTGTATGTGATGGAACAGCAATAACACCAGCAAAGTCTAGAAGCTTCCTGTAAATTCCGCTGAGTCATCGTTGCACGTGTGTTTCTCGAATGTCACATGACGCCAGCTCCAGTATAAATAGGACAGACACAGGCAGTAGCAGTTTAGTAGTTAGTGATGGAGCTGTAGTCATGAGTTTAGTTGTGAAAGTCATCATGTACAGTTAGTTTTTAGTTGTGAGATTGAGTTGTCCAGCCTGTCAGTACGTGTCATCAAGTTATTGTATCATAATAGTAAAGATATTGTTGTTGTTAGCTAATGCTGGATTTCTGACAATGAAGTCATTAATCCTCTTGCTCTCCAATATTTTTCATTAATGGACGGGGCATTAGAAGTGGCCGGGCATATTTGAAGGTGGTCTCGATCCATTTCCTCTTGAAGATCACATAGAGGACAGAGTGGTGAAGAATATATCCCAATTCTGTTTAAATGTTTTGCCAGACAATCATGTCCTGTAATCAACCTGAAGCTTGCAACTGCTGTTTTTCGAGGATACTCAGGAATTACTATTTGAGTGTTTGGTAGTTCCCATCTTTTATTCTTTGATTTTTCATAGTAATATTTTGCAATAATTTTTTTGAATTCAGAGTTGACTAATCTTTTAGCTGCATAAAATGGTAGATTAACTATAGATTTCTGAACATTGCCGGTACTCTTTTTTGCAAGGAAATCAGCTTTCTCATTACCACTCAGTCCACAGTGAGCTGGTATCCATTGGAAGACTAGGTGTTTTTGAAGTGCTGTTAGATGGGTAAGAATTTTCCAACATTCTATAATTGTTTGGTTTTTTGGTGACAACTTGGAAGTAATTGCTATAATTGCTGCCCTGGAATCTGAAAGAATAACTGCTTGCTGAAAATGTGAAATTCTGTACCAAAGATTTTGTAGGGCCATTCGAATTGCTTCAATTTCTCCATCAAAGTTTGTAGTTCCATAACTTAAACATTTGTAATAAGAAAAGAGGTGACATGTGACTCCAGCACCTGCTCCATCTTGGTTTGATATCAACGATGCATCAGTATAAATATGGAGCCATTCGTGTTCTGGAAATCTAGTATGGATTGTCTCTAATGCCAATAATTTTAGAACACTAGTTGGAGTATCACTTTTCTTAACTTCTTCTGTCAGGTGTAAATAATATGTGATGTCTATTGTTTGTGTCGGATTGACTTTAGATGTCTTTAGTGTATGCGTAAAATTTCTCTTGTGCCATGTATTGAATGGGAGTCTGATCAACTTTTCGTGTTGAATGAGAGCCGCTTTTTTTATTTCATATTCAATGGGGCATTGGTTGATTAGTATTTCCATAGCTGCTATTAGTGTGGTTTTGATAGCACCTGTAATTAATCTCAGACTTTGGTTTTGAAAGATTTGAATCTTTTTTGTTTGCTGTTACAACAACTTCGCTGCAGTAAGTAAATAATGGATTTATATATACATTGTATGTTGTGTTAAGAGTTTCTCTGGAACATCCCCACTTCATTCCTGTTAGACGTTTTAACAGTGAAAGGCGCCTCTCTGCTCTTTGTATTACATTTTCTATTTGTTTGGTCCATGTAAGTTTAGTATCAAATGTAACTCCTAAATACTTTGCTTCCTTTGTTTCTGGGAATTGTTGACCCTCAAAATTTAGTTTTATTTTTAGTGGTTTTTTTCTTAGTTAAAAGATTTGGTAGTTTGATTTTGTTGTATTAACAGTCATTAAATTTTCTTTGGTCCACCTTTGTAATTTGGTTAAGGATTGTTGCATGGTTTTTTCTAGTTCTGTACTTTTGCTTTTTGATTTTGAAGTCCACATTACTAAGTCATCAGCAAATAGTGCACACTTCACACCTGATTCTTGTATTTGTTGTGGCAGATCGTTAATAAATATATTAAAAAGTGTTGTGCTGAGCACTGCGCCTTGTGGTAAGCCACAGTGTACTTGTTTGTATTTAGATATGTTTCTTCCATATCTGGTTGCAATAAAGCGTTGTGTTAGGAAATGACATAGCGATGAAAACATTGGACCTTGTATCCCTATTTTTTTTACTTTCTTTAGTAGTTTTGTTCTGCATATAGAATCATATGCACTTTGGAAATCAATAAAAACTGATAAATTATCTTCTTTTCTATTGAAGGAGTCTTTGATTTCTTGACTGAGAAGTAAGACTTGTTCATTTGTAGAGTGGAACTCTCTAAATCCAGCTTGACATGGGGAAATTAAATTTTTTGATTCTAGAAACCAATTTAACCTGTTTGACACCATTCTTTCCATCACTTTTGCTATTATGCTAGTAAGAGCTATTGGTCTATAATTTTTTATTTCTGACGCTGTTTTGTCTTTCTTCAAGAGTGGGACAATTATTGCCTTTCGCCATTAAGCAGGTACAGTGGTTTTCCAGGATAGATTGTAGAGTTTTAGTAGTTGTTGTTGTGCTGTTTTTCCAAGGTTTTTTATGAACTCTGGATGTATGTGATCAGGTCCAGGAGACTTTTTGTTTTTTAGATTATTTATTGCAATGTTCAGTTCTTGCATATTAAAATTTTGGAAAAAGATATTGCACTGAGTGTTAGGATCACATGCTCTTTCTTGTTTTAAATCTTTCTTAAATTCTTTACATTCCTTTTTATTATTTCTTGTTACTTTATGTGAATTAGCATAATATTTATTGAATGTTTCGGCTATGGCTGCATCATTTGTTAATATTTTATTGTTGTGTATGATAGGTGTGCTGTTGTTTTCTTTCCTATCCTTGACATTTTTTATGAACTTATGAGCTTTGTTACCATCTGTCCTATAATCCATTTTTTCTAAGAAATTACTAAAGTGATTCTTTTTAGCAGTATTAATTTCTTTTTTTAGTGAGGCACATTTCTTCCACCATATTTGTGTATCCGATATGTTTTTTGTTTGTTCAGCTGTATTTCTAGCTATATCCCTTTGCTTTTTCAGTTCTTCTAACTGGGGGTTCCAAAAGGGTTTGAAATTTTTAATTCTTCCCCGAGGAATGTGTTTTTTTGCGGTTTCTAGGATGACTTTACAGAAATTTTTGTTCAAATAATAGTAAAGATATAACAGACAGTGAAAGTGGAGAAAGACATTGAAAGACAGAGAAGATTTATCAGAAGAGCAATTATGAATTGTAATAGCAGAAGACTATAAATTAAGTTAGCAAATAAACGGAGATTATGCATTTGTAAGAAAATTTAGAGCACAATAAAGTGATTGAAGAGTAACCAGACTTTCGAATTTTGCCGTTTTGTTACAACACTTTCGAAGTTTGTGCATATGGTGTCTTTAGGGTTGTTCACTAATTTTATGGTAGTCATGATGAAAGTGAATTGAATAGTTTTATGCCTACTAACTTGTAATATTTTGATGTCTTCTGTAATCTGTGTTATGGCCTATTGACTGCATTTCTACTACAAGTGTTGAGTTTATGTAATTTTCCTTACATCGTAGATATCCTATTCTCATTTATTTGTACAAACACATAAATTCAATTCAATTCAATTCAATGCAATTTTATTCATCCTATTTAACATATACATGTTGTGGATTCGTCCAGTATTTTAAAAGTTAAATTATAATATCATAAAAGTTAAACATTAATTACTTAAAAATTATACTATACGTGTAGATTAAACTTATACATTGTTAATAAATACAAGTGAATACTTTATTAATGCAAATACTCATCAGTTGAGTAATAACATATTTCAATTAAAAATGGCTTGAGATGTTTTTTGAAATGGTGAATGGAATTTATACTTCTTATTTCAATAGGTAAATTTGTTGTAAAATTTAATGCCTCTATAGTAAAAAATATTTTCAAACAGTTTTTTGTTATGTGGGGTTATATGTAATTTTGCTTTACCTCTTGTGTTATGACAGTGAATTTCAGAATTTGGGTTAAAATCTTTTATGTGTGTTTGCATTAGTACAATTGTTTCATACAGGGTAATAGCAAAATGTTTAGCTAAGAGAAATGCCATATCTCATAACTTATTACATACCAAATCAATACATGAATTCCAAGATAGCTGTTTATTAATTTCAATGCCAAGAAGTTTCACACCATGACAGTCAGCATTGACATATTTTAAATTAAAGATAATGTTTTATGATTTACTAGCATTCATAAGGAAGCCATTGCTTCCAAACCAAGTATGAGCTTGTTGCATGGTTTCATTTACAGACTCTGTCAGCAATTTTAAGTCTTTAATTACATTAAGGAAGGATGTATCATCTGCATAAACAATTGTATGACTGGGATAACATTTTTATACATTATTTATCGTTACACTAGGGTACATGATTTTTGTACCCGAAACAAAATAGGCTAATTCTTATGCAAAATGGCTCGCTGATTCCACAAATGCCTCTTAAAATGCTGTATCATGTAATGGTTTTGATATATTCTTATTACTTTATATAAACTTACAGAAATGTGGTATAGCATCTCATATTAGTGTCACCGCGCCCGCCGCATCTAATTGCCAACAACAATAGGAGCATACGAGACAATAGCTATTACATGGTGGTGCGGTTTCTGGACCGTTCCGCCACAGGCCGCCGACAACAATAGGAGCGTACGAGACAATAGCTATTACATGGCGGTGCAGTTTCTGGACCGTTCCGCCACAGGCACTCCCAAATATTCTAACTCCAGAACTTTCCCTCTGTCTAAGGACATATATAAGTCGCTGCCAAGCACCGGGGAGGGGGAAAAAGACGTATACGAAGCGTTGAGGAGTCGTGCCGACGAGCAGTTCAATCTGACAGTTCTTATTTGTGATTCGGCAGTTGTTCTGTTGCTCTGAGCTTGTACAAAAGTAATCTAAGTGTAATGTTAGCACTACGCTAACTGACTAAAAGGCAATAAAGTGTGAATAGCAGTAACTGGTGTTTTCTTCATTTGTTACATTAACTTAATTTAAAATAATAGCAATTTTACTATTAAATAATATGTTTATACCTGTAAAGAAATATACAAGGCTGGGTGTGGATCTAAAGCATTGCCAAAACTGGAAGGATTTAGATAAAAGGGTGCTTGCGATGTTCACGGAAAAAAATGTATATGTTGCTAGCCCTCACAACTCAGATGTGGGTTATGCAGTTTTATGTACTGAGGTGATAACGAGGCAATGGCATCTGAAACCCTGTGTATTATGCGACATGCCATGGTTCTGCCTATGTCACTCATTTCACAAATTACCCCTTGAAATGTTCTTAAACCAAACTAAAACTAAACCTCGGTGCAACAGACCATGAAGGGCCAATACCTACCACCCAGCTGCTGCGTCCCCCACCTCTGCCCACTACAGGCGTCATTGGTGGGGTGCAGTACTGGAGAGTGGGACAAAGTCAGTATCCCGAGCCCTCCCGGCCAGTTATATGGTCTTCTCAACCTGGACCTGCTACTTCTACATCAAGTAGCTCCTCAATTGGTTCCCCTGGGACCTAACGAGGCTAAGTTCACCCCGTGCCAGACCTCCCTAGGCGGAAAAATCCCCCTAAGGGGGAAAAAGATCCCGGGGATTGAACCCGGGTACTCCGTGCCAGAGGCAAGCGTGCTACCAACTGCGCTATGGAGGTGGTCCTTGAAATGCTCCAGTCGCATAAAATCGCAGTGCTGCAAGAAGGCAATTTCTAGGCGATATTGGATAGTTCCCTGCTGTAGAGTTGTTGCCCAATTTCATCTAAAATTGAAGTTACCGTTTCTTTTTTAAAACAGAATCTTGTTCGAAACGAAACGTCATTCATTCTTCAAACAGATTCCTCCTGTCTTCTAATATTCTCTCTTCGTTGCATTCAAATCGGTGGAGATACAGAAGGTGCATGTTTAATTCTTTACCGAGGTTTTCGTTGAAAACCAGTCCCCAGTGAGTGGTAAACATTTTACCATGGTTAAGCACCAGTAAAGTCGAAACCGAGCTTGGTGCAACAGAAATCAACTTTACGCTGGTAAACTGTAAACTTTACTGCGGTATTCTCTTAACCGGGATTGGTGCACATGGCCATGACAATGTCTCCACAAATCGATAGTCTTACAGTGGATTCTCTTACTCAGGGGTCTCCGTCTAGGGGATATGTGAATGGCAACCACAAGGTACCCAAGCTGAGCAGAACATTACTTCCACTTACTGGTGTTTTGCTCCTCACTGTAACTTTTCTATCTGACCTTACCTTGGTCAACTCTTGTTCTCTTCTGACCCCGATGCTATTAGGGTTCCTGAGGGCTAGGGAGTCTTTATTTTTCCAACCTCTCCATTTCTCTAATTTCTCTATAAAGCCTTAACCCCTAACATGCTGACCTGTCATGGCATGTAATACGTCCTCTGATTGGTAATCAGAGGATATAGTCAGTGAATTTATTTTGATAATTCTCCCGGTCAGGTCGGTGAGACCCGTAAACCAACGACAGGTGTGGTCCTCCAGACATTCTGGGGGTTGTGAGAGAGCGATGTGACTGCCAAAGCATAAAAATATGGTGCTCTCTAAAAAGCGGTTACATTTACTGCTAAGTCTCTTCAATATTTGTGAAATATGACTCGAGGGGTAAAATGTTCCGGAGTTAAAATGGTCCCCCATTCGGATCTCCGGGCGGGGACTACTTCTCGAGAACCAAAACATTATATTAATAGAAGATCTAACAGCAGACTTCTACAATAGAATGCGGGTGGTCAAACAAAAAGAGTAGAACTGAATAACATTGTATTTGACTATAACATAGATATATTTTTCATACAAGAAGCAAATCTAACAAATGACCAACTTAAATACTTCAATTTCACTGGTTTTCTACTACACCTACTACCCAAAAATAGACAGATAAGTAGTGGAATATTAGTTGGAGTCAAAAAGGATATTAAGTCCTCCTTTGAAATTGTTAAAGAAATGGACAACACAGATAAAAGTGAATTAATAAAGCTAAATTTTTGGGATAACAAAACACATCTACATTTATACAGTATTTACAATCCTCCCAGGAATGAACCAGATCTCTCACTTATTGACCAATTAAAGAAAACAATCATAATTGGGGATTTCAATGCCCAATCCAAAAGATGGGGTTATGAAAAAGTGGATTCTAAAGGGAAGATAGTGGAAGAATTTTTGAATACCACAACTTTTGAACTGATTTGTAGTAAAGAAGATCCCACAACCTTCATACATTACTCTGGAGCAGGCTGTAACACAGACCTCTTGTTAGCTACAACAGATATTGTTTCAAAAATTAAAAAACAAGTTATAGAAGATCCAAGTTCTGGTCACAGAGCAGTAATTGCTGATATAAAACTAGATAATACAAATAACTGTCAAATACATACAAATCTGTATTGGAACTTCAAAAAAGCAGATTGGAACAAATATAAAACTGAATTAGAACATAAATTTAAAGAACAAACAAACTCACAGCTACATGACCAACCAGATCATACAAACAAAAATTTCTGTAAAGTCATCGTAGAAACTGCAAAAAAACATATTCCTCGTGGAAGAATTAAAAATTTCAAACCCTTTTAGAACCCCTAGTTAGAAGAACTGAAAAAGCAAAGAGATATAGCTAGAAATACAGCTGAACAAACAAAAAACATATCGGATACACAAATCTGGCGGAAGAAATGTGCCTCACTAAAAAATGAAATTAATACTGCTAAAAAGAATCACTTTAATAATTTCTTAGAAAAAATGGATTATAGGACAGATGGTAACAAAGCTCATAAGTTCATAAAAAATGTCAAGGACAGGAAAGAAAACAACAGCACACCTATCATACACAACAATAAAATATTAGTAAATGATGCAGTCATAGCCGAAACATTCAATAAATATTATGCTAATACACATAAAGTAACAAGAAATAATAAAAAGGAACGTAAAGAATTTAAGAAAGATTTGAAACAAGAAAGAGAATGTGATCCTAACACCAATACAATATCTTTTATCAACATTTAAATATAAAAGAACTGAACATTGCAATTAAAATCTAAAAAACAAAAAGTCTCGGACTAGATCACATACATTCACAGTTCATAAAAAACCTTTGAAAATCCTAAAACAACTACTAATAAAACTCTACAATCTATCCTGGAACACCACTGTACCTGCGGAATGACGATAAGCAATAATTGTCGCACCCTTGAAGAAAGCTAAAACAACATCAGAAATAAAAAATTATAGACCAATAGCTCTTACTAGTATAACAGCAAAAGTGATGGAAAGAATGGTGTTAAATTGGTTTCTAGAATCCCAAAATTTAATTTCCCCATCAAAGACTCCTTCAACAGAAAAGAAGATAATAACAGTTTTTATTGACTTCCAAAGTGCATATGATTCTATATGCAGAACAAAACTACTAAAAAAAGTAAAAAAAAAATAGGGATACAAGGTCCAATGTTTTCATCGCTATGTCATTTCCTAACACAATGCTTTATTGCAACCAGATATGGAAGAAATATATCTAAATACAAACAAGTACACTGTGGCTTACCACAAGGCGCAGTGCTCAGCACAACACTTTTTAATATATTTATTAACGATCTGCCACAACAAATACAAGAATCAGGTGTGAAGTGTGCACTATTTGCTGATGACTTAGTAATGTGGACTTCAAAACCAAAAAGTAAAAGTACAGAACTAGAAAAAAACCATGCAACAATCCTTAACCAACTTACAAAGGTGGACCAAAGAAAATTTAATGACTGTTAATACAACAAAATCAAACTACCAAATTTTTTCACTAAGAAAAAGACCACTAAAAATAAAACTAAATTTTGAAGGTCAACAGTTCCCAGAAACAAAGGAAGCAAAGTATTTAGAAGTTACATTTGATACCAAACTTACATGGACCAAACAAATAGAAAATGTAATACAAAGAGCAGAGAGGCGCCTTTCACTGTTAAAACGTCTAACAGGAATGAAGTGGGGATGTTCCAGAGCAACTCTTAACACAACATACAATGTATATATAAAGCCATTATTTACTTACTGCAGCGAAGTTCTTGCAACAGCAAACACAAAAAATGTCCTTGGCCAATGTTAATCCAATCGAACATATGTACTTTCTGGGCTTGTGAACCATGGTTCAATAAATGAATAATCATCCAACATTTCTTCCGTAAGTTCATCGGGCATCTTTAGAGAATAAACTGAATCCTGATTGGCTTTTTTATGTTTGTAAATCTCAATGGCTTCTCAGTTCAACTGTGCATGGTAGTAGGCTGTGTTGTCTAGGACTACAGTCTCCTTATACTCTATGTGTGGTCCATTACCAATGTATGCTCAGCTACTCCGGACTTTTCCACGTGTTGTAATGGGCAATTGCTTTTGTGTCCTTTGATGTAGGTCATTATGTTGTGCTTGGTGCCAACATAGACTTGGCCACAACTACACGGTGTCTGGTAAATCCCATGTATCGAGAGCAGATTGTGCCTGTCTTTTGCCGGTCTTGTGTGGTATGTAAGTTTTCTAGTGGGTTTGAAGATCGTTTTTATATTGGCTATATCCAGCAATTTGCTATTGTGATCTATAATGCCATACAGGATAACAAAGCTTTATTCTGCTCCCTTGTCATCACAGTATGATTTTTTATTATCCTGGGATGTAAATCCCCAATTTATTTCTCTTTTTCCACAACTGTTGGCCTGTAGTGCATGGTGCAGGTACTTCAGTTTCTATTCTAAAGTGGTCGGTTAACAGATACTCTAGGTATTTTCTCTTAAAGTCCCTATTATGCCTATCTTCTGTCAGGGTTGGTGATTAGAATGTTAGTGCAGGTCAGGGATGGTGACTAAAGACCATCACAGAGACCGTCACACAGAGACAGGCGCACTCACACAGAGAAAAAGGCACTCCCACAGAGACAGATGCACTCACACAGAGACAGACGCACCCACACAGAGACAGACGCACTCACAAAGAGACAGACGCACTCACACAGAGAAAAAGGCACTCACACAGAGACAGACGCACTCACACAGAGAAAAAGGCACTCACACAGAGACAGACGCACTCACACAGAGGAAAAGGCACTCACACAGAGACAGACGCACCCACACAGAGACAGACGCACCCACACAGAGACAGAGGCACTCACACGGAGACAGACGCACTCACACAGAGACAGACGCACCCACACAGAGACAGAGGCACTCACACAGAGACAGACGCACTCACACAGAGAAAAAGGCACTCACAAAGAGACAGACGCACTCACACAGAGACAGACGCACTCACACAGAGAAAAAGGCACTCACACAGTGACAGACGCACTCACACAGAGAAAAAGGCACTCACACAGAGACAGACGCACTCACACAGAGACAGACGCACTCACACAGAGACAGAGGCACTCACACAGAGACAGACGCACTCACACAGAGAAAAAGGCACTCACACAGAGACAGACGCACTCACACAGAGAAAAAGGCACTCACACAGAGACAGACGCACTCACACAGACACAGACGCACCCACACAGAGACAGAGGCACTCACACAGAGACAGACGCACTCACACAGAGAAAAAGGCACTCACACAGAGACATACGCACTCACACAGAGAAAAAGGCACTCACACAGAGACAGACGCACTCACACAGAGACAGACGCACTCACACAGAGAAAAAGGCACTCACACAGAGACAGACGCACTCACACAGAGACAGACGCACTCACACAGAGACAGACGCACTCACACAGAGACAGACGCACTCACACAGAGACAGACGCACTCACACAGAGACAGACCCACTCACACAGAGACAGACCCACTCACACAGAGACAGACGCACCCACACAGAGACAGAGGCACTCACACAGAGACAGACCCACTCACACAGAGACAGACGCACTCACACAGAGACAGAGGCACTCACACAGAGACAGACCCACTCACACAGAGACAGAGGCACTCACACAGAGACAGACCCACTCACACAGAGACAGACGCACTCACACAGAGACAGACGCACTCACACAGAGACAGACGCACTCACACAGAGACAGACCCACTCACACAGAGACAGACGCACCCACACAGAGACAGAGGCACTCACACAGAGACAGACGCACTCACACAGAGAAAAAGGCACTCACACACAGACATACGCACTCACACAGAGAAAAAGGCACTCACACAGAGACAGACGCACTCACACAGAGACAGACGCACTCACACAGAGAAAAAGGCACTCACACAGAGACAGACGCACTCACACAGAGACAGACGCACTCACACAGAGACAGACGCACTCACAAAGAGAAAAAGGCACTCACACAGAGACAGACGCACTCACACAGAGACAGACGCACTCACACAGAGACAGACGTACTTACACAGAGACAGACGTACTCACACAGAGACAGACGTACTCACACAGAGACAGACGCACTCACAAAGACAAAAAGGCACTCACACAGAGACAGACGCACTCACACAGAGACAGACGCACTCACACAGAGACAGACGCACTCACACAGAGACAGACGCACTCACACAGAGACAGACGCACTCACAAAGAGAAAAAGGCACTCACACAGAGACAGACGCACTCACACAGAGACAGACGCACTCACACAGAGAAAAAGGCACTCACACAGAGACAGACGTACTCACACAGAGACAGACGCACTCACACAGAGACAGACGTACTCACACAGAGACAGACCCACTCACACAGAGACAGACGCGCTCACACAGAGAAAAAGGCACTCACAAAGAGACAGACGCACTCACACAGAGAAAAAGGCACTCACACAGTGACAGACGCACTCACACAGAGAAAAAGGCACTCACACAGAGACAGACGCACTCACACAGAGACAGACGCACTCACACAGAGACAGAGGCACTCACACAGAGACAGACGCACTCACACAGAGAAAAAGGCACTCACACAGAGACAGACGCCCTCACACAGAGAAAAAGGCACCCACACAGAGACAGACGCCCTCACACAGAGACAGACGTACTCACACAGAGAAAGACGCCCTCACACAGAGACAGACGTACTCACACAGAGACAGACGTACTCACACAGAGACAGACGCACTCACACAGAGACAGACGTACTCACACAGAGACAGACGCACTCACACAGAGACAGACGTACTCACACAGAGACAGACCCACTCACACAGAGACAGACGCACTCACACAGAGACAGACGTACTCACACAGAGACAGACGCACTCACATAGAGACAGACGTACTCACACAGAGACAGACGCACTCACACAGAGACAGACGCACTCACACAGAGACAGACGCACTCACACAGAGACAGACGCACTCACACAGAGACAGACGTACTCACACAGAGACAGACGCACTCACACAGAGACAGACGTACTCACACAGAGACAGACGTACTCACACAGAGACAGACGCACTCACACAGAGACAGACGCACTCACACAGAGACAGACGCACTCACACAGAGACAGACGCGCTCACACAGAGACAGACGTACTCACACAGAGACAGACGCACTCACACAGAGACAGACGCACTCACAAAGACAAAAAGGCACTCACACAGAGACAGACGCACTCACACAGAGACAGACGCACTCACACAGAGACAGACGTACTCACACAGAGACAGACGCACTCACACAGAGACAGACGCACTCACACAGAGACAGACGTACTCACACAGAGACAGACGTACTCACACAGAGACAGACGCACTCACACAGAGACAGACGCACTCACACAGAGACAGACGTACTCACACAGAGACAGACGCACTCACACAGAGACAGACGTACTCACACAGAGACAGACGCACTCACACAGAGACAGACGCACTCACACAGAGACAGACGCACTCACACAGAGACAGACGTACTCACACAGAGACAGACGTACTCACACAGAGACAGACGCACTCACACAGAGACAGACGCACTCACACAGAGACAGACGCACTCACACAGAGACAGACGCACTCACACAGAGACAGACGTACTCACACAGCGACAGACGCACTCACACAGAGACAGACGCACTCACACAGAGACAGACGCACTCACAAAGAGAAAAAGGCACTCACACAGAGACAGACGCACTCACACAGAGACAGACGCACTCACAAAGAGAAAAAGTCACTCACACAGAGACAGACGCACTCACACAGAGACAGACGCACTCACACAGAGACAGACGCACTCACACAGAGACAGACGCCCTCACAGAGAGACAGACGCACTCACAAAGAGAAAAAGGCACTCACAAAGGGACAGACGCACTCACAGAGAGACAGACTAACTCACACAGAGACAGACGCACTCACAAAGAGAAAAAGGCACTCACACAGAGACAGACGCACGCACACAGAGACAGACGCACTCACACAGAGACAGACGCACTCACACAGAGATAGACCCACTCACACAGAGACCGACGCACTCACACAGAGACAGACGCACTCACACAGAGACAGACGCACTCACAAAGAGAAAAAGGCACTCACACAGAGACAGACGCACTCACAAAGAGAAAAAGGCACTCATAGAGAGACAGACGCACTCACAAAGAGAAAAAGGCACTCACACAGAGACAGACGCACTCACAAAGAGAAAAAGGCACTCACACAGAGACAGACGCACTCACACAGAGACAGACGTACTCACACAGAGACAGACGCACTCACACAGAGACAGACGCACTCAAACAGAGACAGTCGTACTCACACAGAGACAGACGTACTCACCCAGAGACAGACGTACTCACACAGAGACCGACGCACTCACACAGAGACAGACGCACTCACACAGAGACAGACGTACTCACACAGAGACAGACGCACTCACAAAGAGAAAAGGGCACTCACACAGAGACAGACGCGCTCACACAGAGACAGACGCACATACACAGAGACAGACGTACTCACACAGAGACAGACGTACTCACACAGAGACAGACGTACTCACACAGAGACAGACGCACTCACACAGAGACAGACGCACTCACACAGAGACAGACGTACTCACACAGAGAAAGACATACTCACACAGAGACAGACGTACTCACACAGAGACAGACGTACTGACACAGAGAGAGACGTACTCACACAGAGACAGACGTACTCACACAGAGACAGACGTACTCACACAGAGACAGACGTACTCACACAGAGACAGACGCACTCACACATAGACAGAAACACTCACAAAGAGAAAAAGGCACTCACACAGAGACAGACGTACTCACACAGAGACAGACGCACTCACACAGAGACAGACGCACTCACACAGAAACAGGCGCACTCACACAGAGACAGACGTACTCACACAGAGACAGACGTACTCAAACAGAGACAGACGCCCTCACACAGAGACAGACGTACTCACACAGAGACAGACGTACTCACACAGAGACAGACGCACTCACACAGAGACAGACGCACTCACACAGAGAGAGACGCACTCACACAGAGACAGACCCACTCACACAGAAACAGACGCACTCACACAGAGACAGACGCACTCACACAGAGACAGACCCACTCACACAGAGACAGACGTACTCACACAGAGACAGACGCACTCACACAGAGACAGACCCACTCACACAGAGACAGACGCACTCACACAGAGACAGACGTACTCACACAGAGACAGACCCACTCACACAGAGACAGACGCAATCACACAGAGACAGACGTACTCACACAGAGACAGACGCACTCACACAGAGACAGACGTACTCACACAGAGACAGACGCACTCACACAGAGACAGACGCACTCACACAGAGACAGACGTACTCACAGAGAGACAGACGCACTCACACAGAGACAGACGTACTCACACAGAGACAGACGTACTCACACAGAGACAGACGCAGTCACACAGAGACAGACGCACTCACACAGAGACAGACGCACTCACACAGAGACAGACGCACTCACACAGAGACAGACGCACTCACACAGAGACAGACGCACTCACACAGAGCCAGACGCACTCACAAAGACAAAAAGGCACTCACACAGAGACAGACGCACTCACACAGAGACCGACGCACTCACACAGAGACAGACGTACTCACACAGAGACAGACGCACTCACACAGAGACAGACGCACTCACACAGAGACAGACGTACTCACACAGACACAGACGCACTCACACAGAGACAAACGCACTCACACAGAGACAGACGCACTCACACAGAGACAGACGCACTCACACAGAGACAGACGCACTCACACAGAGACAGACGCACTCACACAGAGACAGACGTACTCACACAGAGACAGACGCACTCACACAGAGACAGACGCACTCACACAGAGACAGACGTACTCACACAGAGACAGACGCACTCACACAGAGACAGACGCACTCACACAGAGACAGACGCACTCACACAGAGACAGACGCACTCACACACAGACAGACGCACTCACACAGAGACAGACGCACTCACAAAGAGAAAAAGGCACTCAAATAGAGACAGACGCACTCACACAGAGACAGACGCACTCACACAGAGACAGACGCACTCACAAAGAGAAAAAGGCACTCACACAGAGACAGACGCACTCACACAGAGACAGACGCACTCACACAGAGACAGACGCCCTCACACAGAGACAGACGCACTCACAAAGAGAAAAAGGCACTCACACAGGGACAGACGCACACACACAGACAGACCCACCCACACAGAGCCAGATGCACTCACAAAGAGAAAAAGGCACTCACACAGAGACAGACGCACTCACACAGAGACAGACGCACTCACAAAGAGAAAAAGGCACTCACACAGAGACAGACGCACTCACACAGAGATAGACCCACTCACACAGAGACCGACGCACTCACACAGAGACAGACGCACTCACACAGAGACAGACGCACCCACACAGAGACAGAGGCACTCACACAGAGACAGACCCACTCACACAGAGACAGACGCACTCACACAGAGACAGAGGCACTCACACAGAGACAGACCCACTCACACAGAGACAGAGGCACTCACACAGAGACAGACCCACTCACACAGAGACAGACGCACTCACACAGAGACAGACGCACTCACACAGAGACAGACGCACTCACACAGAGACAGACCCACTCACACAGAGACAGACGCACCCACACAGAGACAGAGGCACTCACACAGAGACAGACGCACTCACACAGAGAAAAAGGCACTCACACAGAGACATACGCACTCACACAGAGAAAAAGGCACTCACACAGAGACAGACGCACTCACACAGAGACAGACGCACTCACACAGAGAAAAAGGCACTCACACAGAGACAGACGCACTCACACAGAGACAGACGCACTCACACAGAGACAGACGCACTCACAAAGAGAAAAAGGCACTCACACAGAGACAGACGCACTCACACAGAGACAGACGCACTCACACAGAGACAGACGTACTTACACAGAGACAGACGTACTCACACAGAGACAGACGTACTCACACAGAGACAGACGCACTCAACAGAGACAGACGCACTCACACAGAGACAGACGTACTCACACAGAGACAGACGCACTCACACAGAGACAGACGCACTCACACAGAGACAGACGCACTCACAAAGAGAAAAAGGCACTCACACAGAGACAGACGTACTCACACAGAGACAGACGCACTCACACAGAGACAGACGCACTCACACAGAGACAGACGTACTTACACAGAGACAGACGTACTCACACAGAGACAGACGCACTCACACAGAGACAGACGCACTCACACAGAGACAGACGCACTCACAAAGAGAAAAAGGCACTCACACAGAGACAGACGCACTCACACAGAGACAGACGCACTCACACAGAGAAAAAGGCACTCACACAGAGACAGACGTACTCACACAGAGACAGACGCACTCACACAGAGACAGACGTACTCACACAGAGACAGACCCACTCACACAGAGACAGACGCACTCACACAGAGAAAAAGGCACTCACAAAGAGACAGACGCACTCACACAGAGAATAAGGCACTCACACAGTGACAGACGCACTCACACAGAGAAAAAGGCACTCACACAGAGACAGACGCACTCACACAGAGACAGACGCACTCACACAGAGACAGAGGCACTCACACAGAGACAGACGCACTCACACAGAGAAAAAGGCACTCACACAGAGACAGACGCACTCACACAGAGAAAAAGGCCCCCACACAGAGACAGACGCCCTCACACAGAGACAGACGTACTCACACAGAGAAAGACGCCCTCACACAGAGACAGACGTACTCACACAGAGACAGACGTACTCACACAGAGACAGACGCACTCACACAGAGACAGACGTACTCACACAGAGACAGACGCACTCACACAGAGACAGACGCACTCACACAGAGACAGACCCACTCACACAGAGACAGACGCACTCACACAGAGACAGACGTACTCACACAGAGACAGACGCACTCACATAGAGACAGACGTACTCACACAGAGACAGACGCACTCACACAGAGACAGACGCACTCACACAGAGACAGACGCACTCACACAGAGACAGACGCACTCACACAGAGACAGACGTACTCACACAGAGACAGACGCACTCACACAGAGACAGACGTACTCACACAGAGACAGACGTACTCACACAGAGACAGACGCACTCACACAGAGACAGACGCACTCACACAGAGACAGACGCACTCACACAGAGACAGACGCGCTCACACAGAGACAGACGTACTCACACAGAGACAGACGCACTCACACAGAGACAGACGCACTCACACAGAGACAGACGCACTCACAAAGACAAAAAGGCACTCACACAGAGACAGACGCACTCACACAGAGACAGACGCACTCACACAGAGACAGACGTACTCACGCAGAGACAGACGCACTCACACAGAGACAGACGCACTCACACAGAGACAGACGTACTCACACAGAGACAGACGTACTCACACAGAGACAGACGCACTCACACAGAGACAGACGCACTCACACAGAGACAGACGTACTCACACAGAGACAAACGCACTCACACACAGACAGACGTACTCACACAGAGACAGACGCACTCACACAGAGACAGACGCACTCACACAGAGACAGACGTACTCACACAGAGACAGACGTACTCACACAGAGACAGACGCACTCACACAGAGACAGACGCACTCACACAGAGACAGACGCACTCACACAGAGACAGACGCACTCACACAGAGACAGACGTACTCACACAGCGACAGACGCACTCACACAGAGACAGACGCACTCACACAGAGACAGACGCACTCACAAAGAGAAAAAGGCACTCACACAGAGACAGACGCACTCACACAGAGACAGACGCACTCACAAAGAGAAAAAGTCACTCACACAGAGACAGACGCACTCACACAGAGACAGACGCACTCACACAGAGACAGACGCACTCACACAGAGACAGACGCCCTCACACAGAGACAGACGCACTCACAAAGAGAAAAAGGCACTCACAAAGGGACAGACGCACTCACAGAGAGACAGACTAACTCACACAGAGACAGACGCACTCACAAAGAGAAAAAGGCACTCACACAGAGACAGACGCACGCACACAGAGACAGACGCACTCACACAGAGACAGACGCACTCACACAGAGATAGACCCACTCACACAGAGACCGACGCACTCACACAGAGACAGACGCACTCACACAGAGACAGACGCAATCACAAAGAGAAAAAGGCACTCACACAGAGACAGACGCACTCACAAAGAGAAAAAGGCACTCACAGAGAGACAGACGCACTCACAAAGAGAAAAAGGCACTCACACAGAGACAGACGCACTCACAAAGAGAAAAAGGCACTCACACAGAGACAGACGCACTCACACAGAGACAGACGTACTCACACAGAGACAGACGCACTCACACAGAGACAGACGCACTCACACAGAGACAGTCGTACTCACACAGAGACAGACGTACTCACCCAGAGACAGACGTACTCACACAGAGACCGACGCACTCACACAGAGACAGACGCACTCACACAGAGACAGACGTACTCACACAGAGACAGACGCACTCACAAAGAGAAAAAGGCACTCACACAGAGACAGACGCGCTCACACAGAGACAGACGCACATACACAGAGACAGACGTACTCACACAGAGACAGACGTACTCACACAGAGACAGACGTACTCACACAGAGACAGACGCACTCACACAGAGACAGACGCACTCACACAGAGACAGACGTACTCACACAGAGACAGACGTACTGACACAGAGAGAGACGTACTCACACAGAGACAGACGTACTCACACAGAGACAGACGTACTCACACAGAGACAGACGTACCCACACAGAGACAGACGTACTCAAACAGAGACAGACGCCCTCACACAGAGACAGACGTACTCACACAGAGACAGACGCACTCACACAGAGACAGACGCACTCACACAGAGACAGACCCACTCACACAGAAACAGACGCACTCACACAGAGACAGACGCACTCACACAGAGACAGACCCACTCACACAGAGACAGACGTACTCACACAGAGACAGACGCACTCACACAGAGACAGACCCACTCACACAGAGACAGACGCACTCACACAGAGACAGACGTACTCACACAGAGACAGACCCACTCACACAGAGACAGACGCAATCACACAGAGACAGACGTACTCACACAGAGACAGACGCACTCACACAGAGACAGACGTACTCACACAGAGACAGACGCACTCACACAGAGACAGACGCACTCACACAGAGACAGACGTACTCACAGAGAGACAGACGCACTCACACAGAGACAGACGTACTCACACAGAGACAGACGTACTCACACAGAGACAGACGCACTCACACAGAGACAGACGCACTCACACAGAGACAGACGCACTCACACAGAGACAGACGCACTCACACAGAGACAGACGCACTCACACAGAGACAGACGCACTCACACAGAGACAGACGCACTCACAAAGACAAAAAGGCACTCACACAGAGACAGACGCACTCACACAGAGACAGACGCACTCACACAGAGACAGACGTACTCACACAGAGACAGACGCACTCACACAGAGACAGACGCACTCACACAGAGACAGACGTACTCACACAGAGACAGACGCACTCACACAGAGACAGACGCACTCACACAGAGACAGACGCACTCACACAGAGACAGACGCACTCACACAGAGACAGACGCACTCACACAGAGACAGACGTACTCACACAGAGACAGACGCACTCACACAGAGACAGACGCACTCACACAGAGACAGACGCACTCACACAGAGACAGACGTACTCACACAGACACAGACGCACTCACACAGAGACAGACGCACTCACACAGAGACAGACGCACTCACACAGAGACAGACGCACTCACACACAGACAGACGCACTCACACAGAGACAGACGCACTCACAAAGAGAAAAAGGCACTCAAATAGAGACAGACGCACTCACACAGAGACAGACGCACTCACACAGAGACAGACGCACTCACAAAGAGAAAAAGGCACTCACACAGAGACAGACGCACTCACACAGAGACAGACGCACTCACACAGAGACAGACGCCCTCACACAGAGACAGACGCACTCACAAAGAGAAAAAGGCACTCACACAGGGACAGACGCACACACACAGACAGACCCACTCACACAGAGACAGATGCACTCACAAAGAGAAAAAGGCACTCACACAGAGACAGACGCACTCACACAGAGACAGACGTACTCACAAAGAGAAAAAGGCACTCACACAGAGACAGACGCACTCACACAGAGATAGACCCACTCACACAGAGACCGACGCACTCACACAGAGACAGACGCACTCACACAGAGACAGACGCACTCACAAAGAGAAAAAGGCACTCACACAGAGACAGACGCACTCACAAAGAGAAAAAGGCACTCACAGAGAGACAGACGCACTCACAAAGAGAAAAAGGCACTCACACAGAGACAGACGCACTCACAAAGAGAAAAAGGCACTCACACAGAGACAGACGCACTCACAAAGAGAAAAAGGCACTCACAGAGAGACAGACGCACTCACAAAGAGAAAAAGGCACTCACACATAGACAGACGCACTCACAAAGAGAAAAAGGCACTCACACAGAGACAGACGCACTCACACAGAGACAGACGTACTCACACAGAGACAGACGTACTCACACAGAGACAGACGCACTCACACAGAGACAGACGTACTCACACAGAGACAGACGTACTCACCCAGAGACAGACGTACTCACACAGAGACAGACGCACTCACACAGAGACAGACGCACTCACACAGAGAAAGACGTACTCACACAGAGACAGACGTACTCACTCAGAGACAGACGTACTCACACAGAGACAGACGTACTGACACAGAGACAGACGTACTCACACAGAGACAGACGTACTCACACAGAGACAGACGTACTCACACAGAGACAGACGTACTCACACAGAGACAGACGCACTCACACAGAGACAGACGCACTCACAAAGAGAAAAAGGCACTCACACAGAGACAGACGTACTCACACAGAGACAGACGTACTCACAAAGAGAAAAAGGCACTCACACAGAGACAGACGTACTCACACAGAGACAGACGTACTCACAAAGAGAAAAAGGCACTCACACAGAGACAGACGCACTCACACAGAGACAGACGTACTCACAAAGAGAAAAAGGCACTCACACAGAGACAGACGCACTCACACAGAGACAGACGTACTCACAGAGAGACAGACGTACTCACAAAGAGAAAAAGGCACTCACACAGAGACAGACGTACTCACACAGAGACAGACGCACTCACACAGAGACAGACGTACTCACACAGAGACAGACGTACTCACAAAGAGACAGACGTACTCACACAGAGAAAAAGGCACTCACAAAGAGACAGACGCACTCACACAGAGAAAAAGGCACTCACACAGTGACAGACGCACTCACACAGAGAAAAAGGCACTCACACAGAGACAGACGCACTCACACAGAGACAGACGCACTCACACAGAGACAGAGGCACTCACACAGAGACAGACGCACTCACACAGAGAAAAAGGCACTCACACAGAGACAGACGCACTCACACAGAGAAAAAGGCACCCACACAGAGACAGACGCCCTCACACAGAGACAGACGTACTCACACAGAGAAAGACGCCCTCACACAGAGACAGACGTACTCACACAGAGACAGACGTACTCACACAGAGACAGACGCACTCACACAGAGACAGACGTACTCACACAGAGACAGACGCACTCACACAGAGACAGACGTACTCACACAGAGACAGACCCACTCACACAGAGACAGACGCACTCACACAGAGACAGACGTACTCACACAGAGACAGACGCACTCACATAGAGACAGACGTACTCACACAGAGACAGACGCACTCACACAGAGACAGACGCACTCACACAGAGACAGACGCACTCACACAGAGACAGACGCACTCACACAGAGACAGACGTACTCACACAGAGACAGACGCACTCACACAGAGACAGACGTACTCACACAGAGACAGACGTACTCACACAGAGACAGACGCACTCACACAGAGACAGACGCACTCACACAGAGACAGACGCACTCACACAGAGACAGACGCGCTCACACAGAGACAGACGTACTCACACAGAGACAGACGCACTCACACAGAGACAGACGCACTCACACAGAGACAGACGCACTCACAAAGACAAAAAGGCACTCACACAGAGACAGACGCACTCACACAGAGACAGACGCACTCACACAGAGACAGACGTACTCACACAGAGACAGACGCACTCACACAGAGACAGACGCACTCACACAGAGACAGACGTACTCACACAGAGACAGACGTACTCACACAGAGACAGACGCACTCACACAGAGACAGACGCACTCACACAGAGACAGACGTACTCACACAGAGACAGACGCACTCACACAGAGACAGACGTACTCACACAGAGACAGACGCACTCACACAGAGACAGACGCACTCACACAGAGACAGACGCACTCACACAGAGACAGACGTACTCACACAGAGACAGACGTACTCACACAGAGACAGACGCACTCACACAGAGACAGACGCACTCACACAGAGACAGACGCACTCACACAGAGACAGACGCACTCACACAGAGACAGACGTACTCACACAGCGACAGACGCACTCACACAGAGACAGACGCACTCACACAGAGACAGACGCACTCACAAAGAGAAAAAGGCACTCACACAGAGACAGACGCACTCACACAGAGACAGACGCACTCACAAAGAGAAAAAGTCACTCACACAGAGACAGACGCACTCACACAGAGACAGACGCACTCACACTGAGACAGACGCACTCACACAGAGACAGACGCCCTCACACAGAGACAGACGCACTCACAAAGAGAAAAAGGCACTCACAAAGGGACAGACGCACTCACAGAAGGACAGACTAACTCACACAGAGACAGACGCACTCACAAAGAGAAAAAGGCACTCACACAGAGACAGACGCACGCACACAGAGACAGACGCACTCACACAGAGACAGACGCACTCACACAGAGATAGACCCACTCACACAGAGACCGACGCACTCACACAGAGACAGACGCACTCACACAGAGACAGACGCACTCACAAAGAGAAAAAGGCACTCACACAGAGACAGACGCACTCACAAAGAGAAAAAGGCACTCACAGAGAGACAGACGCACTCACAAAGAGAAAAAGGCACTCACACAGAGACAGACGCACTCACAAAGAGAAAAAGGCAATCACACAGAGACAGACGCACTCACACAGAGACAGACGTACTCACACAGAGACAGACGCACTCACACAGAGACAGACGCACTCACACAGAGACAGTCGTACTCACACAGAGACAGACGTACTCACCCAGAGACAGACGTACTCACACAGAGACCGACGCACTCACACAGAGACAGACGCACTCACACAGGGACAGACGTACTCACACAGAGACAGACGCACTCACAAAGAGAAAAAGGCACTCACACAGAGACAGACGCGCTCACACAGAGACAGACGCACATACACAGAGACAGACGTCCTCACACAGAGACAGACGTACTCACACAGAGACAGACGTACTCACACAGAGACAGACGCACTCACACAGAGACAGACGCACTCACACAGAGACAGACGTACTCACACAGAGACAGACGTACTCACACAGAGACAGACGTACTCACACAGAGACAGACGTACTGACACAGAGAGAGACGTACTCACACAGAGACAGACGTACTCACACAGAGACAGACGTACTCACACAGAGACAGACGTACCCACACAGAGACAGACGCACTCTCACATAGACAGAAACACTCACAAAGAGAAAAAGGCACTCACACAGAGACAGACGTACTCACACAGAGACAGACGCACTCACACAGAGACAGACGCACTCACACAGAGACAGACGCACTCACACAGAGACAGACGTCATCACACAGAGACAGACGTACTCAAACAGAGACAGACGCCCTCACACAGAGACAGACGTACTCACACAGAGACAGACGTACTCACACAGAGACAGACGCACTCACACAGAGACAGACGCACTCACACAGAGAGAATCGCACTCACACAGAGACAGACCCACTCACACAGAAACAGACGCACTCACACAGAGACAGACGCACTCACACAGAGACAGACCCACTCACACAGAGACAGACGTACTCACACAGAGACAGACGCACTCACACAGAGACAGACCCACTCACACAGAGACAGACGCACTCACACAGAGACAGACGTACTCACACAGAGACAGACCCACTCACACAGAGACAGACGCAATCACACAGAGACAGACGTACTCACACAGAGACAGACGCACTCACACAGAGACAGACGTACTCACACAGAGACAGACGCACTCACACAGAGACAGACGCACTCACACAGAGACAGACGTACTCACAGAGAGACAGACGCACTCACACAGAGACAGACGTACTCACACAGAGACAGACGCACTCACACAGAGACAGACGCACTCACACAGAGACAGACGCACTCACACAGAGACAGACGCACTCACACAGAGACAGACGCACTCACACAGAGACAGACGCACTCACACAGAGACAGACGCACTCACAAAGACAAAAAGGCACTCACACAGAGACAGACGCACTCACACAGAGACAGACGCACTCACACAGAGACAGACGTACTCACACAGAGACAGACGCACTCACACAGAGACAGACGCACTCACACAGAGACAGACGTATTCACACAGAGACAGACGCACTCACACAGAGACAAACGCACTCACACAGAGACAGACGCACTCACACAGAGACAGACGCACTCACACAGAGACAAACGCACTCACACAGAGACAGACGCACTCACACAGAGACAGACGTACTCACACAGAGACACACGCACTCACACAGAGACAGACGCACTCACACAGAGACAGACGCACTCACACAGAGACAGACGTACTCACACAGACACAGACGCACTCACACAGAGACAGACGCACTCACACAGAGACAGACGCACTCACACAGAGACAGACGCACTCACACACAGACAGACGCACTCACACAGAGACAGACGCACTCACAAAGAGAAAAAGGCACTCAAATAGAGACAGACGCACTCACACAGAGACAGACGCACTCACACAGAGACAGACGCACTCACAAAGAGAAAAAGGCACTCACACAGAGACAGACGCACTCACACAGAGACAGACGCACTCACACAGAGACAGACGCCCTCACACAGAGACAGACGCACTCACAAAGAGAAAAAGGCACTCACACAGGGACAGACGCACACACACAGACAGACCCACTCACACAGAGACAGATGCACTCACAAAGAGAAAAAGGCACTCACACAGAGACAGACGCACTCACACAGAGACAGACGCACTCACAAAGAGAAAAAGGCACTCACACAGAGACAGACGCACTCACACAGAGATAGACCCACTCACACAGAGACCGACGCACTCACACAGAGACAGACGCACTCACACAGAGACAGACGCACTCACAAAGAGAAAAAGGCACTCACACAGAGACAGACGCACTCACAAAGAGAAAAACGCACTCACAGAGAGACAGACGCACTCACAAAGAGAAAAAGGCACTCACACAGAGACAGACGCACTCACAAAGAGAAAAAGGCACTCACACAGAGACAGACGCACTCACAAAGAGAAAAAGGCACTCACAGAGAGACAGACGCACTCACAAAGAGAAAAAGGCACTCACACATAGACAGACGCACTCACAAAGAGAAAAAGGCACTCACACAGAGACAGACGCACTCACACAGAGACAGACGTACTCACACAGAGACAGACGTACTCACACAGAGACAGACGCACTCACACAGAGACAGACGTACTCACACAGAGACAGACGTACTCACCCAGAGACAGACGTACTCACACAGAGACAGACGCACTCACACAGAGACAGACGCACTCACTCAGAGAAAGACGTACTCACACAGAGACAGACGTACTCACTCAGAGACAGACGTACTCACACAGAGACAGACGTACTGACACAGAGACAGACGTACTCACACAGAGACAGACGTACTCACACAGAGACAGACGTACTCACACAGAGACAGACGTACTCACACAGAGACAGACGCACTCACACAGAGACAGACGCACTCACAAAGAGAAAAAGGCACTCACACAGAGACAGACGTACTCACACAGAGACAGACGTACTCACAAAGAGAAAAAGGCACTCACACAGAGACAGACGTACTCACACAGAGACAGACGCACTCACACAGAGACAGACGTACTCACACAGAGACAGACGTACTCACAAAGAGAAAAAGGCACTCACACAGAGACAGACGTACTCACACAGAGACAGACGCACTCACAAAGAGAAAAAGGCACTCACACAGAGACAGACGCACTCACACAGAGACACACGTACTCACACAGAGACAGACGCACTCACAAAGAGGAAAAGGCACTCACACAGAGACAGACGCACTCACACAGAGACAGACGTACTCAAACAGAGACAGACCTACTCACACAGAGACAGACGTACTCACACAGAGACAGACGCACTCACACAGAGACAGACGTACTCACACAGAGACAGACGCACTCACACAGAGACAGACGCACTCACAAAGAGAAAAAGTCACTCACACAGAGACAGAAGCACTCACACAGAGACTGACGTACTCAAACAGAGACAGACGTACTCACACAGAGACAGACCCACTCACACAGAGACAGACGTACTCACACAGAGACAGACGTACTCACAAAGAGACAGACCCACTCACACAGAGACAGACGTACTCACACAGAGACAGACGCACTCACACAGAGACAGACGTACTCACAAAGAGAAAAAGGCACTCACACAGAGACAGACACACTCACACAGAGACAGACGTACTCACAAAGAGAAAAAGGCACTCACACAGAGACAGACGTACTCACACAGAGACAGACGTACTCACACAGAGAAAAAGGCACTCACACAGAGACAGACGTACTCACAAAGAGACAGACCCACTCACACAGAGACAGACCCACTCACACAGAGACAGACGTACTCACACAGAGACAGACGTACTCACAAAGAGACAGACGTACTCACACAGAGACAGACGTACTCACACAGAGAAAAAGGCACTCACACAGAGACAGACGTACTCACAAAGAGACAGAACCACTCACACAGAGACAGACGTACTCACACAGAGACAGACGTACTCACACAGAGACAGACGTACTCACACAGAGACAGACGTACTCACACAGAGAAAAAGGCACTCACACAGAGACAGACGTACTCACACAGAGACAGACGTGCTCACACAGAGAAAAAGGCACTCACACAGAGACAGACGTACTCACAAAGAGACAGACCCACTCACACAGAGACAGACGTACTCACACAGAGACAGACGTACTCACACAGAGACAGACGTACTCACACAGAGACAGACGTACTCACACAGAGAAAAAGGCACTCACACAGAGACAGACGTACTCACAAAGAGACAGACCCACTCACACAGAGATAGACCCACTCACACAGAGACAGACGCACTCACACAGAGACAGACGTACTCACAAAGAGAAAAAGGCACTCACACAGAGACAGACGCACTCACACAGAGACAGACGTACTCACACAGAGACAGACGCACTCACACAGAGACAGACGCACTCACACAGAGACAGACGCACTCACAAAGAGAAAAAGGCACTCACACAGAGACAGACGCACTCACACAGAGACAGACGCACATACACAGAGACAGACGCACTCACAAAGAGAAAAAGGCACTCACAAGAGACAGACGCACTCACACAGAGACAGACGCACATATACAGAGACAGACGCACTCACAAAGAGAAAAAGGCACTCACACAGAGACAGACGCACATACACAGAGACAGACGCACTCACAAAGAGAAAAAGGCACTCACACAGAGACAGACGCACTCACACAGAGACAGACGCACTCACACAGAGACAGACGTACTCACACAGAGAGAGACGCACTCACACAGAGACAGACGCACTCACACAGAGACAGACGCACTCACACAGAGACAGACGCACTCACACAGAGAATGACGCACTCACACAGAGACAGACGTACTCACACAGCGACAGACGCACTCACACAGAGACAGACGCACTCACACAGAGACAGACGCACTCACACAGAAACAGACGCACTCACACAGAAACAGACGTACTCACACAGAGACAGACCCACTCACACAGAGACAGACGTACTCCCACAGAGACAGACGTACTCACACAGAGACAGACGCACTCACACAGAAACAGACGTACTCACACAGAGACAGACCCACTCACACAGAGACAGACGTACTCACACAGAGACAGACCCACTCACACAGAGACAGACCCACTCACACAGAGACAGACGTACTCACACAGAGACAGACCCACTCACACAGAGACAGACGTACTCACACAGAGACAGACGTACTCGCACAGAGACAGACGTACTCACACAGAGACAGACGTACTCGCACAGAGACAGACGTACTCACACAGAGACAGACTTACTCACACAGAGACAGACGTACTCGCACAGAGACAGACGTACTCACACAGAGACAGACGTACTCGCACAGAGACAGACGTACTCACACAGAGACAGACGTACTCACACAGAGACAGACGTACTCACACAGAGACAGACCCACTCACACAGAGACAGACCCACTCACACAGAGACAGACGTACTCACACAGAGACAGACCCACTCACACAGAGACAGACGTACTCACACAGAGACAGACGTACTCGCACAGAGACAGACGTACTCACACAGAGACAGACGTACTCGCACAGAGACAGACGTACTCACACAGAGACAGACGTACTCACACAGAGACAGACGTACTCGCACAGAGACAGACGCACTCACACAGAGACAGACGTACTCACAGAGAGACAGACGTACTCACAAAGAGAAAAAGGCACTCACACAGAGACAGACGTACTCACACAGAGACAGACGCACTCACACAGAGACAGACGTACTCACACAGAGACAGACGTAATCACAAAGAGACAGACGTACTCACACAGAGACAGACGCACTCACACAGAGACAGACGCACTCACACAGAGACAGACGTACTCACACAGAGACAGACGCACTCACACAGAGACAGACGTACTCACACAGAGACAGACGTACTCACACAGCGACAGACGTACTCACACAGAGACAGACGCACTCACACAGAGACAGACGTACTCACACACAGACAGACGCACTCACACAGAGACAGACGTACTCACACAGAGACAGACGTACTCACAAAGAGAAAAAGGCACTCACACAGAGACAGACGCACTCACACAGAGACAGCCGTACTCACACAGACAGACGTACTCACAAAGAGAAAAAGGCACTCACACAGAGACAGACGTACTCACACAGAGACAGACGCACTCACAAAGAGAAAAAGGCACTCACACAGAGACAGACGCACTCACACAGAGACACACGTACTCACACAGAGACAGACGCACTCACAAAGAGGAAAAGGCACTCACACAGAGACAGACGCACTCACACAGAGACAGACGTACTCAAACAGAGACAGACGTACTCACACAGAGACAGACGTACTCACACAGAGACAGACGCACTCACACAGAGACAGACGTACTCACACAGAGACAGACGCACTCACACAGAGACAGACGCACTCACAAAGAGAAAAAGTCACTCACACAGAGACAGAAGCTATCACACAGAGACAGACGTACTCAAACAGAGACAGACGTACTCACACAGAGACAGACCCACTCACACAGAGACAGACGTACTCACACAGAGACAGACGTACTCACAAAGAGACAGACCCACTCACACAGAGACAGACGTACTCACAAAGAGACAGACGCACTCACACAGAGATAGACGTACTCACAAAGAGAAAATGGCACTCACACAGAGACAGACGCACTCACACAGAGACAGACGTACTCACAAAGAGAAAAAGGCACTCACACAGAGACAGACGTACTCACACAGAGACAGACGTACTCACACAGAGAAAAAGGCACTCACACAGAGACAGACGTACTCACAAAGAGACAGACCCACTCACACAGAGACAGACGTACTCACACAGAGACAGACGTACTCACAAAGAGACAGACGTACTCACACAGAGACAGACGTACTCACACAGAGAAAAAGGCACTCACACAGAGACAGACGTACTCACAAAGAGACAGAACCACTCACACAGAGACAGACGTACTCACTCAGAGACAGACGTACTCACACAGAGACAGACGTACTCACACAGAGACAGACGTACTCACACAGAGAAAAAGGCACTCACACAGAGACAGACGTACTCACACAGAGACAGACGTACTCACACAGAGAAAAAGGCACTCACACAGAGACAGACGTACTCACAAAGAGACAGACCCACTCACACAGAGACAGACGTACTCACACAGAGACAGACGTACTCACACAGAGACAGACGTACTCACACAGAGACAGACGTACTCACACAGAGAAAAAGGCACTCAAACAGAGACAGACGTACTCACAAAGAGACAGACCCACTCACACAGAGACAGACGTACTCACACAGAGACAGACGCACTCACACAGAGACAGACGTACTCACAAAGAGAAAAAGGCACTCACACAGAGACAGACGCACTCACACAGAGACAGACGTACTCACACAGAGACAGACGCACTCACACAGAGACAGACGCACTCACACAGAGACAGACGCACTCACAAAGAGAAAAAGGCACTCACACAGAGACAGACGCACTCACACAGAGACAGACGCACATACACAGAGACAGACGCACTCACAAAGAGAAAAAGGCACTCACACAGAGACAGACGCACTCACAGAGAGACAGACGCACATATACAGAGACAGACGCACTCACAAAGAGAAAAAGGCACTCACACAGAGACAGACGCACATACACAGAGACAGACGCACTCACAAAGAGAAAAAGGCACTCACACAGAGACAGACGCACTCACACAGAGACAGACGCACTCACACAGAGACAGACGTACTCACACAGAGAGAGACGCACTCACACAGAGACAGACGCACTCACACAGAGACAGACGCACTCACACAGAGACAGACGCACTCACACAGAGAATGACGCACTCACACAGAGACAGACGTACTCACACAGCGACAGACGCACTCACACAGAGACAGACGCACTCACACAGAGACAGACGCACTCACACAGAAACAGACGCACTCACACAGAAACAGACGTACTCACACAGAGACAGACCCACTCACACAGAGACAGACGTACTCCCACAGAGACAGACGTACTCACACAGAGACAGACGCACTCACACAGAAACAGACGTACTCACACAGAGACAGACCCACTCACACAGAGACAGATGTACTCACACAGAGACAGACCCACTCACACAGAGACAGACCCACTCACACAGAGACAGACGTACTCACACAGAGACAGACCCACTCACACAGAGACAGACGTACTCACACAGAGAGAGACGTACTCGCACAGAGACAGACGTACTCACACAGAGACAGACGTACTCGCACAGAGACAGACGTACTCACACAGAGACAGACGTACTCTCACAGAGACAGACGTACTCGCACAGAGACAGACGTACTCACACAGAGACAGACGTACTCGCACAGAGACAGACGTACTCACACAGAGACAGACGTACTCACACAGAGACAGACGTACTCACACAGAGACAGACGTACTCGCACAGAGACAGAAGTACTCACACAGAGACAGACGTACTCGCACAGAGACAGACGTACTCACAAAGAGACAGACCCACTCACACAGAGACAGAAGTACTCACACAGAGACAGACGTACTCGCACAGAGACAGACGTACTCACACAGAGACAGACGTACTCACACAGAGACAGACGCACTCACACAGAGACAGACCCACTCACACAGAGACAAACGCACTCACACAGAAACAGACGTACTCACACAGAGACAGACGTTCTTACACAGAGACAGACCCACTCACACAGAGACAGACGCACTCACACAGAGACAGACGCACTCACACAGAGAAAGACGCACTCACACAGAGACAGACCCACTCACACAGAAACAGACGCACTCACACAGAGACAGACGCACTCACACAGAGACAAACGCACTCACACAGAAACAGACGCACTCACACAGAGACAGACGTACTCACAAAGAGAAAAAGGCACTCACACAGAGACAGACGCACTCAGACAGGGACAGACGCACTCACACAGAGACAGACCCACTCACACAGAGACAGACGTACTCACACAGAAACAGACGCACTCACACAGAGACAGACGTACTCACACAGAAACAGACGCACTCACACAGAGACAGACCCACTCACACAGAGACAGACGTACTCACACAGAAACAGACGAACTCACACAGAGACAGACGCACTCACACAGAAACAGACGTACTCACACAGAGACAGACGCACACACAGAGACAGACGCACTCACACAGAGACAGACGCACTCACACAGAGAAAAAGGTACTCACACAGAGACAGACGCACCCACACAGAGACAGAGGCACTCACACAGAGACAGACGCACTCACACAGAGACAGACGCACCCACACAGAGGCAGAGACACTCACACAGAGACAGACGCACTCACACAGAGAAAAAGGCACTCACACAGAGACAGACGCACTCACACAGAGACAGACGCACTCACACAGAGACAGAGGCACTCACACAAAGACAGACGCACTCACACAGAGAAAAAGGCACTCACACAGAGACAGACGCACTCACACAGAGAAAAAGGCACTCACACAGAGACAGACGCACTCACACAGAGACAGACGCACCCACACAGAGACAGAGGCACTCACACAGAGACAGACGCACTCACACAGAGAAAAAGGCACTCACACAGAGACAGACGCACTCACACAGAGAAAACGGCACTCACACAGAAACAGAGGCACTCACACAGAGAAAAAGACACTCACACAGAGACAGACGCACTCACACAGAGAAAAAGGCACTCACACAGCGACAGACGCACTCACACAGAGACAGACGCACTCACACAGAGAAAAAGGCACTCACACAGCGACAGACGCACTCACACAGAGACAGACGCACTCACACAGAGACAGACGCACTCACACAGAGACAGACGCACTCACACAGAGACAGACGCACTCACAAAGAGAAAAAGGCACTCACACAGAGACAGACGCACTCAGACAGAGACAGACGCACTCACACAGAGACAGACGTACTCACACAGAGACAGACGCACTCACACAGAGACAGACGCACTCACACAGAGACAGACCTACTCACACAGAGACAGACGCACTCACACAGAGACAGACGCACTCACACAGAGACAGACCCACTCACACAGAGACAGACGCACTCACACAGAGACAGACGCACTCACACAGAGACAGACGCACTCACAAAGAGAAAAACGCACTCACACAGAGACAGACGCACTCACACAGAGACAGACGTACTCACACAGAGACAGACGCACTCACACAGAGACAGACGCACTCACAAAGAGAAAAAGGCACTCACACAGAGACAGACGCACTCACACAGAGACAGACGCACATACACAGAGACAGACGCACTCACAAAGAGAAAAAGGCACTCACACAGAGACAGACGCACTCACACAGAGACAGACGCACATATACAGAGACAGACGCACTCACAAAGAGAAAAAGGCACTCACACAGAGACAGACGCACATACACAGAGACAGACGCACTCACAAAGAGAAAAAGGCACTCACACAGAGACAGACGCACTCACACAGAGACAGACGCACTCACACAGAGACAGACGTACTCACACAGAGACAGACGCACTCACACAGAGACAGACGCACTCACACAGAGACAGACGCACTCACACAGAGACAGACGCACTCACACAGAGAATGACGCACTCACACAGAGACAGACGTACTCACACAGCGACAGACGCACTCACACAGAGACAGACGCACTCACACAGAGACAGACGCACTCACAAAGAGAAAAAGGCACTCACACAGAGACAGACGCACTCACACAGAGACAGACGCACTCACACAGAGACAGACGCACTCACACAGAGACAGACGTACTCACACAGAGACAGACGCACTCACACAGAAACAGACGTACTCACACAGAGACAGACCCACTCACACAGAGACAGACGTACTCACACAGAGACAGAGCCACTCACACAGAGACAGACCCACTCACACAGAGACAGACCCACTCACACAGAGACAGACGTACTCACACAGAGACAGACCCACTCACACAGAGACAGACGTACTCACACAGAGACAGACGTACTCACAAAGAGACAGACCCACTCACACAGAGACAGACGTACTCACACAGAGACAGACGTACTCGCACAGAGACAGACGTACTCACACAGAGACAGACGTACTCACAAAGAGAAAAAGGCACTCACACAGAGACAGACGCACTCACAAAGAGAAAAAGCCACTCACACAGAGACAGACGCACTCACACAGAGACAGACGCACTCACAAAGACAAAAAGGCACTCACACAGAGACAGACGCACTCACACAGAGATACACCCACTCACAGAGAGACAGACGCACTCACAAAGAAAAAAAGGCACTCACACAGAGACAGACGCACTCACACAGTGACAGACCCACTCACACAGAGACAGACGCATTCACACAGAGACAGTCGCACTCACACAGAGACAGACGTACTCACACAGAGACAGACGTACTCACACAGAGACAGACGTACTCACACAGAGACAGACGCACTCACAAAGAGAAAAATGTACTCACACAGAGACAGACGCACTCACACAGAGACAGACGTACTCACACAGAGACAGACGCACTCACACAGAGACAGACGCACTCACACAGAGACAGACGTACTCACACAGAGACAGACGTACTCACCCAGAGACAGACGTTCTCACACAGAGACAGACGCACTCACACAGAGACAGACGCACTCACACAGAGACAGAGGTACTCACACAGAGACAGACGCACTCACAAAGAGAAAAAGGCACTCACAAAGAGACAGACGCACTCACACAGAGACAGACGCACATACACAGAGACAGACGTACTCACACAGAGACAGACGTACTCACACAGAGACAGACGTACTCACACAGAGACAGACGCACTCACACAGAGACAGACGTACTGACACAGAGACAGACGTACTCACACAGAGACAGACGTACTCACACAGAGACAGACGTACTCACACAGAGACAGACGTACTCACACAGAGACAGACGTACTGACACAGAGACAGACGTACTCACACAGATACAGACGTACTGACACAGAGACAGACGTACTCACACAGAGACAGACGCACTCACACAGAGACAGACGCACTCACAAAGAGAAAAAGGCACTCACACAGAGACAGACGTACTCACACAGAGACAGACGTACTCACAAAGAGAAAAAGGCACTCACACAGAGACAGACGCACTCACACAGAGACAGACGTACTCACACAGAGACAGACGTACTCACAAAGAGAAAAAGGCACTCACACAGAGGCAGACGCACTCACACAGAGACAGACGTACTCACACAGAGACAGACTTACTCACACAGAGACAGACGCACTCACAAAGAGAAAAAGGCACTCACACAGAGACAGACGCACTCACACAGAGACAGACGTACTCACACATAGACAGACGCACTCACGAAGAGAAAAAGGCACTCACACAGAGACAGACGCACTCACACAGAGACAGACGTACTCAAACAGAGACAGACGTACTCACACAGAGACAGACGTATTCACACAGAGACAGACGCACTCATGCAGAGACAGACGTACTCACACAGAGACAGACGCACTCACACAGAGACAGACGCACTCACACAGAGAAAAAGGCACTCACACAGAGACAGACGCACTCACACAGAGACAGACGTACTCACACAGAGACAGACGTACTCACACAGAGACAGACCCACTCACACAGAGACAGACGCACACACAGAGACAGAGGTACTTACACAGAGACTGACCCAGTCACACAGAAACAGACGCACTGACGCAGAAACAGACGTACTCACACAGAGACAGACCCACTCACACAGAGACAGACGTACTCACACAGAGACAGACCCACTCACACAGAGACAGACGCACTCACACAGAGACAGACGCACTCACACAGAGACAGACGCACTCACAAAGAGAAAAACGCACTCACACAGAGACAGACGCACTCACACAGAGACAGACGTACTCACACAGAGACAGACGCACTCACACAGAGACAGACGCACTCACACAGAGACAGACGCACTCACAAAGAGAAAAAGGCACTCACACAGAGACAGACGCACTCACACAGAGACAGACGCACATACACAGAGACAGACGCACTCACAAAGAGAAAAAGGCACTCACACAGAGACAGACGCACTCACACAGAGACAGACGCACATATACAGAGACAGACGCACTCACAAAGAGAAAAAGGCACTCACACAGAGACAGACGCACATACACAGAGACAGACGCACTCACAAAGAGAAAAAGGCACTCACACAGAGACAGACGCACTCACACAGAGACAGACGCACTCACACAGAGACAGACGTACTCACACAGAGACAGACGCACTCACACAGAGACAGACGCACTCACACAGAGACAGACGCACTCACACAGAGACAGACGCACTCACACAGAGAATGACGCACTCACACAGAGACAGACGTACTCACACAGCGACAGACGCACTCACACAGAGACAGACGCACTCACACAGAGACAGACGCACTCACAAAGAGAAAAAGGCACTCACACAGAGACAGACGCACTCACACAGAGACAGACGCACTCACACAGAGACAGACGCACTCACACAGAGACAGACGTACTCACACAGAGACAGACGCACTCACACAGAAACAGACGTACTCACACAGAGACAGACCCACTCACACAGAGACAGACGTACTCACACAGAGACAGAGCCACTCACACAGAGACAGACCCACTCACACAGAGACAGACCCACTCACACAGAGACAGACGTACTCACACAGAGACAGACCCACTCACACAGAGACAGACGTACTCACACAGAGACAGACGTACTCACAAAGAGACAGACCCACTCACACAGAGACAGACGTACTCACACAGAGACAGACGTACTCGCGCAGAGACAGACGTACTCACACAGAGACAGACGCACTCACAAAGAGAAAAAGGCACTCACACAGAGACAGACGCACTCACAAAGAGAAAAAGGCACTCACACAGAGACAGACGCACTCACACAGAGACAGACGCACTCACAAAGACAAAAAGGCACTCACACAGAGACAGACGCACTCACACAGAGATAGACCCACTCACAGAGAGACAGACGCACTCACAAAGAAAAAAAGGCACTCACACAGAGACAGACGCACTCACACAGAGACAGACCCACTCACACAGAGACAGACGCATTCACACAGAGACAGACGCACTCACACAGAGACAGACGTACTCACACAGAGACAGACGTACTCACACAGAGACAGACGCACTCACAAAGAGAAAAATGTACTCACACAGAGACAGACGCACTCACACAGAGACAGACGTACTCACACAGAGACAGATGCACTCACACAGAGACAGACGCACTCACACAGAGACAGACGTACTCACACAGAGACAGACGTACTCACCCAGAGACAGACGTACTCACACAGAGACAGACGCACTCACACAGAGACAGACGCACTCACACAGAGAAAGAGGTACTCACACAGAGACAGACGCACTCACAAAGAGAAAAAGGCACTCACAAAGAGACAGACGCACTCACACAGAGACAGACGCACATACACAGAGACAGACGTACTCACACAGAGACAGACGTACTCACACAGAGACAGACGCACTCACACAGAGACAGACGTACTCACACAGAGACAGACGTACTCACACAGAGACAGACGTACTCACACAGAGACAGACGTACTGATACAGAGACAGACGTACTCTCACAGAGACAGACGTACTCACACAGAAACAGACGTACTCACACAGAGACAGACGCACTCACACAGAGACAGACGCACTCACAAAGAGAAAAAGGCACTCACACAGAGACAGACGTACTCACACAGAGACAGACGTACTCACAAAGAGAAAAAGGCACTCACACAGAGACAGACGCACTCACACGGAGACAGACGTACTCACACAGAGACAGACGTACTCACAAAGAGAAAAAGGCACTCACACAGAGACAGACGCACTCACACAGAGACAGACGTACTCACACAGAGACAGACTTACTCACACAGAGACAGACGCACTCACAAAGAGAAAAAGGCACTCACACAGAGACAGACGCACTCACACAGAGACAGACGTACTCACACAGAGACAGACGTACTCGCACAGAGACAGACGTACTCACACAGAGACAGACGTACTCACACAGAGACAGACGTACTCACACAGAGACAGACCCACTCACACAGAGACAGACCCACTCACACAGAGACAGACGTACTCACACAGAGACAGACCCACTCACACAGAGACAGACGTACTCACACAGAGACAGACGTACTCGCACAGAGACAGACGTACTCACACAGAGACAGACGTACTCGCACAGAGACAGACGTACTCACACAGAGACAGACGTACTCACACAGAGACAGACGTACTCACACAGAGACAGACCCACTCACACAGAGACAGACCCACTCACACAGAGACAGACGTACTCACACAGAGACAGACCCACTCACACAGAGACAGACGTACTCACACAGAGACAGACGTACTCGCACAGAGACAGACGTACTCACACAGAGACAGACGTACTCGCACAGAGACAGACGTACTCACACAGAGACAGACGTACTCACACAGAGACAGACGTACTCGCACAGAGACAGACGCACTCACACAGAGACAGACGTACTCACAGAGAGACAGACGTACTCACAAAGAGAAAAAGGCACTCACACAGAGACAGACGTACTCACACAGAGACAGACGCACTCACACAGAGACAGACGTACTCACACAGAGACAGACGTACTCACAAAGAGACAGACGTACTCACACAGAGACAGACGCACTCACACAGAGACAGACGCACTCACACAGAGACAGACGTACTCACACAGAGACAGACGCACTCACACAGAGACAGACGTACTCACACAGAGACAGACGTACTCACACAGCGACAGACGTACTCACACAGAGACAGACGCACTCACACAGAGACAGACGTACTCACACAGAGACAGACGCACTCACACAGAGACAGACGTACTCACACAGAGACAGACGTACTCACAAAGAGAAAAAGGCACTCACACAGAGACAGACGCACTCACACAGAGACAGCCGTACTCACACAGAGACAGACGTACTCACACAGAGACAGACGCACTCACAAAGAGAAAAAGGCACTCACACAGAGACAGACGCACTCACACAGAGACACACGTACTCACACAGAGACAGACGCACTCACAAAGAGGAAAAGGCACTCACACAGAGACAGACGCACTCACACAGAGACAGACGTACTCAAACAGAGACAGACGTACTCACACAGAGACAGACGTACTCACACAGAGACAGACGCACTCACACAGAGACAGACGTACTCACACAGAGACAGACGCACTCACACAGAGACAGACGCACTCACAAAGAGAAAAAGTCACTCACACAGAGACAGAAGCACTCACACAGAGACAGACGTACTCAAACAGAGACAGACGTACTCACACAGAGACAGACCCACTCACACAGAGACAGACGTACTCACACAGAGACAGACGTACTCACAAAGAGACAGACCCACTCACACAGAGACAGACGTACTCACACAGAGACAGACCCACTCACACAGAGACAGACGTACTCACACAGAGACAGACGTACTCACAAAGAGACAGACCCACTCACACAGAGACAGACGTACTCACAAAGAGAAAAAGGCACTCACACAGAGACAGACGTACTCACACAGAGACAGACCCACTCACACAGAGACAGACGTACTCACACAGAGACAGACGTACTCACACAGAGACAGACGTACTCACACAGAGAAAAAGGCACTCACACAGAGACAGACGTACTCACAAAGAGACAGAACCACTCACACAGAGACAGACGTACTCACTCAGAGACAGACGTACTCACACAGAGACAGACGTACTCACACAGAGACAGACGTACTCACACAGAGAAAAAGGCACTCACACAGAGACAGACGTACTCACACAGAGACAGACGTACTCACACAGAGAAAAAGGCACTCACACAGAGACAGACGTACTCACAAAGAGACAGACCCACTCACACAGAGACAGACGTACTCACACAGAGACAGACGTACTCACACAGAGACAGACGTACTCACACAGAGACAGACGTACTCACACAGAGAAAAAGGCACTCAAACAGAGACAGACGTACTCACAAAGAGACAGACCCACTCACACAGAGACAGACGTACTCACACAGAGACAGACGCACTCACACAGAGACAGACGATCTCACAAAGAGAAAAAGGCACTCACACAGAGACAGACGCACTCACACAGAGACAGACGTACTCACACAGAGACAGACGCACTCACACAGAGACAGACGCACTCACACAGAGACAGACGCACTCACAAAGAGAAAAAGGCACTCACACAGAGACAGACGCACTCACACAGAGACAGACGCACATACACAGAGACAGACGCACTCACAAAGAGAAAAAGGCACTCACACAGAGACAGACGCACATACACAGAGACAGACGCACTCACAAAGAGAAAAAGGCACTCACACAGAGACAGACGCACTCACACAGAGACAGACGCACTCACACAGAGACAGACGTACTCACACAGAGAGAGACGCACCCACACAGAGACAGACGCACTCACACAGAGACAGACGCACTCACACAGAGACAGACGCACTCACACAGAGAATGACGCACTCACACAGAGACAGACGTACTCACACAGCGACAGACGCACTCACACAGAGACAGACGCACTCACACAGAGACAGACGCACTCACACAGAAACAGACGCACTCACACAGAAACAGACGTACTCACACAGCGACAGACCCACTCACACAGAGACAGACGTACTCCCACAGAGACAGACGTACTCACACAGAGACAGACGCACTCACACAGAAACAGACGTACTCACACAGAGACAGACCCACTCACACAGAGACAGACGTACTCACACAGAGACAGACCCACTCACACAGAGACAGACCCACTCACACAGAGACAGACGTACTCACACAGAGACAGACCCACTCACACAGAGACAGACGTACTCACACAGAGACAGACGTACTCGCACAGAGACAGACGTACTCACACAGAGACAGACGTACTCGCACAGAGACAGACGTACTCACACAGAGACAGACGTACTCTCACAGAGACAGACGTACTCGCACAGAGACAGACGTACTCACACAGAGACAGACGTACTCGCACAGAGACAGACGTACTCACACAGAGACAGACGTACTCACACAGAGACAGACGTACTCACACAGAGACAGACGTACTCGCACAGAGACAGAAGTACTCACACAGAGACAAACGTACTCGCACAGAGACAGACGTACTCACAAAGAGACAGACCCACTCACACAGAGACAGAAGTACTCACACAGAGACAGACGTACTCGCACAGAGACAGACGTACTCACACAGAGACAGACGTACTCACACAGAGACAGACGCACTCACACAGAGACAGACCCACTCACACAGAGACAAACGCACTCACACAGAAACAGACGTACTCACACAGAGACAGACGTTCTTACACAGAGACAGACCCACTCACACAGAGACAGACGCACTCACACAGAGACAGACGCACTCACACAGAGAAAGACGCACTCACACAGAGACAGACCCACTCACACAGAAACAGACGCACTCACACAGAGACAGACGCACTCACACAGAGACAAACGCACTCACACAGAAACAGACGCACTCACACAGAGACAGACGTACTCACAAAGAGAAAAAGGCACTCACACAGAGACAGACGCACTCAGACAGGGACAGACGCACTCACACAGAGACAGACCCACTCACACAGAGACAGACGTACTCACACAGAAACAGACGCACTCACACAGAGACAGACGTACTCACACAGAAACAGACGCACTCACACAGAGACAGACCCACTCACACAGAGACAGACGTACTCACACAGAAACAGACGAACTCACACAGAGACAGACGCACTCACACAGAAACAGACGTACTCACACAGAGACAGACGCACACACAGAGACAGACGCACTCACACAGAGACAGACGCACTCACACAGAGAAAAAGGTACTCACACAGAGACAGACGCACCCACACAGAGACAGAGGCACTCACACAGAGACAGACGCACTCACACAGAGACAGACGCACCCACACAGAGGCAGAGACACTCACACAGAGACAGACGCACTCACACAGAGAAAAAGGCACTCACACAGAGACAGACGCACTCACACAGAGACAGACGCACTCATACAGAGACAGAGGCACTCACACAAAGACAGACGCACTCACACAGAGAAAAAGGCACTCACACAGAGACAGACGCACTCACACAGAGAAAAAGGCACTCACACAGAGACAGACGCACTCACACAGAGACAGACGCACCCACACAGAGACAGAGGCACTCACACAGAGACAGACGCACTCACACAGAGAAAAAGGCACTCACACAGAGACAGACGCACTCACACAGAGAAAACGGCACTCACACAGAAACAGAGGCACTCACACAGAGAAAAAGACACTCACACAGAGACAGACGCACTCACACAGAGAAAAAGGCACTCACACAGCGACAGACGCACTCACACAGAGACAGACGCACTCACACAGAGAAAAAGGCACTCACACAGCGACAGACGCACTCACACAGAGACAGACGCACTCACACAGAGACAGACGCACTCACACAGAGACAGACGCACTCACACAGAGACAGACGCACTCACAAAGAGAAAAAGGCACTCACACAGAGACAGACGCACTCAGACAGAGACAGACGCACTCACACAGAGACAGACGTACTCACACAGAGACAGACGCACTCACACAGAGACAGACGCACTCACACAGAGACAGACCTACTCACACAGAGACAGACGCACTCACACAGAGACAGACGCACTCACACAGAGACAGACCCACTCACACAGAGACAGACGCACTCACACAGAGACAGACGCACTCACACAGAGACAGACGCACTCACAAAGAGAAAAACGCACTCACACAGAGACAGACGCACTCACACAGAGACAGACGTACTCACACAGAGACAGACGCACTCACACAGAGACAGACGCACTCACACAGAGACAGACGCACTCACAAAGAGAAAAAGGCACTCACACAGAGACAGACGCACTCACACAGAGACAGACGCACATACACAGAGACAGACGCACTGACAAAGAGAAAAAGGCACTCACACAGAGACAGACGCACTCACACAGAGACAGACGCACATATACAGAGACAGACGCACTCACAAAGAGAAAAAGGCACTCACACAGAGACAGACGCACATACACAGAGACAGACGCACTCACAAAGAGAAAAAGGCACTCACACAGAGACAGACGCACTCACACAGAGACAGACGCACTCACACAGAGACAGACGTACTCACACAGAGACAGACGCACTCACACAGAGACAGACGCACTCACACAGAGACAGACGCCCTCACACAGAGACAGACGCACTCACACAGAGAATGACGCACTCACACAGAGACAGACGTACTCACACAGCGACAGACGCACTCACACAGAGACAGACGCACTCACACAGAGACAGACGCACTCACAAAGAGAAAAAGGCACTCACACAGAGACAGACGCACTCACACAGAGACAGACGCACTCACACAGAGACAGACGCACTCACACAGAGACAGACGTACTCACACAGAGACAGACGCACTCACACAGAAACAGACGTACTCACACAGAGACAGACCCACTCACACAGAGACAGACGTACTCACACAGAGACAGAGCCACTCACACAGAGACAGACCCACTCACACAGAGACAGACCCACTCACACAGAGACAGACGTACTCACACAGAGACAGACCCACTCACACAGAGACAGACGTACTCACACAGAGACAGACGTACTCACAAAGAGGCAGACCCACTCACACAGAGACAGACGTACTCACACAGAGACAGACGTACTCGCACAGAGACAGACGTACTCACACAGAGACAGACGTACTCACAAAGAGAAAAAGGCACTCACACAGAGACAGACGCACTCACAAAGAGAAAAAGGCACTCACACAGAGACAGACGCACTCACACAGAGACAGACGCACTCACAAAGACAAAAAGGCACTCACACAGAGACAGACGCACTCACACAGAGATACACCCACTCACAGAGAGACAGACGCACTCACAAAGAAAAAAAGGCACTCACACAGAGACAGACGCACTCACACAGAGACAGACCCACTCACACAGAGACAGACGCATTCACACAGAGACAGTCGCACTCACACAGAGACAGACGTACTCACACAGAGACAGACGTACTCACACAGAGACAGACGTACTCACACAGAGACAGACGCACTCACAAAGAGAAAAATGTACTCACACAGAGACAGACGCACTCACACAGAGACAGACGTACTCACACAGAGACAGACGCACTCACACAGAGACAGACGCACTCACACAGAGACAGACGTACTCACACAGAGACAGACGTACTCACCCAGAGACAGACGTTTTCACACAGAGACAGACGCACTCACACAGAGACAGACGCACTCACACAGAGACAGAGGTACTCACACAGAGACAGACGCACTCACAAAGAGAAAAAGGCACTCACAAAGAGACAGACGCACTCACACAGAGACAGACGCACATACACAGAGACAGACGTACTCACACAGAGACAGACGTACTCACACAGAGACAGACGTACTCACACAGAGACAGACGCACTCACACAGAGACAGACGTACTGACACAGAGACAGAAGTACTCACACAGAGACAGACGTACTCACACAGAGACAGACGTACTCACACAGAGACAGACGTACTCACACAGAGACAGACGTACTGACACAGAGACAGACGTACTCACACAGATACAGACGTACTCACACAGAGACAGACGTACTCACACAGAGACAGACGCACTCACACAGAGACAGACGCACTCACAAAGAGAAAAAGGCACTCACACAGAGACAGACGTACTCACACAGAGACAGACGTACTCACAAAGAGAAAAAGGCACTCACACAGAGACAGACGCACTCACACAGAGACAGACGTACTCACACAGAGACAGACGTACTCACAAAGAGAAAAAGGCACTCACACAGAGACAGACGCACTCACACAGAGACAGACGTACTCACACAGAGACAGACTTACTCACACAGAGACAGACGCACTCACAAAGAGAAAAAGGCACTCACACAGAGACAGACGCACTCACACAGAGACAGACGTACTCACACATAGACAGACGCACTCACAAAGAGAAAAAGGCACTCACACAGAGACAGACGCACTCACACAGAGACAGACGTACTCAAACAGAGACAGACGTACTCACACAGAGACAGACGTATTCACACAGAGACAGACGCACTCATGCAGAGACAGACGTACTCACACAGTGACAGACGCACTCACACAGAGACAGACGCACTCACACAGAGAAAAAGGCACTCACACAGAGACAGACGCACTCACACAGAGACAGACGTACTCACACAGAGACAGACGTACTCACACAGAGACAGACCCACTCACACAGAGACAGACGCACACACAGAGACAGACGTACTTACACAGAGACTGACCCAGTCACACAGAAACAGACGCACTGACGCAGAAACAGACGTACTCACACAGAGACAGACCCACTCACACAGAGACAGACGTACTCACACAGAGACAGACCCACTCACACAGAGACAGACGCACTCACACAGAGACAGACGCACTCACACAGAGACAGACGCACTCACAAAGAGAAAAACGCACTCACACAGAGACAGACGCACTCACACAGAGACAGACGTACTCACACAGAGACAGACGCACTCACACAGAGACAGACGCACTCACACAGAGACAGACGCACTCACAAAGAGAAAAAGGCACTCACACAGAGACAGACGCACTCACACAGAGACAGACGCACATACACAGAGACAGACGCACTCACAAAGAGAAAAAGGCACTCACACAGAGACAGACGGACTCACACAGAGACAGACGCACATATACAGAGACAGACGCACTCACAAAGAGAAAAAGGCACTCACACAGAGACAGACGCACATACACAGAGACAGACGCACTCACAAAGAGAAAAAGGCACTCACACAGAGACAGACGCACTCACACAGAGACAGACGCACTCACACAGAGACAGACGTACTCACACAGAGACAGACGCACTCACACAGAGACAGACGCACTCACACAGAGACAGACGCACTCACACAGAGACAGACGCACTCACACAGAGAATGACGCACTCACACAGAGACAGACGTACTCACACAGCGACAGACGCACTCACACAGAGACAGACGCACTCACAAAGAGAAAAAGGCACTCACACAGAGACAGACGCACTCACACAGAGACAGACGCACTCACACAGAGACAGACGCACTCACACAGAGACAGACGTACTCACACAGAGACAGACGCACTCACACAGAAACAGACGTACTCACACAGAGACAGACCCACTCACACAGAGACAGACGTACTCACACAGAGACAGAGCCACTCACACAGAGACAGACCCACTCACACAGAGACAGACCCACTCACACAGAGACAGACGTACTCACACAGAGACAGACCCACTCACACAGAGACAGACGTACTCACACAGAGACAGACGTACTCACAAAGAGACAGACCCACTCACACAGAGACAGACGTACTCACACAGAGACAGACGCACTCACAAAGAGAAAAAGGCACTCACACAGAGACAGACGCACTCACAAAGAGAAAAAGGCACTCACACAGAGACAGACGCACTCACACAGAGACAGACGCACTCACAAAGACAAAAAGGCACTCACACAGAGACAGACGCACTCACACAGAGATAGACCCACTCACAGAGAGACAGACGCACTCACAAAGAAAAAAAGGCACTCACACAGAGACAGACGCACTCACACAGAGACAGACCCACTCACACAGAGACAGACGCATTCACACAGAGACAGACGCACTCACACAGAGACAGACGTACTCACACAGAGACAGACGTACTCACACAGAGACAGACGCACTCACAAAGAGAAAAATGTACTCACACAGAGACAGACGCACTCACACAGAGACAGACGTACTCACACAGAGACAGACGCACTCACACAGAGACAGACGCACTCACACAGAGACAGACGTACTCACACAGAGACAGACGTACTCACCCAGAGACAGACGTACTCACACAGAGACAGACGCACTCACACAGAGACAGACGCACTCACACAGAGAAAGAGGTACTCACACAGAGACAGACGCACTCACAAAGAGAAAAAGGCACTCACAAAGAGACAGACGCACTCACACAGAGACAGACGCACATACACAGAGACAGACGTACTCACACAGAGACAGACGTACTCACACAGAGACAGACGCACTCACACAGAGACAGACGTACTCACACAGAGACAGACGTACTCACACAGAGACAGACGTACTCACACAGAGACAGACGTACTGACACAGAGACAGACGTACTCACACAGAGACAGACGTACTCACACAGAGACAGACGTACTCACACAGAGACAGACGCACTCACACAGAGACAGACGCACTCACAAAGAGAAAAAGGCACTCACACAGAGACAGACGTACTCACACAGAGACAGACGTACTCACAAAGAGAAAAAGGCACTCACACAGAGACAGACGCACTCACACGGAGACAGACGTACTCACACAGAGACAGACGTACTCACAAAGAGAAAAAGGCACTCACACAGAGACAGACGCACTCACACAGAGACAGACGTACTCACACAGAGACAGACTTACTCACACAGAGACAGACGCACTCACAAAGAGAAAAAGGCACTCACACAGAGACAGACGCACTCACACAGAGACAGACGTACTCAAACAGAGACAGACGTACTCACACAGAGACAGACGTATTCACACAGAGACAGACGCACTCACACAGAGACAGACGTACTCACACAGAGACAGACGCACTCACACAGAGACAGACGCACTCACACAGAGACAGACATACTCACACAGAGACAGACGTACTCACACAGAGACAGAGGTACTCACACAGAGACAGACGTACTCACACAGAGACAGACCCACTCACACATAGACAGACCCACTCACACAGAGACAGACCCAGTCACACAGAGACACACGCACTCACACAGAGACAGACCCACTCACACAGAGACAGACCCACTCACACAGAGACAGACATACTCACACAGAGACAGACCCACTCACACAGAGACAGACCCACTCACACAGAGACAGACGCACTCACACAGAGACAGACGCACTCACACAGAGAAAAAGGCACTCACACAGAGACAGACGCACTCACACAGAGACAGACGTACTCACACAGAGACAGACGTACTCACACAGAGACAGACCCACTCACACAGAGACAGACGTACTCACACAGAGACAGACGCACACACAGAGACAGACGTACTTACACAGAGACAGACCCAGTCACACAGAAACAGACGCACTGACACAGAAACAGACGTACTCACACAGAGACAGACCCACTCACACAGAGACAGACGTACTCACACAGAGACAGACGTACTCACACAGAGACACACGCACTCACACAGAAACAGACGTAATCACACAGAGACAGACCCACTCACACAGAGACAGAGGTACTCACACAGAGACAGACCCACTCACACAGAGAGAGACCCACTCACACAGAGACAGACGTACTCACACAGAGACAGACCCACTCACACAGAGACAGACGTACTCACACAGAGACAGACGTACTCACAAAGAGACAGACCCACTCACACAGAGACACACGTACTCACACAGAGACAGACGTACTCGCACAGAGACAGACGTACTCACACAGACACAGACGTACTCACACAGAGACAGACCCACTCACACATAGACAGACCCACTCACACAGAGACAGACCCGGTCACACAGAGACAGACGCACTCACACAGAGACAGACCCACTCACACAGAGACAGACCCACTCACACAGAGACAGACGTACTCACACAGAGACAGACCCACTCACACAGAGACAGACGTACTCACACAGAGACAGACGTACTCACAAAGAGACAGACCCACTCACACAGAGACAGACGTACTCACACAGAGACAGACGTACTCGCGCAGAGACAGACGTACTCACACAGAGACAGACGCACTCACAAAGAGAAAAAGGCACTCACACAGAGACAGACGCACTCACAAAGAGAAAAAGGCACTCACACAGAGACAGACGCACTCACACAGAGACAGACTCACTCACAAAGACAAAAAGGCACTCACACAGAGACAGACGCACTCACACAGAGATAGACCCACTCACAGAGAGACAGACGCACTCACAAAGAAAAAAAGGCACTCACACAGAGACAGACGCACTCACACAGAGACAGACCCACTCACACAGAGACAGACGCATTCACACAGAGACAGACGCACTCACACAGAGACAGACGTACTCACACAGAGACAGACGTACTCACACAGAGACAGACGTACTCACACAGAGACAGACGCACTCACAAAGAGAAAAATGTACTCACACAGAGACAGACGCACTCACACAGAGACAGACGTACTCACACAGAGACAGACGCACTCACACAGAGACAGACGCACTCACACAGAGACAGACGTACTCACACAGAGACAGACGTACTCACCCAGAGACAGACGTACTCACACAGAGACAGACGCACTCACACAGAGACAGACGCACTCACAAAGAGAAAGAGGTACTCACACAGAGACAGACGCACTCACAAAGAGAAAAAGGCACTCACACAGAGACAGACGCACATACACAGAGACAGACGTACTCACACAGAGACAGACGTACTCACACAGAGACAGACGTACTCACACAGAGACAGACGCACTCACACAGAGACAGACGTACTCACACAGAGACAGACGTACTCACACAGAGACAGACGTACTCACACAGAGACAGACGTACTGACACAGAGACAGACGTACTCACACAGAGACAGACGTACTCACACAGAGACAGACGTACTCACACAGAGACAGACGCACTCACACAGAGACAGACGCACTCACAAAGAGAAAAAGGCACTCACACAGAGACAGACGTACTCACACAGAGACAGACGTACTCACAAAGAGAAAAAGGCACTCACACAGAGACAGACGCACTCACACGGAGACTGACGTACTCACACAGAGACAGACGTACTCACAAAGAGAAAAAGGCACTCACACAGAGACAGACGCACTCACACAGAGACAGACGTACTCACACAGAGACAGACTTACTCACACAGAGACAGACGCACTCACAAAGAGAAAAAGGCACTCACACAGAGACAGACGCACTCACACAGAGACAGACGTACTCACACATAGACAGACGCACTCACAAAGAGAAAAAGGCACTCACACAGAGACAGACGCACTCACACAGAGACAGACGTACTCAAACAGAGACAGACGTACTCACACAGAGACAGACGTATTCACACAGAGACAGACGCACTCACACAGAGACAGACGTACTCACACAGAGACAGACGCACTCACACAGAGACAGACGCACTCACACAGAGACAGACGTACTCACACAGAGACAGACGTACTCACACAGAGACAGACCCACTCACACAGAGACAGACGTACTCACACAGAGACAGACGTACTCACAAAGAGACAGACCCACTCACACAGAGACACACGTACTCACACAGAGACAGACGTACTCGCACAGAGACAGAGGTACTCACACAGAGACAGACGTACTCACACAGAGACAGACCCACTCACACATAGACAGACCCACTCACACAGAGACAGACCCAGTCACACAGAGACAGACGCACTCACACAGAGACAGACCCACTCACACAGAGACAGACCCACTCACACAGAGACAGACATACTCACACAGAGACAGACCCACTCACACAGAGACAGACCCACTCACACAGAGACAGACGCACTCACACAGAGACAGACGCACTCACACAGAGAAAAAGGCACTCACACAGAGACAGACGCACTCACACAGAGACAGACGTACTCACACAGAGACAGACGTACTCACACAGAGACAGACCCACTCACACAGAGACAGACGTACTCACACAGAGACAGACGCACACACAGAGACAGACGTACTTACACAGAGACAGACCCAGTCACACAGAAACGGACGCACTGACACAGAAACAGACGTACTCACACAGAGACAGACCCACTCACACAGAGACAGACGTACTCACACAGAGACAGACGTACTCACACAGAGACACACGCACTCACACAGAAACAGACGTAATCACACAGAGACAGACCCACTCACACAGAGACAGAGGTACTCACACAGAGACAGACCCACTCACACAGAGAGAGACCCACGCACACAGAGACAGACGTACTCACACAGAGACAGACCCACTCACACAGAGACAGACGTACTCACACAGAGACAGACGTACTCACAAAGAGACAGACCCACTCACACAGAGACACACGTACTCACACAGAGACAGACGTACTCGCACAGAGACAGACGTACTCACACAGACACAGACGTACTCACACAGAGACAGACCCACTCACACATAGACAGACCCACTCACACAGAGACAGACCCAGTCACACAGAGACAGACGCACTCACACAGAGACAGACCCACTCACACAGAGACAGACCCACTCACACAGAGACAGACATACTCACACAGAGACAGACCCACTCACACAGAGACAGACCCACTCCCACAGAGACAGACGCACTCACACAGAGACAGACGTACTCACACAGAGACAGACGTACTTACACAGAGACAGACCCACTCACACAGAGACAGACGCACTCACACAGAGACAGACGCACTCACACAGAGACAGACGCACTCAAAAAGCGACAGACCCACTCACACAGAAACAGACGCACTCACACAGAGACAGACGCACTCACACAGAGACAGACGCACTCACACAGAAACAGACGCACTCACACAGAGACAGACGTACTCACAACGAGAAAAAGGCACTCACACAGAGACAGACGTACTCACACAGAGACAGACGTACTCACAAAGAGAAAAAGGCACTCACACAGAGACAGACGCACTCACACGGAGACAGACGTACTCACACAGAGACAGACGTACTCACAAAGAGAAAAAGGCACTCACACAGACACAGCCGCACTCACACAGAGACAGACGTACTCACACAGAGACAGACTTACTCACACAGAGACAGACGCACTCACAAAGAGAAAAAGGCACTCACACAGAGACAGACGCACTCACACACAGACAGACGTACTCACACATAGACAGACGCACTCACAAAGAGAAAAAGTCACTCACACAGAGACAGACGCACTCACACAGAGACAGACGTACTCAAACAGAGACAGACGTACTCACACAGAGACAGACGTATTCACACAGAGACAGACGCACTCACACAGAGACAGACGTACTCACACAGAGACAGACGCACTCACACAGAGACAGACGCACTCACACAGAGAAAAAGGCACTCACACAGAGACAGACGCACTCACACAGAGACAGACGTACTCACACAGAGACAGACGTACTCACACAGAGACAGACCCACTCACACAGAGACAGACGTACTCACACAGAGACAGACGCATACACAGAGACAGACGTACTTACACAGAGACAGACCCAGTCACACAGAAACAGACGCACTCACACAGAGACAGACGTACTCACACAGAGACAGACCCACTCACACAGAGACAGACGTACTCACACAGAGACAGACGTACTCACAAAGAGACAGACCCACTCACACAGAGACACTCGTACTCACACAGAGACAGACGTACTCGCACAGAGACAGAGGTACTCACACAGAGACAGACGTACTCACACAGAGACAGACCCACTCACACATAGACAGACCCACTCACACAGAGACAGACCCAGTCACACAGAGACAGACGCACTCACACAGAGACAGACCCACTCACCCAGAGACAGACCCACTCACACAGAGACAGACATACTCACACAGAGACAGACCCACTCACACAGAGACAGACCCACTCACACAGAGACAGACGCACTCACACAGAGACAGACGCACTCACACAGAGAACAAGGCACTCACACAGAGACAGACGCACTCACACAGAGACAGACGTACTCACACAGAGACAGACGTACTCACACAGAGACAGACCCACTCACACAGAGACAGACGTACTCACACAGAGACAGACGCACACACAGAGACAGACGTACTTACACTGAGACAGACCCAGTCACACAGAAACAGACGAACTGACACAGAAACAGACGTACTCACACAGAGACAGACCCACTCACACAGAGACAGACGTACTCACACAGAGACAGACGTACTCACACAGAGACACACGCACTCACACAGAAACAGACGTAATCACACAGAGACAGACCCACTCACACAGAGACAGAGGTACTCCGACAGAGACAGACCCACTCACACAGAGAGAGACCCACTCAAACAGAGACAGACGTACTCACACAGAGACAGACCCACTCACACAGAGACAGACGTACTCACACAGAGACAGACGTACTCACAAAGAGACAGACCCACTCACACAGAGACACACGTACTCACACAGAGACAGACGTATTCGCACAGAGACAGACGTACTCACACAGAGACAGACGTACTCACACAGAGACAGACCCACTCACACATAGACAGACCCACTCACACAGAGACAGACCCAGTCACACAGAGACAGACGCACTCACACAGAGACAGACCCACTCACACAGAGACAGACCCACTCACACAGAGACAGACATACTCACACAGAGACAGACCCACTCACACAGAGACAGACCCACTCACACAGAGACAGACGCACTCACACATAGACAGACGCACTCACACAGAGAAAAAGGCACTCACACAGAGACAGACGCACTCACACAGAGACAGACGTACTCACACAGAGACAGACGTACTCACACAGAGACAGACCCACTCACACAGAGACAGACGTACTCACACAGAGACAGACGCACACACAGAGACAGACGTACTTACACAGAGACAGACCCAGTCACACAGAAACGGACGCACTGACACAGAAACAGACGTACTCACACAGAGACAGACCCACTCACACAGAGACAGACGTACTCACACAGAGACAGACGTACTCACACAGAGACACACGCACTCACACAGAAACAGACGTAATCACACAGAGACAGACCCACTCACACAGAGACAGAGGTACTCACACAGAGACAGACCCACTCACACAGAGAGAGACCCACTCACACAGAGACAGACGTACTCACACAGAGACAGACCCACTCACACAGAGACAGACGTACTCACACAGAGACAGACGTACTCACAAAGAGACAGACCCACTCACACAGAGACACACGTACTCACACAGAGACAGACGTACTCGCACAGAGACAGACGTACTCACACAGACACAGACGTACTCACACAGAGACAGACCCACTCACACATAGACAGACCCACTCACACAGAGACAGACCCAGTCACACAGAGACAGACGCACTCACACAGAGATAGACCCACTCACACAGAGACAGACCCACTCACACAGAGACAGACATACTCACACAGAGACAGACCCACTCACACAGAGACAGACCCACTCCCACAGAGACAGACGCACTCACACAGAGACAGACGTACTCACACAGAGACAGACGTACTTACACAGAGACAGACCCACTCACACAGAGACAGACGCACTCACACAGAGACAGACGCACTCACACAGAGACAGACGCACTCAAAAAGCGACAGACCCACTCACACAGAAACAGACGCACTCACACAGAGACAGACGCACTCACACAGAGACAGACGCACTCACACAGAAACAGACGCACTCACACAGAGACAGACGTACTCACAAAGAGAAAAAGGCACTCACACAGAGACAGACGTACTCACACAGAGACAGACGTACTCACAAAGAGAAAAAGGCACTCACACAGAGACAGACGCACTCACACGGAGACAGACGTACTCACACAGAGACAGACGTACTCACAAAGAGAAAAAGGCACTCACACAGACACAGACGCACTCACACTGAGACAGACTTACTCACACAGAGACAGACGCACTCACAAAGAGAAAAAGGCACTCACACAGAGACAGACGCACTCACACACAGACAGACGTACTCACACATAGACAGACGCACTCACAAAGAGAAAAAGTCACTCACACAGAGACAGACGCACTCACACAGAGACAGACGTACTCAAACAGAGACAGACGTACTCACACAGAGACAGACGTATTCACACAGAGACAGACGCACTCACACAGAGACAGACGTACTCACACAGAGACAGACGCACTCACACAGAGACAGACGCACTCACACAGAGAAAAAGGCACTCACACAGAGACAGACGCACTCACACAGAGACAGACGTACTCACACAGAGACAGACGTACTCACACAGAGACAGACCCACTCACACAGAGACAGACGTACTCACACAGAGACAGACGCATACACAGAGACAGACGTACTTACACAGAGACAGACCCAGTCACACAGAAACAGACGCACTCACACAGAGACAGACGTACTCACACAGAGACAGACCCACTCACACAGAGACAGACGTACTCACACAGAGACAGACGTACTCACAAAGAGACAGACCCACTCACACAGAGACACTCGTACTCACACAGAGACAGACGTACTCGCACAGAGACAGAGGTACTCACACAGAGACAGACGTACTCACACAGAGACAGACCCACTCACACATAGACAGACCCACTCACACAGAGACAGACCCAGTCACACAGAGACAGACGCACTCACACAGAGACAGACCCACTCACCCAGAGACAGACCCACTCACACAGAGACAGACATACTCACACAGAGACAGACCCACTCACACAGAGACAGACCCACTCACACAGAGACAGACGCACTCACACAGAGACAGACGCACTCACACAGAGAACAAGGCACTCACACAGAGACAGACGCACTCACACAGAGACAGACGTACTCACACAGAGACAGACGTACTCACACAGAGACAGACCCACTCACACAGAGACAGACGTACTCACACAGAGACAGACGCACACACAGAGACAGACGTACTTACACAGAGACAGACCCAGTCACACAGAAACAGACGCACTGACACAGAAACAGACGTACTCACACAGAGACAGACCCACTCACACAGAGACAGACGTACTCACACAGAGACAGACGTACTCACACAGAGACACACGCACTCACACAGAAACAGACGTAATCACACAGAGACAGACCCACTCACACAGAGACAGAGGTACTCCGACAGAGACAGACCCACTCACACAGAGAGAGACCCACTCAAACAGAGACAGACGTACTCACACAGAGACAGACCCACTCACACAGAGACAGACGTACTCACACAGAGACAGACGTACTCACAAAGAGACAGACCCACTCACACAGAGACACACGTACTCACACAGAGACAGACGTATTCGCACAGAGACAGACGTACTCACACAGAGACAGACGTACTCACACAGAGACAGACCCACTCACACATAGACAGACCCACTCACACAGAGACAGACCCAGTCACACAGAGACAGACGCACTCACACAGAGACAGACCCACTCACACAGAGACAGACCCACTCACACAGAGACAGACATACTCACACAGAGACAGACCCACTCACACAGAGACAGACCCACTCACACAGAGACAGACGCACTCACACAGAGACAGACGTACTCACACAGAGCCAGACGTACTTACAAAGAGACAGACCCACTCACAAAGAGACAGACGCACTCACACAGAGACAGACGCACTCACACAGAGACAGACGCACTCACAAAGCGACAGACCCACTCACACAGAAACAGACGCACTCACACAGAGACAGACGCACTCACAAAGAGACAGACGCACTCACACAGAAACAGACGCACTCTCACAGAGACAGACGTACTCACAAAGAGAAAAAGGCACTCACACAGAGACAGACGCACTCACACAGAGAAAACGGCACTCACACAGAGACAGAGGCACTCACACAGAGAAAAAGGCACTCACACAGAGACAGACGCACTCACACAGAGAAAAAGGCACTCACACAGAGACAGACGCACTCAGACAGAGACAGACGCACTCACACAGAGACAGACGTACTCACACAGAGACAGACGCACTCACACAGAGACAGACGCACTCACACAGAGACAGACCTACTCACACAGAGACAGACGCACTTACACAGAGACAGACCCACTCACACAGAGACAGACGCACTCACACAGAGACAGACGCACTCACACAGAGACAGACGCACTCACAAAGAGAAAGACGCACTCACACAGAGACAGACGCACTCACACAGAGACAGACGCACTCACACAGAGACAGACGCACTCACAAAGAGAAAAAGGCACTCACACAGAGACAGACGCACTCACACAGAGACAGACGCACATACACAGAGACAGACGCACTCACAAAGAGAAAAAGGCACTCACACAGAGACAGACGCACTCACACAGAGACAGACGCACATATACAGAGACAGACGCACTCACAAAGAGAAAAAGGCACTCACACAGAGACAGACGCACATACACAGAGACAGACGCACTCACAAAGAGAAAAAGGCACTCACACAGAGACAGACGCACTCACACAGAGACAGACGCTCTCACACAGAGACAGACGTACTCACATGGAGACAGACGCACTCACACAGAGACAGACGCACTCACACAGAGACAGACGCACTCACACAGAGACAGACGCACTCACACAGAGACAGACGCACTCACACAGAGACAGACGTACTCACACAGCGACAGACGCACTCACACAGAGACAGACGCACTCACACAGAGACAGACGCACTCACAAAGAGAAAAAGGCACTCACACAGAGACAGACGCACTCACACAGAGACAGACGCACTCACACAGAGACAGACGTACTCACACAGAGACAGACGCACTCACACAGAGACAGACGCACTCACACAGAGACAGACGCACTCACACAGAGACAGACGCACTCACACAGAGACAGACGTACTCACACAGCGACAGACGCACTCACACAGAGACAGACGCACTTACACAGAGACAGACGCACTCACAAAGAGAAAAAGGCACTCACACAGAGACAGACGCACTCACACAGAGACAGACGCACTCACACAGAGACAGACGCACTCACACAGAGACAGACGTACTCACACAGAGACAGACGCACTCACACAGAAACAGACGTACTCACACAGAGACAGACCCACTCACACAGAGACAGACGTACTCACACAGAGACAGAGCCACTCACACAGAGACAGACCCACTCACACAGAGACAGACCCACTCACACAGAGACAGACGTACTCACACAGAGACAGACCCACTCACACAGAGACAGACGTACTCACACAGAGACAGACGTACTCACAAAGAGACAGACCCACTCACACAGAGACAGACGTACTCACACCGAGACAGACGTACTCACACAGAGACAGACGTACTCACACAGAGACAAACGCACTCACAAAGAGAAAAAGGCACTCACACAGAGACAGACGAACTCACAAAGAGAAAAAGGCATTCACACAGAGACAGACGCACTCACAAAGACAAAAAGGCACTCACACAGAGACAGACGCACTCACACAGAGATAGACCCACTCACAGAGAGACAGACGCACTCACAAAGAGAAAAAGGCACTCACACAGAGACAGACGCACTCACACAGAGACAGACCCACTCACACAGAGACAGACGCATTCACACAGAGACAGACGCACTCACATAGAGACAGACGTACTCACACAGAGACAGACGTACTCACACAGAGACAGACGTACTCACACAGAGACAGACGCACTCACAAAGAGAAAAATGTACTCACACAGAGACAGACGCACTCACACAGAGACAGACGTACTCACACAGAGACAGACGCACTGACACAGAGACAGACGCACTCACACAGAGACAGACGTACTCACACAGAGACAGACGTACTCACCCAGAGACAGACGTACTCACACAGAGACAGACGCACTCACACAGAGACAGACGCACTCACACAGAGACAGACGTACTCACACAGAGACAGACGTACTCACACAGAGACACACGCACTCACACAGAAACAGACGTAATCACACAGAGACAGACCCACTCACACAGAGACAGAGGTACTCACACAGAGACAGACCCACTCACACAGAGAGAGACCCACTCACACAGAGACAGACGTACTCACACAGAGACAGACCCACTCACACAGAGACAGACGTACTCACACAGAGACAGACGTACTCACAAAGAGACAGACCAACTCACACAGCGACACACGTACTCACACAGAGACAGACGTACTCGCACAGAGACAGACGTACTCACACAGAGACAGACGCACTCACACAGAGACAGACGCACTCACAAAGAGAAAAAGGCACTCACACAGAGACAGACGCACTCACACAGAGACAGACGCACTCACACAGAGACAGACGTACTCACACAGAGACAGACGCACTCACACAGAGACAGACGCACTCACACAGAGACAGACGCTTTCACACAGAGACAGACGCACTCACACAGAGACAGACGTACTCACACAGCGACAGACGCACTCACACAGAGACAGACGCACTTACACAGAGACAGACGCACTCACAAAGAGAAAAAGGCACTCACACAGAGACAGACGCACTCACACAGAGACAGACGCACTCACACAGAGACAGACGCACTCACACAGAGACAGACGTACTCACACAGAGACAGACGCACTCACACAGAAACAGACGTACTCACACAGAGACAGACCCACTCACACAGAGACAGACGTACTCACACAGAGACAGAGCCACTCACACAGAGACAGACCCACTCACACAGAGACAGACCCACTCACACAGAGACAGACGTACTCACACAGAGACAGACCCACTCACACAGAGACAGACGTACTCACACAGAGACAGACGTACTCACAAAGAGACAGACCCACTCACACAGAGACAGACGTACTCACACCGAGACAGACGTACTCACACAGAGACAGACGTACTCACACAGAGACAAACGCACTCACAAAGAGAAAAAGGCACTCACACAGAGACAGACGAACTCACAAAGAGAAAAAGGCATTCACACAGAGACAGACGCACTCACAAAGACAAAAAGGCACTCACACAGAGACAGACGCACTCACACAGAGATAGACCCACTCACAGAGAGACAGACGCACTCACAAAGAGAAAAAGGCACTCACACAGAGACAGACGCACTCACACAGAGACAGACCCACTCACACAGAGACAGACGCATTCACACAGAGACAGACGCACTCACATAGAGACAGACGTACTCACACAGAGACAGACGTACTCACACAGAGACAGACGTACTCACACAGAGACAGACGCACTCACAAAGAGAAAAATGTACTCACACAGAGACAGACGCACTCACACAGAGACAGACGTACTCACACAGAGACAGACGCACTGACACAGAGACAGACGCACTCACACAGAGACAGACGTACTCACACAGAGACAGACGTACTCACCCAGAGACAGACGTACTCACACAGAGACAGACGCACTCACACAGAGACAGACGCACTCACACAGAGACAGAGGTACTCACACAGAGACAGACGCACTCACAAAGAGAAAAAGGCACTCACAAAGAGACAGACGCACTCACACAGAGACAGACGCACATACACAGAGACAGACGTACTCACACAGAGACAGACGTACTCACACAGAGACAGACGCACACACAGAGACAGACGTACTTACACAGAGACAGACCCAGTCACACAGAAACAGACGCACTGACACAGAAACAGACGTACTCACACAGAGACAGACCCACTCACACAGAGACAGACGTACTCACACAGAGACAGACGTACTCACACAGAGACACACGCACTCACACAGAAACAGACGTAATCACACAGAGACAGACCCACTCACACAGAGACAGAGGTACTCACACAGAGACAGACCCACTCACACAGAGAGACCCACTCGCACAGAGACAGACGTACTCACACAGAGACAGACCCACTCACACAGAGACAGACGTACTCACACAGAGACAGACGTACTCACAAAGAGACAGACCAACTCACACAGAGACACACGTACTCACACAGAGACAGACGTACTCGCACAGAGACAGACGTACTCACACAGAGACAGACGTACTCACACAGAGACAGACCCACTCACACATAGACAGACCCACTCACACAGAGACGGACCCAGTCACACAGAGACAGACGCACTCACACAGAGACAGACCCACTCACACAGAGACAGACCCACTCACACAGAGACAGACATACTCACACAGAGACAGACCCACTCACACAGAGACAGACCCACTCACACAGAGACAGACGCACTCACACAGAGACAGACGTACTCACACAGAGACAGACGTACTTACACAGAGACAGACCCACTCACACAGAGACAGACGCACTCACACAGAGACAGACGCACTCACACAGAGACAGACGCACTCACACAGAGACAGACCCACTCACACAGAAACAGACGCACTCACACAGAGACAGACGCACTCACACAGAGACAGACGCACTCACACAGAGACAGACGCACTCACACAGAAACAGACGCACTCACACAGAGACAGACGTACTCACAAAGAGAAAAAGGCACTCACACAGAGACAGACGCACTCACACAGAGAAAACGGCACTCACACAGAGACAGAGGCACTCACACAGAGAAAAAGGCACTCACACAGAGACAGACGCACTCACACAGAGAAAAAGGCACTCACACAGCGACAGACGCACTCACACAGAGACAGACGCACTCACACAGAGACAGACGCACTCACACAGAGAAAAAGGCACTCACACAGCGACAGACGCACTCACACAGAGACAGACGCACTCACACAGAGACAGACGCACTCACACAGAGACAGACGCACTCACACAGAGACAGACGCACTCACAAAGAGAAAAAGGCACTCACACAGATACAGACGCACTCAGACAGAGACAGACGCACTCACACAGAGACAGACGTACTCACACAGAGACAGACGCACTCACACAGAGACAGACGCACTCACACTGAGACAGACCTACTCACACAGAGACAGACGCACTCACACAGAGACAGACCCACTCACACAGAGACAGACGCACTCACACAGAGACAGACGCACTCACACAGAGACAGACGCACTCACAAAGAGAAAAACGCACTCACACAGAGACAGACGCACTCACACAGAGACAGACGCACACACAGAGACAGACGTACTTACACAGAGACAGACCCAGTCACACAGAAACAGACGCACTGACACAGAAACAGACGTACTCACACAGAGACACACCCACTCACACAGAGACAGACGTACTCACACAGAGACAGACGTACTCACACAGAGACACACGCACTCACACAGAAACAGACGTAATCACACAGAGACAGACCCACTCACACAGAGACAGAGGTACTCACACAGAGACAGACCCACTCACACAGAGAGAGACCCACTCACTCAGAGACAGACGTACTCACACAGAGACAGACCCACTCACACAGAGACAGACGTACTCACACAGAGACAGACGTACTCACAAAGAGACAGACCCACTCACACAGAGACACACGTACTCACACAGAGACAGACGTACTCGCACAGAGACAGACGTACTCACACAGAGACAGACGTACTCACACAGAGACAGACCCACTCACACATAGACAGACCCACTCACACAGAGACAGACCCAGTCACACAGAGACAGACGCACTCACACAGAGACAGACCCACTCACACAGAGACAGACCCACTCACACAGAGACAGACATACTCACACAGAGACAGACCCACTCACACAGAGACAGACCCACTCACACAGAGACAGACGCACTCACACAGAGACAGACGTACTCACACAGAGACAGACGTACTTACACAGAGACAGACCCACTCACACAGAGACAGACGCACTCACACAGAGACAGACGCACTCACACAGAGACAGACGCACTCACACAGAGACAGACCCACTCACACAGAAACAGACGCACTCACACAGAGACAGACGCACTCACACAGAGACAGACGCACTCACACAGAAACAGACGCACTCACACAGAGACAGACGTACTCACAAAGAGAAAAAGGCACTCACACAGAGACAGACGCACTCACACAGAGAAAACGGCACTCACACAGAGACAGAGGCACTCACACAGAGAAAAAGGCACTCACACAGAGACAGACGCACTCACACAGAGAAAAAGGCACTCACACAGCGACAGACGCACTCACACAGAGACAGACGCACTCACACAGAGACAGACGCACTCACACAGAGAAAAAGGCACTCACACAGCGACAGACGCACTCACACAGAGACAGACGCACTCACACAGAGACAGACGCACTCACACAGAGACAGACGCACTCACAAAGAGAAAAAGGCACTCACACAGAGACAGACGCACTCAGACAGAGACAGACGCACTCACACAGAGACAGACGTACTCACACAGAGACAGACGCACTCACACAGAGACAGACGCACTCACACAGAGACAGACCTACTCACACAGAGACAGACGCACTCACACAGAGACAGACCCACTCACACAGAGACAGACCGACTCACACAGAGACAGACGCACTCACACAGAGACAGACGCACTCACAAAGAGAAAAACGCACTCACACAGAGACAGACGCACTCACACAGAGACAGACGTACTCACACAGAGACAGACGCACTCACACAGAGACAGACGCACTCACACAGAGACAGACGCACTCACAAAGAGAAAAGGCACTCACACAGAGACAGACGCACTCACACAGAGACAGACGCACATACACAGAGACAGACGCACTCACAAAGAGAAAAAGGCACTCACACAGAGACAGACGCACTCACACGAGACAGACGCACATATACACAGACAGACGCACTCACAAAGAGAAAAAGGCACTCACACAGAGACAGACGCACATACACAGAGACAGACGCACTCACAAAGAGAAAAAGGCACTCACACAGAGACAGACGCACTCACACAGAGACAGACGCACTCACACAGAGACAGACGTACTCACATGGAGACAGACGCACTCACACAGAGACAGACGCACTCACGCATAGACAGACGCACTCACACAGAGACAGACGCACTCACACAGAGACAGACGCACTCACACAGAGACAGACGTACTCACACAGCGACAGACGCACTCACACAGAGACAGACGCACTCACACAGAGACAGACGCACTCACAAAGAGAAAAAGGCACTCACACAGAGACAGACGCACTCACACAGAGACAGACGCACTCACACAGAGACAGACGTACTCACACAGTGACAGACGCACTCACACAGAAACAGACGTACTCACACAGAGACAGACCCACTCACACAGAGACAGACGTACTCACACAGAGACAGACGCACTCACACAGAGACAGACGTACTCACACAGAGACAGACGCACTCACACAGAGACAGACGCACTCACACAGAGACAGACGCACTCACAAAGAGAAAAAGGCACTCACACAGAGACAGACGCACTCACACAGAGACAGACGCACATACACAGAGACAGACGCACTCACAAAAAGAAAAAGGCACTCACACAGAGACAGACGCACATACACAGAGACAGACGCACTCACAAAGAGAAAAAGGCACTCACACAGAGACAGACTCACTCACACAGAGACAGACGCACTCACACAGAGACAGACGTACTCACACAGAGACAGACGCACTCACACAGAGACAGACGCACTCACACAGAGACAGACGCACTCACACAGAGACAGACGCACTCACACAGAGACAGACGCACTCACACAGAGACAGACGTACTCACACAGCGACAGACGCACTCACACAGAGACAGACGCACTCACACAGAGACAGACGCACTCACAAAGAGAAAAAGGCACTCACACAGAGACAGACGCACTCACACAGAGACAGACGCACTCACACAGAGACAGACGCACTCACACAGAGACAGACGTACTCACACAGAGACAGACGCACTCACACAGAAACAGACGTAGTCACACAGAGACAGACCCACTCACACAGAGACAGACGTACTCACACAGAGACAGAGCCACTCACACAGAGACAGACCCACTCACACAGAGACAGACCCACTCACACAGAGACAGACGTACTGACACAGAGACAGACCCACTCACACAGAGACAGACGTACTCACACAGAGACAGACGTACTCACAAAGAGACAGACCCACTCACACAGAGACAGACGTACTCACACCGAGACAGACGTACTCGCACAGAGACAGACGTACTCACACAGAGACAGACGCACTCACAAAGAGAAAAAGGCACTCACACAGAGACAGACGCACTCACAAAGAGAAAAACGCACTCACACAGAGACAGACGCACTCACACAGAGACAGACGCACTCACAAAGACAAAAAGGCACTCACACAGAGACAGACGCACTCACACAGAGATAGACCCACTCACAGAGAGACAGACGCACTCAAAAAGAGAAAAAGGCACTCACACAGAGACAGACGCACTCACACAGAGACAGACCCACTCACACAGAGACAGACGCATTCACACAGAGACAGACGCACTCACACAGAGACAGACGTACTCACACAGAGACAGACGTACTCACAATGAGACAGACGTACTCACACAGAGGCAGACGCACTCACAAAGAGAAAAATGTACTCACACAGAGACAGACGCACTCACACAGAGACAGACGTACTCACACAGAGACAGAGCCACTCACACAGAGACAGACCCACTCACACAGAGACAGACCCACTCACACAGAGACAGACGTACTCACACAGAGACAGACCCACTCACACAGAGACAGACGTACTCACACAGAGACAGACGTACTCACAAAGAGACAGACCCACTCACACAGAGACAGACGTACTCACACCGAGACAGACGTACTCACACAGAGACAGACGTACTCACACAGAGACAAACGCACTCACAAAGAGAAAAAGGCACTCACACAGAGACAGACGAACTCACAAAGAGAAAAAGGCATTCACACAGAGACAGACGCACTCACACAGAGACAGACGCACTCACAAAGACAAAAAGGCACTCACACAGAGACAGACGCACTCACACAGAGATAGACCCACTCACAGAGAGACAGACGCACTCACAAAGAGAAAAAGGCACTCACACAGAGACAGACGCACTCACACAGAGACAGACCCACTCACACAGAGACAGACGCATTCACACAGAGACAGACGCACTCACACAGAGACAGACGTACTCACACAGAGACAGACGTACTCACACAGAGACAGACGTACTCACACAGAGACAGACGCACTCACAAAGAGAAAAATGTACTCACACAGAGACAGACGCACTCACACAGAGACAGACGTACTCACACAGAGACAGACGCACTGACACAGAGACAGACGCACTCACACAGAGACAGACGTACTCACACAGAGACAGACGTACTCACCCAGAGACAGACGTACTCACACAGAGACAGACGCACTCACACAGAGACAGACGCACTCACACAGAGACAGAGGTACTCACACAGAGACAGACGCACTCACAAAGAGAAAAAGGCACTCACAAAGAGACAGACGCACTCACACAGAGACAGACGCACATACACAGAGACAGACGTACTCACACAGAGACAGACGTACTCACACAGAGACAGACGCACACACAGAGACAGACGTACTTACACAGAGACAGACCCAGTCACACAGAAACAGACGCACTGACACAGAAACAGACGTACTCACACAGAGACAGACCCACTCACACAGAGACAGACGTACTCACACAGAGACAGACGTACTCACACAGAGACACACGCACTCACACAGAAACAGACGTAATCACACAGAGACAGACCCACTCACACAGAGACAGAGGTACTCACACAGAGACAGACCCACTCACACAGAGAGAGACCCACTCACACAGAGACAGACGTACTCACACAGAGACAGACCCACTCACACAGAGACAGACGTACACACACAGAGACAGACGTACTCACAAAGAGACAGACCAACTCACACAGAGACACACGTACTCACACAGAGACAGACGTACTCGCACAGAGACAGACGTACTCACACAGAGACAGACGTACTCACACAGAGACAGACCCACTCACACATAGACAGACCCACTCACACAGAGACGGACCCAGTCACACAGAGACAGACGCACTCACACAGAGACAGACCCACTCACACAGAGACAGACCCACTCACACAGAGACAGACATACTCACACAGAGACAGACCCACTCACACAGAGACAGACCCACTCACACAGAGACAGACGCACTCACACAGAGACAGACGTACTCACACAGAGACAGACGTACTTACACAGAGACAGACCCACTCACACAGAGACAGACGCACTCACACAGAGACAGACGCACTCACACAGAGACAGACGCACTCACACAGAGACAGACCCACTCACACAGAAACAGACGCACTCACACAGAGACAGACGCACTCACACAGAGACAGACGCACTCACACAGAGACAGACGCACTCACACAGAAACAGACGCACTCACACAGAGACAGACGTACTCACAAAGAGAAAAAGGCACTCACACAGAGACAGACGCACTCACACAGAGAAAACGGCACTCACACAGAGACAGAGGCACTCACACAGAGAAAAAGGCACTCACACAGAGACAGACGCACTCACACAGAGAAAAAGGCACTCACACAGCGACAGACGCACTCACACAGAGACAGACGCACTCACACAGAGACAGACGCACTCACACAGAGAAAAAGGCACTCACACAGCGACAGACGCACTCACACAGAGACAGACGCACTCACACAGAGACAGACGCACTCACACAGAGACAGACGCACTCACACAGAGACAGACGCACTCACAAAGAGAAAAAGGCACTCACACAGATACAGACGCACTCAGACAGAGACAGACGCACTCACACAGAGACAGACGTACTCACACAGAGACAGACGCACTCACACAGAGACAGACGCACTCACACTGAGACAGACCTACTCACACAGAGACAGACGCACTCACACAGAGACAGACCCACTCACACAGAGACAGACGCACTCACACAGAGACAGACGCACTCACACAGAGACAGACGCACTCACAAAGAGAAAAACGCACTCACACAGAGACAGACGCACTCACACAGAGACAGACGCACACACAGAGACAGACGTACTTACACAGAGACAGACCCAGTCACACAGAAACAGACGCACTGACACAGAAACAGACGTACTCACACAGAGACAGACCCACTCACACAGAGACAGACGTACTCACACAGAGACAGACGTACTCACACAGAGACACACGCACTCACACAGAAACAGACGTAATCACACAGAGACAGACCCACTCACACAGAGACAGAGGTACTCACACAGAGACAGACCCACTCACACAGAGAGAGACCCACTCACTCAGAGACAGACGTACTCACACAGAGACAGACCCACTCACACAGAGACACACGTACTCACACAGAGACAGACGTACTCGCACAGAGACAGACGTACTCACACAGAGACAGACGTACTCACACAGAGACAGACCCACTCACACATAGACAGACCCACTCACACAGAGACAGACCCAGTCACACAGAGACAGACGCACTCACACAGAGACAGACCCACTCACACAGAGACAGACCCACTCACACAGAGACAGACATACTCACACAGAGACAGACCCACTCACACAGAGACAGACCCACTCACACAGAGACAGACGCACTCACACAGAGACAGACGTACTCACACAGAGACAGACGTACTTACACAGAGACAGACCCACTCACACAGAGACAGACGCACTCACACAGAGACAGACGCACTCACACAGAGACAGACGCACTCACACAGAGACAGACCCACTCACACAGAAACAGACGCACTCACACAGAGACAGACGCACTCACACAGAGACAAACGCACTCACACAGAAACAGACGCACTCACACAGAGACAGACGTACTCACAAAGAGAAAAAGGCACTCACACAGAGACAGACGCACTCACACAGAGAAAACGGCACTCACACAGAGACAGAGGCACTCACACAGAGAAAAAGGCACTCACACAGAGACAGACGCACTCACACAGAGAAAAAGGCACTCACACAGCGACAGACGCACTCACACAGAGACAGACGCACTCACACAGAGAAAAAGGCACTCACACAGCGACAGACGCACTCACACAGAGACAGACGCACTCACACAGAGACAGACGCACTCACACAGAGACAGACGCACTCACAAAGAGAAAAAGGCACTCACACAGAGACAGACGCACTCAGACAGAGACAGACGCACTCACACAGAGACAGACGTACTCACACAGAGACAGACGCACTCACACAGAGACAGACGCACTCACACAGAGACAGACCTACTCACACAGAGACAGACGCACTCACACAGAGACAGACCCACTCACACAGAGACAGACGCACTCACACAGAGACAGACGCACTCACACAGAGACAGACGCACTCACAAAGAGAAAAACGCACTCACACAGAGACAGACGCACTCACACAGAGACAGACGTACTCACACAGAGACAGACGCACTCACACAGAGACAGACGCACTCACACAGAGACAGACGCACTCACAAAGAGAAAAAGGCACTCACACAGAGACAGACGCACTCACACAGAGACAGACGCACATACACAGAGACAGACGCACTCACAAAGAGAAAAAGGCACTCACACAGAGACAGACGCACTCACACGAGACAGACGCACATATACACAGACAGACGCACTCACAAAGAGAAAAAGGCACTCACACAGAGACAGACGCACATACACAGAGACAGACGCACTCACAAAGAGAAAAAGGCACTCACACAGAGACAGACGCACTCACACAGAGACAGACGCACTCACACAGAGACAGACGTACTCACATGGAGACAGACGCACTCACACAGAGACAGACGCACTCACGCATAGACAGACGCACTCACACAGAGACAGACGCACTCACACAGAGACAGACGCACTCACACAGAGACAGACGTACTCACACAGCGACAGACGCACTCACACAGAGACAGACGCACTCACACAGAGACAGACGCACTCACAAAGAGAAAAAGGCACTCACACAGAGACAGACGCACTCACACAGAGACAGACGCACTCACACAGAGACAGACGTACTCACACAGAGACAGACGCACTCACACAGAAACAGACGTACTCACACAGAGACAGACCCACTCACACAGAGACAGACGTACTCACACAGAGACAGACGCACTCACACAGAGACAGACGTACTCACACAGAGACAGACGCACTCACAGAGACAGACGCACTCACACAGAGACAGACGCACTCACAAAGAGAAAAAGGCACTCACACAGAGACAGACGCACTCACACAGAGACAGACGCACATACACAGAGACAGACGCACTCACAAAGAGAAAAAGGCACTCACACAGAGACAGACGCACATACACAGAGACAGACGCACTCACAAAGAGAAAAAGGCACTCACACAGAGACAGACGCACTCACACAGAGACAGACGCACTCACACAGAGACAGACGTACTCACACAGAGACAGACGCACTCACACAGAGACAGACGCACTCACACAGAGACAGACGCACTCACACAGAGACAGACGCACTCACACAGAGACAGACGCACTCACACAGAGACAGACGTACTCACACAGCGACAGACGCACTCACACAGAGACAGACGCACTCACACAGAGACAGACGCACTCACAAAGAGAAAAAGGCACTCACACAGAGACAGACGCACTCACACAGAGACAGACGCACTCACACAGAGACAGACGCACTCACACAGAGACAGACGTACTCACACAGAGACAGACGCACTCACACAGAAACAGACGTACTCACACAGAGACAGACCCACTCACACAGAGACAGACGTACTCACACAGAGACAGACCCACTCACACAGAGACAGACCCACTCACACAGAGACAGACGTACTCACACAGAGACAGACCCACTCACACAGAGACAGACGTACTCACACAGAGACAGACGTACTCACAAAGAGACAGACCCACTCACACAGAGACAGACGTACTCACACCGAGACAGACGTACTCGCACAGAGACAGACGTACTCACACAGAGACAGACGCACTCACAAAGAGAAAAAGGCACTCACACAGAGACAGACGCACTCACAAAGAGAAAAACGCACTCACACAGAGACAGACGCACTCACACAGAGACAGACGCACTCACAAAGACAAAAAGGCACTCACACAGAGACAGACGCACTCACACAGAGATAGACCCACTCACAGAGAGACAGACGCACTCAAAAAGAGAAAAAGGCACTCACACAGAGACAGACGCACTCACACAGAGACAGACCCACTCACACAGAGACAGACGCATTCACACAGAGACAGACGCACTCACACAGAGACAGACGTACTCACACAGAGACAGACGTACTCACAATGAGACAGACGTACTCACACAGAGACAGACGCACTCACAAAGAGAAAAATGTACTCACACAGAGACAGACGCACTCACACAGAGACAGACGTACTCACACAGAGACAGACGCACTGACACAGAGACAGACGCACTCACACAGAGACAGACGTACTCACACAGAGACAGACGTACTCACCCAGAGACAGACGTACTCACACAGAGACAGACGCACTCACACAGAGACAGACGCACTCACACAGAGACAGAGGTACTCACACAGAGACAGACGCACTCACAAAGAGAAAAAGGCACTCACAAAGAGACAGACGCACTCACACAGAGACAGACGCACATACACAGAGACAGACGTACTCACACAGAGACAGACGTACTCACACAGAGACAGACGCACTCACAAAGAGAAAAAGGCACTCACACAGAGACAGACGCACTCTCACAGAGACAGACGTACTCAAACAGAGACAGACGTACTCACACAGAGACAGACGTATTCACACAGAGACAGACGCACTCACACAGAGACAGACGTACTCACACAGAGACAGACGTACTCGCACAGAGACAGACGTACTCACACAGAGACAGACGTACTCACACAGAGACAGACCCACTCACACAGAGACAGACCCACTCACACAGAGACAGACCCACTCAAACAGAGACAGACGCACTCACACAGAGACAGACCCACTCACACAGAGACAGACCCACTCACACAGAGACAGACATACTCACACAGAGACAGACCCACTCACACAGAGACAGACCCACTCACACAGAGACAGAGGCACTCACACAGAGACAGACGTACTCACACAGAGACAGACGTACTTACACAGAGACAGACCCACTCACACAGAGACAGACGCACTCACACAGAGACAGACGCACTCACACAGAGACAGACGCACTCACACAGAGACAGACCCACTCACACAGAAACAGACGCACTCACACAGAGACAGACGCACTCACACAGAGACAGACGCACTGACACAGAAACAGACGCACTCACACAGAGACAGACGTACTCACAAAGAGAAAAAGGCACTCACACAGAGACAGACGCACTCACACAGAGAAAACGGCACTCACACAGAGACAGAGGCACTCACACAGAGAAAAAGGCACTCACACAGAGACAGACGCACTCACACAGAGAAAAAGGCACTCACACAGCGACAGACGTACTCACACAGAGACAGACGCACTCACACAGTGACAGACGCACTCACACAGAGACAGACGCACTCACACAGAGAAAAAGGCACTCACACAGCGACAGACGCACTCACACAGAGTCAGACGCACTCACACAGAGACAGACGCACTCACACAGAGACAGACGCACTCACACAGAGACAGACGCACTCACAAAGAGAAAAAGGCACTCACACAGAGACAGACGCACTCAGACAGAGACAGACGCACTCACACAGAGACAGACGTACTCACACAGAGACAGACGCACTCACACAGAGACAGACGCACTCACACAGAGACAGACCTACTCACACAGAGACAGACGCACTCACACAGAGACAGACCCACTCACACAGAGACAGACGCACTCACACAGAGACAGACGCACTCACACAGAGACAGACGCACTCACAAAGAGAAAAACGCACTCACACAGAGACAGACGCACTCACACAGAGACAGACGTACTCACACAGAGACAGACGCACTCACACAGAGACAGACGCACTCACACAGAGACAGACGCACTCACAAAGAGAAAAAGGCACTCACACAGAGACAGACGCACTCACACAGAGACAGACGCACATACACAGAGACAGACGCACTCACAAAGAGAAAAAGGCACTCACACAGAGACAGACGCACTCACACAGAGACAGACGCACATATACAGAGACAGACGCACTCACAAAGAGAAAAAGGCACTCACACAGAGACAGACGCACATACACAGAGACAGACGCACTCACAAAGAGAAAAAGGCACTTACACAGAGACAGACGCACTCACACAGAGACAGAGGCACTCACACAGAGGCAGACGTACTCACATGGAGACAGACGCACTCACACAGAGACAGACGCACTCACACAGAGACAGACGCACTCACACAGAGACAGACGCACTCACACAGAGACAGATGCACTCACACAGAGACAGACGTACTCACACAGCGACAGACGCACTCACACAGAGACAGACGCACTCACACAGAGACAGACGCACTCACAAAGAGAAAAAGGCACTCACACAGAGACAGACGCACTCACACAGAGACAGACGCACTCACACAGAGACAGACGCACTCACACAGAGACAGACGTACTCACACAGAGACAGACGCACTCACACAGAAACAGACGTACTCACACAGAGACAGACCCACTCACACAGAGACAGACGTACTCACACAGAGACAGACGCACTCACACAGAGACAGACGTACTCACACAGAGACAGACGCACTCACACAGAGACAGACGCACTCACACAGAGACAGACGCACTCACAAAGAGAAAAAGGCACTCACACAGAGACAGACGCACTCACACAGAGACAGACGCACTCACAAAGAGAAAAAGGCACTCACACAGAGACAGACGCACTCACACAGAGACAGACGCACATATACAGAGACAGACGCACTCACAAAGAGAAAAAGGCACTCACACAGAGACAGACGCACATACACAGAGACAGACGCACTCACAAAGAGAAAAAGGCACTCACACAGAGACAGACGCACTCACAAAGAGAAAAAGGCACTCACACAGAGACAGACGCACATACACAGAGACAGACGCACTCACAAAGAGAAAAAGGCACTCACACAGAGACAGACGCACTCACACAGAGACAGACGCACTCACACAGAGACAGACGTACTCACACAGAGACAGACGCACTCACACAGAGACAGACGCACTCACACAGAGACAGACGCACTCACACAGAGACAGACGCACTCACACAGAGACAGACGCACTCACACAGAGACAGACGTACTCACACAGCGACAAACGCACTCACACAGAGACAGACGCACTCACACAGAGACAGACGCACTCACAAAGAGAAAAAGGCACTCACACAGAGACAGAAGCACTCACACAGAGACAGACGCAATCACACAGAGACAGACGCACTCACACAGAGACAGACGTACTCACACAGAGACAGACGCACTCACACAGAAACAGACGTACTCACACAGAGACAGACCCACTCACACAGAGACAGACGTACTCACACAGAGACAGAGCCACTCACACAGAGACAGACCCACTCACACAGAGACAGACCCACTCACACAGAGACAGACGTACTCACACAGAGACAGACCCACTCACACAGAGACAGACGTACTCACACAGAGACAGACGTACTCACAAAGAGACAGACCCACTCACACAGAGACAGACGTACTCACACCGAGAGAGACGTACTCACACAGAGACAGACGCACTCACAAAGAGAAAAAGGCACTCACACAGAGACAGACGCACTCACAAAGAGAAAAAGGCACTCACAAGGAGACAGACGCACTCACACAGAGACAGACGCACTCACAAAGAGAAAAAGGCACTCACACAGAGACAGACGCACTCACAAAGAAACAGACCCACTCACACAGAGACAGACGCATTCACACAGAGACAGACGCACTCACACAGAGACAGACGTACTCACACAGAGACAGACGTACTCACACAGAGACAGACGTACTCACACAGAGACAGACGCACTCACAAAGAGAAAAATGTACTCACACAGAGACAGACGCACTCACACAGAGACAGACGTACTCACACAGAGACAGACGCACTCACACAGAGACAGACGCACTCACACCGAGACAGACGTACTCACACAGAGACAGACGTACTCACCCAGAGACAGACGTACTCACACAGAGACAGACGCACTCACACAGAGACACACGCACTCACACAGAGACAGAGGTACTCACACAGATACAGACGCACTCACAAAGAGAACAAGGCACTCACAAAGAGACAGACGCACTCACACAGAGACAGACGCACATACACAGAGACAGACGTACTCACACAGAGACAGACGTACTCACACAGAGACAGACGTACTCACACCGAGACAGACGCACTCACAAAGAGAAAAAGGCACTCACACAGAGACAGACGCACTCACACAGAGACAGACGTACTCAAACAGAGACAGACGTACTCACACAGAGACAGACGTATTCACACAGAGACAGACGCACTCACACAGAGACAGACGTACTCACACAGAGACAGACGTACTCGCACAGAGACAGACGTACTCACACAGAGACAGACGTACTCACACAGAGACAGACCCACTCACACAGAGACAGACCCACTCACACAGAGACAGACGCACTCACACAGAGACAGACCCACTCACACAGAGACAGACCCACTCACACAGAGACAGACATACTCACACAGAGACAGACCCACTCACACAGAGACAGACCCACTCACACAGAGACAGACGCACTCACACAGAGACAGACGTACTCACACAGTGACAGACGTACTTACACAGAGACAGACCCACTCACACAGAGACAGACGCACTCACACAGAGACAGACGCACTCACACAGAGACAGACGCACTTACACAGAGACAGACCCACTCACACAGAAACAGACGCACTCACACAGAGACAGACGCACTCACACAGAGACAGACGCACTGACACAGAAACAGACGCACTCACACAGAGACAGACGTACTCACAAAGAGAAAAAGGCACTCACACAGAGACAGACGCACTCACACAGAGAAAACGGCACTCACACAGAGACAGAGGCACTCACACAGAGAAAAAGGCACTCACACAGAGACAGACGCACTCACACAGAGAAAAAGGCACTCACACAGCGACAGACGCACTCACACAGAGACAGACGCACTCACACAGAGACAGACGCACTCACACAGAGACAGACGCACTCACACAGAGAAAAAGGCACTCACACAGCGACAGACGCACTCACACAGAGACAGACGCACTCACACAGAGACAGACGCACTCACACAGAGACAGACACACTCACACAGAGACAGACGCACTCACAAAGAGAAAAAGCTACTCACACAGAGACAGACGCACTCAGACAGAGACAGACGCACTCACACAGAGACAGACGCACTCACACAGAGACAGACGCACTCACACAGAGACAGACCCACTCACACAGAAACAGACGCACTCACACAGAGACAGACGCACTCACACAGAGACAGACGCACTGACACAGAAACAGACGCACTCACACAGAGACAGACGTACTCACAAAGAGAAAAAGGCACTCACACAGAGACAGACGCACTCACACAGAGAAAACGGCACTCACACAGAGACAGAGGCACTCACACAGAGAAAAAGGCACTCACACAGAGACAGACGCACTCACACAGAGAAAAAGGCACTCACACAGCGACAGACGTACTCACACAGAGACAGACGCACTCACACAGTGACAGACGCACTCACACAGAGACAGACGCACTCACACAGAGAAAAAGGCACTCACACAGCGACAGACGCACTCACACAGAGACAGACGCACTCACACAGAGACAGACGCACTCACACAGAGACAGACGCACTCACACAGAGACAGACGCACTCACAAAGAGAAAAAGGCACTCACACAGAGACAGACGCACTCAGACAGAGACAGACGCACTCACACAGAGACAGACGTACTCACACAGAGACAGACGCACTCACACAGAGACAGACGCACTCACACAGAGACAGACCTACTCACACAGAGACAGACGCACTCACACAGAGACAGACCCACTCACACAGAGACAGACGCACTCACACAGAGACAGACGCACTCACACAGAGACAGACGCACTCACAAAGAGAAAAACGCACTCACACAGAGACAGACGCACTCACACAGAGACAGATGTACTCACACAGAGACAGACGCACTCACACAGAGACAGACGCACTCACACCGAGACAGACGCACTCACAAAGAGAAAAAGGCACTCACACAGAGACAGACGCACTCACACAGAGACAGACGCACATACACAGAGACAGACGCACTCACAAAGAGAAAAAGGCACTCACACAGAGACAGACGCACTCACACAGAGACAGACGCACATATACAGAGACAGACGCACTCACAAAGAGAAAAAGGCACTCACACAGAGACAGACGCACATACACAGAGACAGACGCACTCACAAAGAGAAAAAGGCACTTACACAGAGACAGACGCACTCACACAGAGACAGAGGCACTCACACAGAGACAGACGTACTCACATGGAGACAGACGCACTCACACAGAGACAGACGCACTCACACAGAGACAGACGCACTCACACAGAGACAGACGCACTCACACAGAGACAGACGCACTCACACAGAGACAGACGTACTCACACAGCGACAGACGCACTCACACAGAGACAGACGCACTCACACAGAGACAGACGCACTCACAAAGAGAAAAAGGCACTCACACAGAGACAGACGCACTCACACAGAGACAGACGCACTCACACAGAGACAGACGCACTCACACAGAGACAGACGTACTCACACAGAGACAGACGCACTCACACAGAATCAGACGTACTCACACAGAGACAGACCCACTCACACAGAGACAGACGTACTCACACAGAGACAGACGCACTCACACAGAGACAGACGTACTCACACAGAGACAGACGCACTCACACAGAGACAGACGCACTCACACAGAGACAGACGCACTCACAAAGAGAAAAAGGCACTCACACAGAGACAGACGCACTCACACAGAGACAGACGCACTCACACAGAGACAGACGCACTCACAAAGAGAAAAAGGCACTCACACAGAGACAGACGCACTCACACAGAGACAGACGCACATATACAGAGACAGACGCACTCACAAAGAGAAAAAGGCACTCACACAGAGACAGACGCACATACACAGAGACAGACGCACTCACAAAGAGAAAAAGGCACTCACACAGAGACAGACGCACTCACAAAGAGAAAAAGGCACTCACACAGAGACAGACGCACATACACAGAGACAGACGCACTCACAAAGAGAAAAAGGCACTCACACAGAGACAGACGCACTCACACAGAGACAGACGCACTCACACAGAGACAGACGTACTCACACAGAGACAGACGCACTCACACAGAGACAGACGCACTCACACAGAGACAGACGCACTCACACAGAGACAGACGCACTCACACAGAGACAGACGCACTCACACAGAGACAGACGTACTCACACAGCGACAAACGCACTCACACAGAGACAGACGCACTCACACAGAGACAGACGCACTCACAAAGAGAAAAAGGCACTCACACAGAGACAGACGCACTCACACAGAGACTGACGCAATCACACAGAGACAGACGCACTCACACAGAGACAGACGTACTCACACAGAGACAGACGCACTCACACAGAAACAGACGTACTCACACAGAGACAGACCCACTCACACAGAGACAGACGTACTCACACAGAGACAGAGCCACTCACACAGAGACAGACCCACTCACACAGAGACAGACCCACTCACACAGAGACAGACGTACTCACACAGAGACAGACCCACTCACACAGAGACAGACGTACTCACACAGAGACAGACGTACTCACAAAGAGACAGACCCACTCACACAGAGACAGACGTACTCACACCGAGAGAGACGTACTCACACAGAGACAGACGCACTCACAAAGAGAAAAAGGCACTCACACAGAGACAGACGCACTCACAAAGAGAAAAAGGCACTCACAAGGAGACAGACGCACTCACACAGAGACAGACGCACTCACAAAGAGAAAAAGGCACCCACACAGAGACAGACGCACTCACAAAGAAACAGACCCACTCACACAGAGACAGACGCATTCACACAGAGACAGACGCACTCACACAGAGACAGACGTACTCACACAGAGACAGACGTACTCACACAGAGACAGACGTACTCACACAGAGACAGACGCACTCACAAAGAGAAAAATGTACTCACACAGAGACAGACGCACTCACACAGAGACAGACGTACTCACACAGAGACAGACGCACTCACACAGAGACAGAGGCACTCACACAGAGACAGACGTACTCACACAGAGACAGACGTACTCACCCAGAGACAGACGTACTCACACAGAGACAGACGCACTCACACAGAGACACACGCACTCACACAGAGACAGAGGTACTCACACAGATACAGACGCACTCACAAAGAGAACAAGGCACTCACAAAGAGACAGACGCACTCACACAGAGACAGACGCACATACACAGAGACAGACGTACTCACACAGAGACAGACGTACTCACACAGAGACAGACGTACTCACACCGAGACAGACGCACTCACAAAGAGAAAAAGGCACTCACACAGAGACAGACGCACTCACACAGAGACAGACGTACTCAAACAGAGACAGACGTTCTCACACAGAGACAGACGTATTCACACAGAGACAGACGCACTCACACAGAGACAGACGTACTCACACAGAGACAGACGTACTCGCACAGAGACAGACGTACTCACACAGAGACAGACGTACTCACACAGAGACAGACCCACTCACACAGAGACAGACCCACTCACACAGAGACAGACGCACTCACACAGAGACGGACCCACTCACACAGAGACAGACCCACTCACACAGAGACAGACATACTCACACAGAGACAGACCCACTCACACAGAGACAGACCCACTCACACAGAGACAGACGCACTCACACAGAGACAGACGTACTCACACAGAGACAGACGTACTTACACAGAGACAGACCCACTCACACAGAGACAGACGCACTCACACAGAGACAGACGCACTCACACAGAGACAGACGCACTTACACAGAGACAGACCCACTCACACAGAAACAGACGCACTCACACAGAGACAGACGCACTCACACAGAGACAGACGCACTGACACAGAAACAGACGCACTCACACAGAGACAGACGTACTCACAAAGAGAAAAAGGCACTCACACAGAGACAGACGCACTCACACAGAGAAAACGGCACTCACACAGAGACAGAGGCACTCACACAGAGAAAAAGGCACTCACACAGAGACAGACGCACTCACACAGAGAAAAAGGCAGTCACACAGCGACAGACGCACTCACACAGAGACAGACGCACTCACACAGAGACAGACGCACTCACACAGAGACAGACGCACTCACACAGAGAAAAAGGCACTCACACAGCGACAGACGCACTCACACAGAGACAGACGCACTCACACAGAGACAGACGCACTCACACAGAGACAGACACACTCACACAGAGACAGACGCACTCACAAAGAGAAAAAGGCACTCACACAGAGACAGACGCACTCAGACAGAGACAGACGCACTCACACAGAGACAGACGCACTCACACAGAGACAGACGCACTCACACAGAGACAGACCCACTCACACAGAGACAGACGCACTCACACAGAGACAGACGCACTCACACAGAGACAGACGCACTCACAAAGAGAAAAACGCACTCACACAGAGACAGACGCACTCACACAGAGACAGACGTACTCACACAGAGACAGACGCACTCACACAGAGACAGACGCACTCACACAGAGACAGACGCACTCACACAGAGACAGACGCACTCACACAGAGACAGACGCACTCACACAGAGACAGACGCACTCACACAGAGACAGACGCACTCACAAAGAGAAAAACGCACTCACACAGAGACAGACGCACTCACTCAGAAACAGACGTACTCACAGAGAGACAGACGCACTCACACAGAGACAGACGCACTCACAAAGAGAAAAAGGCACTCACACAGAGATAGACGCACTCACACAGAGACAGACGCACATATACAGAGACAGACGCACTCACAAAGAGAAAAAGGCACTCACACAGAGACAGACGCACATACACAGAGACAGACGCACTCACAAAGAGAAAAAGGCACTCACACAGAGACAGACGCACTCACACAGAGACAGACGCACTCACACAGAGACAGACGTACTCACACAGAGACAGACGCACTCACACAGAGACAGACGCACTCACACAGAGACAGACGCACTCACAAAGACAAAAAGGCACTCACACAGAGACAGACGCACTCACACAGAGACAGACGCACTCACAAAGAGAAAAAGGCACTCACACAGAGACAGACGCACTCACACAGAGACAGACGCACTCACACAGAGACAGACGCACTCACACAGAGACAGACGTACTCACACAGAGACAGACGCACTCACACAGAAACAGACGTACTCACACAGAGACAGACCCACTCACACAGAGACAGACGTACTCACACAGAGACAGACGCACTCACACAGAGACAGACGTACTCACACAGAGACAGACGCACACACACAGAGACAGACGCACTCACACAGAGACAGACACACTCACAAAGAGAAAAAGGCACTCACACAGAGACAGACGCACTCACACAGAGACAGACGCACATACACAGAGACAGACGCACTCACAAAGAGAAAAAGGCACTCACACAGAGACAGACGCACTCACACAGAGACAGACGCACATATACAGAGACAGACGCACTCACAAAGAGAAAAAGGCACTCACACAGAGACAGACGCACATACACAGAGACAGACGCACTCACAAAGAGAAAAAGGCACTCACACAGAGACAGACGCACTCACACAGAGACAGACGCACTCATACAGAGACAGACGTACTCACACAGAGACAGACGCACTCACACAGAGACAGACGCACTCACACAGAGACAGACGCACTCACACAGAGACAGACGCACTCACACAGAGACAGACGTACTCACACAGCGACAGACGCACTCACACAGAGACAGGCGCACTCACACATAGACAGACGCACTCACAAAGAGAAAAAGGCACTCACACAGAGACAGACGCACTCACACAGAGACAGACGCACTCACACAGAGACAGACGCACTCACACAGAGACAGACGTACTCACACAGAGACAGACGCACTCACACAGAAACAGACGTACTCACACTGAGACAGACCCACTCACACAGAGACAGACGTACTCACACAGAGACAGAGCCACTCACACAGAGACAGACGCACTCACACAGAGACAGACGCACTCACACAGAGACAGACGCACTCACACAGAGACCGACGCACTCACACAGAGACAGACGTACTCACACAGCGACAGACGCACTCACACAGAGACAGACGCACTCACACAGAGACAGACGCACTCACAAAGAGAAAAAGGCACTCACACAGAGACAGACGCACTCACACAGAGACAGACGCACTCACACAGAGACAGACGCACTCACACAGAGACAGACGTACTCACACAGAGACAGACGCACTCACACAGAAACAGACGTACTCACACAGAGACAGACCCACTCACACAGAGACAGACGTACTCACCCAGAGACAGAGCCACTCACACAGAGACAGACCCACTCACACAGAGACAGACCCACTCACACAGAGACAGACGTACTCACACAGAGACAGACCCACTCACACAGAGACAGACGTACTCTCAAAGAGACAGACCCACTCACACAGAGACAGACGTACTCTCACAGAGACAGACGTACTCTCAAAGAGACAGACCCACTCACACAGAGACAGACGTACTCTCAAAGAGACAGACCCACTCACACAGAGACAGACCCACTCACACAGAGACAGACGTACTCTCAAAGAGACAGAGCCACTCACACAGAGACAGACCCACTCACACAGAGACAGACGTACTCTCAAAGAGACAGACCCACTCACACAGAGACAGACGTACTCACACCGAGAGAGACGTACTCGCACAGAGACAGACGTACTCACACAGAGACAGACGCACTCACAAAGAGAAAAAGGCACTCACACAGAGACAGACGCACTCACAAAGAGAAAAAGGCACTCACACAGAGACAGACGCACTCACACAGAGACAGACGCACTCACAAAGACAAAAAGGCACTCACACAGAGACAGACGCACTCACACAGAGATAGACCCACTCACAGAGAGACAGACGCACTCACAAAGAGAAAAAGGCACTCACACAGAGACAGACGCACTCACACAGAGACAGACCCACTCACACAGAGACAGACGCACTCACACAGAGACAGACGTACTCACACAGAGACAGACGTACTTACACAGAGACAGACCCACTCACACAGAGACAGACGCACTCACACAGAGACAGACGCACTCACACAGAGACAGACGCACTTACACAGAGACAGACCCACTCACACAGAAACAGACGCACTCACACAGAGACAGACGCACTCACACAGAGACAGACGCACTGACACAGAAACAGACGCACTCACACAGAGACAGACGTACTCACAAAGAGAAAAAGGCACTCACACAGAGACAGACGCACTCACACAGAGAAAACGGCACTCACACAGAGACAGAGGCACTCACACAGAGAAAAAGGCACTCACACAGAGACAGACGCACTCACACAGAGAAAAAGGCACTCACACAGCGACAGACGCACTCACACAGAGACAGACGCACTCACACAGAGACAGACGGACTCACACAGAGACAGACGCACTCACACAGAGAAAAAGGCACTCACACAGCGACAGACGCACTCACACAGAGACAGACGCACTCACACAGAGACAGACGCACTCACACAGAGACAGACGCACTCACACAGAGACAGACGCACTCACAAAGAGAAAAAGGCACTCACACAGAGACAGACGCACTCAGACAGAGACAGACGCACTCACACAGAGACAGACGTACTCACACAGAGACAGACGCACTCACACAGAGACAGACGCACTCACGCAGAGACAGACCCACTCACACAGAGACAGACGCACTCACACAGAGACAGACGCACTCACACAGAGACAGACGCACTCACAAAGAGAAAAACGCACTCACACAGAGACAGACGCACTCACACAGAGACAGACGTACTCACACAGAGACAGACGCACTCACACAGAGACAGACGCACTCACACAGAGACAGACGCACTCACACAGAGACAGACGCACTCACACAGAGACAGACGCACTCACACAGAGACAGACGCACTCACACAGAGACAGACGCACTCACAAAGAGAAAAACGCACTCACACAGAGACAGACGCACTCACTCAGAGACAGACGTACTCACACAGAGACAGACGCACTCACACAGAGACAGACGCACTCACACAGAGACAGACGCACTCACAAAGAGAAAAAGGCACTCACACAGAGACAGACGCACTCACACAGAGACAGACGCACATATACAGAGACAGACGCACTCTCAAAGAGAAAAAGGCACTCACACAGAGACAGACGCACTCACAAAGAGAAAAAGGCACTCACACAGAGACAGACGCACTCACACAGAGACAGACGCACTCACACAGAGACAGACGTACTCACACAGAGACAGACGCACTCACACAGAGACAGACGCACTCACACAGAGACAGACGCACTCACAAAGACAAAAAGGCACTCACACAGAGACAGACGCACTCACACAGAGACAGACGCACTCACAAAGAGAAAAAGGCACTCACACAGAGACAGACGCACTCACACAGAGACAGACGCACTCACACAGAGACAGACGCACTCACACAGAGACAGACGTACTCACACAGAGACAGACGCACTCACACAGAAACAGACGTACTCACACAGAGACAGACCCACTCACACAGAGACAGACGTACTCACACACAGACAGACGCACTCACACAGAGACAGACGTACTCACACAGAGACAGACGCACACACACAGAGACAGACGCACTCACACAGAGACAGACGCACTCACAAAGAGAAAAAGGCACTCACACAGAGACAGACGCACTCACACAGAGACAGACGCACATACACAGAGACAGACGCACTCACAAAGAGAAAAAGGCACTCACACAGAGACAGACGCACTCACACAGAGACAGACGCACATATACAGAGACAGACGCACTCACAAAGAGAAAAAGGCACTCACACAGAGACAGACGCACATACACAGAGACAGACGCACTCACAAAGAGAAAAAGGCACTCACACAGAGACAGACGCACTCACACAGAGACAGACGCACTCATACAGAGACAGACGTACTCACACAGAGACAGACGCACTCACACAGAGACAGACGCACTCACACAGAGACAGACGCACTCACACAGAGACAGACGCACTCACACAGAGACAGACGTACTCACACAGCGACAGACGCACTCACACAGAGACAGACGCACTCACACATAGACAGACGCACTCACAAAGAGAAAAAGGCACTCACACAGAGACAGACGCACTCACACAGAGACAGACGCACTCACACAGAGACAGACGCACTCACACAGAGACAGACGTACTCACACAGAGACAGACGCACTCACACAGAAACAGACGTACTCACACAGAGACAGACCCACTCACACAGAGACAGACGTACTCACACAGAGACAGAGCCACTCACACAGAGACAGACGCACTCACACAGAGACAGACGCACTCACACAGAGACAGACGCACTCACACAGAGACCGACGCACTCACACAGAGACAGACGTACTCACACAGCGACAGACGCACTCACACAGAGACAGACGCACTCACACAGAGACAGACGCACTCACAAAGAGAAAAAGGCACTCACACAGAGACAGACGCACTCACACAGAGACAGACGCACTCACACAGAGACAGACGCACTCACACAGAGACAGACGTACTCACACAGAGACAGACGCACTCACACAGAAACAGACGTACTCACACAGAGACAGACCCACTCACACAGAGACAGACGTACTCACACAGAGACAGAGCCACTCACACAGAGACAGACCCACTCACACAGAGACAGACCCACTCACACAGAGACAGACGTACTCACACAGAGACAGACCCACTCACACAGAGACAGACGTACTCACACAGAGACAGACGTACTCTCAAAGAGACAGACCCACTCACACAGAGACAGACGTACTCACACCGAGAGAGACGTACTCGCACAGAGACAGACGTACTCACACAGAGACAGACGCACTCACAAAGAGAAAAAGGCACTCACACAGAGACAGATGCACTCACAAAGAGAAAAAGGCACTCACACAGAGACAGACGCACTCACACAGAGACAGACGCACTCACAAAGACAAAAAGGCACTCACACAGAGACAGACGCACTCACACAGAGATAGACCCACTCACAGAGAGACAGACGCACTCACAAAGAGAAAAAGGCACTCACACAGAGACAGACGCACTCACACAGAGACAGACGCATTCACACAGAGACAGACGCACTCACACAGAGACAGACGTACTCACACAGAGACAGACGTACTCACACAGAGACAGACGTACTCACACAGAGACAGACGCACTCACAAAGAGAAAAATGTACTCACACAGAGACAGACGCACTCACACAGAGACAGACGTACTCACACAGAGACAGACGCACTCACACAGAGACAGACGCACTCACACAGAGACAGACGTACTCACACAGAGACAGACGTACTCACCCAGAGACAGACGTACTCACACAGAGACAGACGCACTCACACAGAGACACACGCACTCACACAGAGACAGAGGTACTCACACAGAGACAGACGCACTCACAAAGAGAACAAGGCACTCACAAAGAGACAGACGCACTCACACAGAGACAGACGCACATACACAGAGACAGACGTACTCACACAGAGACAGACGTACTCACACAGAGACAGACGTACTCACACAGAGACAGAAGCACTCACAAAGAGAAAAAGGCACTCACACAGAGACAGACGCACTCACACAGAGACAGACGTACTCACACAGAGACAGACGTACTCGCACAGAGACAGACGTACTCACACAGAGACAGACGTACTCACACAGAGACAGACCCACTCACACAGAGACAGACCCACTCACACAAAGACAGACCCACTCACACAGAGACAGACGCACTCACACAGAGACAGACCCACTCACACAGAGACAGACCCACTCACACAGAGACAGACATACTCACACAGAGACAGACCCACTCACACAGAGGCAGACCCACTCACACAGAGACAGACGCACTCACACAGAGACAGACGTACTCACACAGAGACAGACGTACTTACACAGAGACAGACCCACTCACACAGAGACAGACGCACTCACACAGAGACAGACGCACTCACACAGAGACAGACGCACTCACACAGAGACAGACCCACTCACACAGAAACAGACGCACTCACACAGAGACAGACGCACTCACACAGAGACAGACGCACTGACACAGAAACAGACGCACTCACGCAGAGACAGACGTACTCACAAAGAGAAAAAGGCACTCACACAGAGACAGACGCACTCACACAGAGAAAACGGCACTCACACAGAGACAGAGGCACTCACACAGAGAAAAAGGCACTCACACAGAGACAGACGCACTCACACAGAGAAAAAGGCACTCACACAGCGACAGACGCACTCACACAGAGACAGACGCACTCACACAGAGACAGACGCACTCACACAGAGACAGACGCACTCACACAGAGAAAAAGGCACTCACACAGCGACAGACGCACTCACACAGAGACAGACGCACTCACACAGAGACAGACGCACTCACAAAGAGAAAAATGTACTCACGCAGAGACAGACGCACTCACACAGAGACAGACGTACTCACACAGAGACAGACGCACTCACACAGAGACAGACGCACTCACACAGAGACAGACGTACTCACACAGAGACAGACGTACTCACCCAGAGACAGACGTACTCACACAGAGACAGACGCACTCACACAGAGACACACGCACTCACACAGAGACAGAGGTACTCACACAGAGACAGACGCACTCACAAAGAGAACAAGGCACTCACAAAGAGACAGACGCACTCACACAGAGACAGACGCACATACACAGAGACAGACGTACTCACACAGAGACAGACGTACTCACACAGAGACAGACGTACTCACACAGAGACAGACGCACTCACAAAGATAAAAAGGCACTCACACAGAGACAGACGCACTCACACAGAGACAGACGTACTCAAACAGAGACAGACGTACTCACACAGAGACAGACGTATTCACACAGAGACAGACGCACTCACACAGAGACAGACGTACTCACACAGAGACAGACGTACTCGCACAGAGACAGACGTACTCACACAGAGACAGACGTACTCACACAGAGACAGACCCACTCACACAGAGACAGACCCACTCACACAGAGACAGACCCACTCACACAGAGACAGACGCACTCACACAGAGACAGACCCACTCACACAGAGACAGACCCACTCACACAGAGACAGACATACTCACACAGAGACAGACCCACTCACACAGAGACAGACCCACTCACACAGAGACAGACGCACTCACACAGAGACAGACGTACTCACACAGAGACAGACGTACTTACACAGAGACAGACCCACTCACACAGAGACAGACGCACTCACACAGAGACAGACGCACTCACACAGAGACAGACGCACTCACACAGAGACAGACCCACTCACACAGAAACAGACGCACTCACACAGAGACAGACGCACTCACACAGAGACAGACGCACTGACACAGAAACAGACGCACTCACGCAGAGACAGACGTACTCACAAAGAGAAAAAGGCACTCACACAGAGACAGACGCACTCACACAGAGAAAACGGCACTCACACAGAGACAGAGGCACTCACACAGAGAAAAAGGCACTCACACAGAGACAGACGCACTCACACAGAGAAAAAGGCACTCACACAGCGACAGACGCACTCACACAGAGACAGACGCACTCACACAGAGACAGAAGCACTCACACAGAGACAGACGCACTCACACAGAGAAAAAGGCACTCACACAGCGACAGACGCACTCACACAGAGACAGACGCACTCACACAGAGACAGACGCACTCACACAGAGACAGACGCACTCACAAAGAGAAAAAGGCACTCACACAGAGACAGACGCACTCAGACAGAGACAGACGCACTCACACAGAGACAGACGTACTCACACAGAGACAGACGCACTCACACAGAGACAGACGCACTCACACAGAGACAGACCCACTCACACAGAGACAGACGCACTCACACAGAGACAGACGCACTCACACAGAGACAGACGCACTCACAAAGAGAAAAACGCACTCACACAGAGACAGACGCACTCACACAGAGACAGACGTACTCACACAGAGACAGACGCACTCACACAGAGACAGACGCACTCACACAGAGACAGACGCACTCACACAGAGACAGACGCACTCACACAGAGACAGACGCACTCACACAGAGACAGACGCTCTCACACAGAGACAGACGCACTCACAAAGAGAAAAACGCACTCACACAGAGACAGACGCACTCACTCAGAGACAGACGTACTCACACAGAGACAGACGCACTCACACAGAGACAGACGCACTCACAAAGAGAAAAAGGCACTCACACAGAGACAGACGCACTCACACAGAGACAGACGCACATATACAGAGACAGACGCACTCACAAAGAGAAAAAGGCACTCACACAGAGACAGACGCACATACACAGAGACAGACGCACTCACAAAGAGAAAAAGGCACTCACACAGAGACAGACGCACTCACACAGAGACAGACGCACTCACACAGAGACAGACGTACTCACACAGAGACAGACGCACTCACACAGAGACAGACGCACTCACACAGAGACAGACGCACTCACAAAGAGAAAAAGGCACTCACACAGAGACAGACGCACTCACACAGAGACAGACGCACTCACAAAGAGAAAAAGGCACTCACACAGAGACAGACGCACTCACACAGAGACAGACGCACTCACACAGAGACAGACGCACTCACACAGAGACAGACGTACTCTCACAGAGGCAGACGCACTCACACAGAAACAGACGTACTCACACAGAGACAGACCCACTCACACAGAGACAGACGTACTCACACAGAGACAGACGCACTCACACAGAGACAGACGTACTCACACAGAGACAGACGCACACACACAGAGACAGACGCACTCACACAGAGACAGACGCACTCACAAAGAGAAAAAGGCACTCACACAGAGACAGACGCACTCACACAGAGACAGACGCACATACACAGAGACAGACGCACTCACAAAGAGAAAAAGGCACTCACAAAGAGACAGACGCACTCACACAGAGACAGACGCACATATACAGAGACAGACGCACTCACAAAGAGAAAAAGGCACTCACACAGAGACAGACGCACATACACAGAGACAGACGCACTCACAAAGAGAAAAAGGCACTCACACAGAGACAGACGCACTCACACAGAGACAGACGCACTCATACAGAGACAGACGTACTCACACAGAGACAGACGCACTCACACAGAGACAGACGCACTCACACAGAGACAGACGCACTCACACAGAGACAGACGCACTCACACAGAGACAGACGTACTCACACAGCGACAGACGCACTCACACAGAGACAGACGCACTCACACATAGACAGACGCACTCACAAAGAGAAAAAGGCACTCACACAGAGACAGACGCACTCACACAGAGACAGACGCACTCACACAGAGACAGACGCACTCACACAGAGACAGACGTACTCACACAGAGACAGACGCACTCACACAGAAACAGACGTACTCACACAGAGACAGACCCACTCACACAGAGACAGACGTACTCACACAGAGACAGAGCCACTCACACAGAGACAGACCCACTCACACAGAGACAGACCCACTCACACAGAGACAGACGTACTCACACAGAGACAGACCCACTCACACAGAGACAGACGTACTCACACAGAGACAGACGTACTCACAAAGAGACAGACCCACTCACACAGAGACAGACGTACTCACACCGAGACAGACGTACTCGCACAGAGACAGACGTACTGACACAGAGACAGACGCACTCACAAAGAGAAAAAGGCACTCACACAGAGACAGACGCACTCACAAAGAGAAAAAGGCACTCACACAGAGACAGACGCACTCACACAGAGACAGACGCACTCACAAAGACAAAAAGGCACTCACACAGAGACAGACGCACTCACACAGAGATAGACCCACTCACAGAGAGACAGACGCACTCACAAAGAGAAAAAGGCACTCACACAGAGACAGACGCACTCACACAGAGACAGACCCACTCACACAGAGACAGACGCATTCACACAGAGACAGACGCACTCACACAGAGACAGACGTACTCACACAGAGACAGACGTACTCACACAGAGACAGACGTACTCACACAGAGACAGACGCACTCACAAAGAGAAAAATGTACTCACACAGAGACAGACGCACTCACACAGAGACAGACGTACTCACACAGAGACAGACGCACTCACACAGAGACAGACGCACTCACACAGAGACAGACGTACTCACACAGAGACAGACGTACTCACCGTACTCACACAGAGACAGACGTACTCACACAGAGACAGACGTACTCACACAGAGACAGACCCACGCACACAGAGACAGACGTACTCACACAGAGACAGACGTACTCACACAGAGACAGACGTACTCACACAGAGACAGACGTACTGACACAGAGACAGACGTACTCACACAGAGACAGACGTACTCACACAGAGACAGACATACTCACACAGAGACAGACGTACTCACACAGAGACAGACGTACTCACACAGAGACAGACGCACTCACACAGAGACAGACGCACTCACAAAGAGAAAAAGGCACTCACACAGAGACAGACGTACTCACACAGAGACAGACGTACTCACACAGAGACAGACGCACTCACACAGAGACAGACGCACTCACACAGAGACAGACGCACTCACACAGAGACAGACGCACTCACACAGAGACAGACGCACTCACACAGAGACAGACGCACTCACACAGAGACAGACGCACTCACAAAGAGAAAAACGCACTCACACAGAGACAGACGCACTCACACAGAGACAGACGTACTCACAAAAGACAGACGCACTCACACAGAGACAGACGCACTCACACAGAGACAGACGCACTCACAAAGAGAAAAAGGCACTCACACAGAGACAGACGCACTCACACAGAGACAGACGCACATATACAGAGACAGACGCACACACAAAGAGAAAAAGGCACTCACACAGAGACAGACGCACATACACAGAGACAGACGCACTCACAAAGAGAAAAAGGCACTCACACAGAGACAGACGCACTCACACAGAGACAGACGCACTCACACAGAGACAGACGTACTCACACAGAGACAGACGCACTCACAAAGAGAAAAAGGCACTCACACAGAGACAGACGCACTCACACAGAGACAGACGCACTCACACAGAGACAGACGCACTCACACAGAGACAGACGTACTCACACAGAGACAGACGCACTCACACAGAAACAGACGTACTCACACAGAGACAGACCCACTCACACAGAGACAGACGTACTCACACAGAGACAGACGCACTCACACACAGACAGACGTACTCACACAGAGACAGACGCACACACACAGAGACAGACGCACTCACACAGAGACAGACGCACTCACAAAGAGAAAAAGGCACTCACACAGAGACAGACGCACTCACACAGAGACAGACGCACATACACAGAGACAGACGCACTCACAAAGAGAAAAAGGCACTCACACAGAGACAGACGCACTCACACAGAGACAGACGCACATATACAGAGACAGACGCACTCACAAAGAGAAAAAGGCACTCACACAGAGACAGACTCACATACACAGAGACAGACGCACTCACAAAGAGAAAAAGGCACTCACACTGAGACAGACGCACTCACACAGAGACAGACGCACTCATACAGAGACAGACGTACTCACACAGAGACAGACGCACTCACACAGAGACAGACGCACTCACACAGAGACAGACGCACTCACACAGAGACAGACGCACTCACACAGAGACAGACGTACTCACACAGCGACAGACGCACTCACACAGAGACAGACGCACTCACACATAGACAGACGCACTCACAAAGAGAAAAAGGCACTCACACAGAGACAGACGCACTCACACAGAGACAGACGCACTCACACAGAGACAGACGCACTCACACAGAGACAGACGTACTCACACAGAGACAGACGCACTCACACAGAAACAGACGTACTCACACAGAGACAGACCCACTCACACAGAGACAGACGTACTCACACAGAGACAGAGCCACTCACACAGAGACAGACCCACTCACACAGAGACAGACCCACTCACACAGAGACAGACGTACTCACACAGAGACAGACCCACTCACACAGAGACAGACGTACTCACACAGAGACAGACGTACTCACAAAGAGACAGACCCACTCACACAGAGACAGACGTACTCACACCGAGACAGACGTACTCGCACAGAGACAGACGTACTGACACAGAGACAGACGCACTCACAAAGAGAAAAAGGCACTCACACAGAGACAGACGCACTCACAAAGAGAAAAAGGCACTCACACAGAGACAGACGCACTCACACAGAGACAGACGCACTCACAAAGACAAAAAGGCACTCACACAGAGACAGACGCACTCACACAGAGATAGACCCACTCACAGAGAGACAGACGCACTCACAAAGAGAAAAAGGCACTCACACAGAGACAGACGCACTCACACAGAGACAGACCCCCTCACACAGAGACAGACGCATTCACACAGAGACAGACGCACTCACACAGAGACAGACGTACTCACACAGAGACAGACGTACTCACACAGAGACAGACGTACTCACACAGAGACAGACGCACTCACAAAGAGAAAAATGTACTCACACAGAGACAGACGCACTCACACAGAGACAGACGTACTCACACAGAGACAGACGCACTCACACAGAGACAGACGCACTCACACAGAGACAGACGTACTCACACAGAGACAGACGTACTCACCCAGAGACAGACGTACTCACACAGAGACAGACGTACTCACACAGAGACAGACGTACTCACACAGAGACAGACCCACTCACACAGAGACAGACGTACTCACACAGAGACAGACGTACTCACACAGAGACAGACGTACTCACACAGAGACAGACGTACTGACACAGAGACAGACGTACTCACACAGAGACAGACGTACTCACACAGAGACAGACATACTCACACAGAGACAGGCGTACTCACACAGAGACAGACGTACTCACACAGAGACAGACGCACTCACACAGAGACAGACGCACTCACAAAGAGATAAAGGCACTCACACAGAGACAGACGTACTCACACAGAGACAGACGTACTCACACAGAGACAGACGCACTCACACAGAAACCGACGTACTCACACAGAAACAGACGTACTCACACAGAAACCGACGTACTCACACAGAAACAGACTTACTCACAAAGAAACAGACGTACTCACACAGAGACAGACGCACTCACACAGAGACAGACGCACTCACAAAGAGAAAAAGGCACTCACACAGAGACAGACGTACTCACACAGAGACAGACCCACTCAAACAGAGACAGACGTACTCACACAGAGACAGACGCACACACAGAGACAGACCCACTCACACAGAGACAGACGTACTCACACAGAGACAGACGTACTCACACAGAGACAGACGTACTCCCACAGAGACAGACGTACTCCCACAGAGACAGACCCACTCACACAGAGACAGACGTACTCACACAGAGACAGACCCACTCACACAGAGACAGACGTACTCACACAGAGACAGACGCACTCACACAGAGACAGACGTACTCACACAGAAACAGACGCACTCACACAGAGACAGACGCACTCACACAGAAACAGACGTACTCACACAGAGACAGACGCACACACAGAGACAGACGCACTCACACAGAGACAGACCCACTCACACAGAGACAGACGTACTCACACAGAAGCAGACGCACTCACACAGAGACAGACGCACTCACACAGAAACAGACGTACTCACACAGAGACAGACGCACACACAGAGACAGACGCACTCACACAGAGACAGACGCACTCACACAGAGAAAAAGGCAGTCACACAGAGACAGACGCACCCACACAGAGACAGAGGCACTCACACAGAGACAGACGCACTCACACAGAGAGAGACGCACCCACACAGAGGCAGAGACACTCACACAGAAACAGACGTACTCACACAGAGACAGACCCACTCACACAGAGACAGACGTACTCACACAGAGACAGACCCACTCACACAGAAACAGACGCACTCACACAGAGACAGATCCACTCACACAGAGACAGACCCACTCACACAGAGCTAGACGTACTCACACAAGGACAGACGCACACACAGAGACAGACCCACTCACACAGAGACAGACATACTCACACAGAGACAGACCCACTCACACACAGACAGACGTACTCACACAGAGACAGACGCACACACAGACACAGAGCCACTCACACAGAGACAGACGTGCTCACACAGGGTCAGACGTACTCACACAGAGACAGACCCACTCACACAGAGACAGACGTACTCACACAGAGACAGACGTACTCACACAGAGACAGACGTACTCACACAGAGACAGACCCAGTCACACAGAGACAGACGTACTCACACAGAGACAGACCCACTCACACAGAGACTGACGTACTCACACAGAGACAGACGCACACACAGAGACAGACGTACTTACACAGAGACAGACCCACTGACACAGAGACAGACGTACTCACACAGGGTCAGACGCACTCACACAGAAACAGACGCACTCACACAGAAACAGACGTACTCACACAGAGACAGACCCACTCACATAGAGACAGACGTACTCACACAGAGACAGACGCACTCACAAAAGACAGACGCACTCACACAGAAACAGACGCACTCACACAGAGACAGACGTACTCACACAGAGACAGACGTACTCACACAGAGACAGACGCACTCACACAGAGACAGACGTACTCACACAGAGACAGACCCACTCACACAGAGACAGACGTACTCACACAGAGACAGACGTACTCACACAGAGACAGACGTACTCACACAGAGACAGACCCACTCACACAGAGACAGACGTACTCACACAGAGACAGACGTACTCACACAGAGACAGACCCACTCACACAGAGACAGACCCACTCACACAGAGACAGACCGACTCACACAGAGACAGACCCACTCACACAGAGACAGACCCACTCACACAGAGACAGACCCACTCACACAGAGACAGACCCACTCACACAGAGACAGACCGACTCACACAGAGACAGACCGACTCACACAGAGACAGACGCACTCACACAGAAACAGACGTACTCACACAGAGACAGACGCACACACAGAGACAGACGCACTCACACAGAGACAGACGCACTCACACAGAGAAAAAGGCACTCACACAGAGACAGACGCACCCACACAGAGACAGAGGCACTCACACAAAGACAGACGCACTCACACAGAGACAGACGCACCCACACAGAGACAGAGGCACTCACACAGAGACAGACGCACTCACAGTGAAAAAGGCACTCACACAGAGACAGACGCACTCACACAGAGAAAAAGGCACTCACACAGAGACAGAGGCACTCACACAGAGAAAAAGGCACTCACACAGAGACAGACGCACTCACACAGAGACAGACGGACTCACACAGAGAAAAAGGCACTCACACAGCGACAGACGCACTCACACAGAGACAGACGCACTCACACAGAGACAGACGCACTCACAAAGAGAAAAGGGCACTCACACAGAGACAGACGCACTCACATAGAGACAGACGCACTCACACAGAGACAGACGCACTCACACAGAGACAGACGCACTCACAAAGAGAAAAAGGCACTCACACAGAGACAGACGCACTCAGACAGAGACAGACGCACTCACACAGAGACAGACGTACTCACACAGAGACAGACGCACTCACACAGAGACAGACGCACTCACACAGAGACAGACCTACTCACACAGAGACAGACGCACTCACACAGAGACAGACGCACTCACACAGAGACAGACCCACTCACACAGAGACAGACGCACTCACAAAGAGAAAAACGCACTCACACAGAGACAGACGCACTCACACAGAGACAGACGTACTCACACAGAGACAGACGCACTCACACAGAGACAGACGCACTCACACAGACACAGACGCACTCACAAAGAGAAAAAGGCACTCACACAGAGACAGACGCACTCACACAGAGACAGACGCACATATACAGAGACAGACGCACTCACAAAGAGAAAAAGGCACTCACACAGGGACAGACGCACTCACACAGAGAAAAAGGCACTCACACAGATACAGACGCACTCACACAGAGACAGACGCACTCACGCAGAGACAGACGCACTCACAAAGAGAAAAAGGCACTCACACAGATACAGACGCACTCACACAGAGACAGACGCACTCACGCAGAGAAAAAGGCACTCACACAGAGACAGACGCACTCACACAGAGACAGACGTACTCACACAGAGACAGACGTACTCACACAGAAACTGACCCACTCACACAGAGACAGACGTACTCACACAGAGACAGACGTACTCACACAGAGACAGACCCACTCACACAGAGACAGACCCACTCACACAGAGACAGACCCACTCACACAGAGACAGACCCACTCACACAGAGACAGACCCACTCACACAGAGACAGACCCACTCACGCAGAGAAAAGGCACTCACACAGAGACAGACGCACTCACACAGAGACAGACGTACTCACACAGAGACAGACGTACTCACACAGAGACAGACGTACTCACACAGAATCTGACCCACTCACACAGAGACAGACGTTCTCACACAGAAACAGACGCACTCACACAGAGACAGACGTACTCACACAGAGACAGACCCAGTCACACAGAGACAGACGTACTCACACAGAGACAGACGTACTCACACAGAGACAGACCCACTCACACTGAGACAGACGTACTCACACAGAGACAGACCCACTCACACAGAGACAGACCCACTCACACAGAAACAGACGCACTCACACAGAGACAGATCCACTCACACAGAGACAGACCCACTCACACAGAGACAGACGTACTCACACGAGGAGAGACGCACACACAGAGACAGACCCACTCACACAGAGACAGACGTACTCACACAGAGACAGACCCACTCACACAGAGACAGACGTACTCACACAGAGACAGACCCACTCACACAGAGACAGACGTACTCACACAGAGACAGACGCACACACACAGACAGACCCACTCACACAGAGACAGACGTACTCACACAGAGACAGACGTACTCACACAGAGACAGACCCACTCACACAGAGACAGACCCACTCACACAGAGACAGACGTACTCACACAGAGACAGACCCACTCACACAGAGACAGACCTACTCACACAGGGACAGACGCACACACAGAGACAGACGTACTTACACAGAGACAGACCCACTCACACAGAGACAGACGTACTCACACAGGGTCAGACGCACTCACACAGAGACAGACGCACTCACACAGAAACAGACGCACTCACACAGAGACAGACGTACTCACACAGAGACAGACGTACTCACACAGAGACAGACCCACTCACACAGAGACAGACGTACTCACACAGAGACAGACCCACTCACACAGAGACAGACGTACTCACACAGAGACAGACGTACTCACACAGAGACAGACGTACTCACACAGAGACAGACCCACTCACACAGAGACAGACGTACTCACTCAGAAACAGACGCACTCACACAGAGACAGACGTACTCACACAGAGACAGACGTACTCACACAGAGACAGACCCACTCACACAGAGACAGACGTACTCACACAGAGACAGACGTACTCACACAGAGACAGACGTACTCCCACAGAGACAGGCCCACTCGCACAGAGACAGACGTACTCACACAGAGACAGACGCACTCACACAGAGACAGACGTACTCACACAGAAACAGACGCACTCACACAGAGACAGACGCACTCACACAGAAATGACGTACTCACACAGAGACAGACGCACACACAGAGACAGACTCACTCACACAGAGACAGACCCACTCACACAGAGACAGACGCACTCACACAGAAACAGACGCACTCACACAGAGACAGACGCACTCACACAGAAACAGACGTACTCACACAGAGACAGACGCACTCACACAGAGACCGACGCACTCACACAGAGACAGACGCACCCACACAGAGACAGAGGCACTCACACAGAGACAGACGCACTCACACAGAGACAGACGCACCCACACAGAGGCAGAGACACTCACACAGAAACAGACGTACCCACACAGAGACAGACCTACTCACACAGAGACAGACGTACTCACACAGAGACAGACCCACTCACACTGAGACAGACCTACTCACACAGAGACAGACCCACTCACACAGAGACAGACCCACTCACACAGAAACAGACGCACTCACACAGAGACAGATCCACTCACACAGAGACAGACCCACTCACACAGAGGTAGACGTACTCACACAAGGACAGACGTACACACAGAGACAGACCCACTCACACAGAGACAGACGTACTCACACAGAGACAGACCCACTCACACAGAGACAGACGTACTCACACAGAGACAGACGCACACACAGAGACAGAGCCACTCACACAGAGACAGACGTACTCACACAGGGTCAGACATACTCACACAGAGACAGACCCACTCACACAGAGACAGACGTACTCACACAGAGACAGACGTACTCACACAGAGACAGACGTACTCACACAGAGACAGACCCACTCACACAGAGACAGACGTACTCACACAGAGACAGACCCACTCACACAGAGACAGACGTACTCACACAGAGACAGACGCACACACAGAGACAGACGTACTTACACAGAGACAGACCCACTCACACAGAGACAGACGTACTCACACAGAGACAGACGCACTCACACAGAGACAGACGCACTCACACAGAAACAGACGCACTCACACAGAAACAGACGTACTCACACAGAGACAGACGTACTCACACAGAAACAGACGCACTCACACAGAACCAGACGTACTCACACAGAGACAGACCCACTCACATAGAGACAGACGTACTCACACAGAGACAGACCCACTCACATAGAGACAGACGTACTCACACAGAAACAGACGCACTCACACAGAGACAGACGTACTCACACAGAAACAGACCCACTCACATAGAGACAGACGTACTCACACAGAGACAGACGTACTCACACAGAAACAGACGCACTCACACAGAAACAGACGTACTCACACAGAGACAGACGCACTCACACAGAAACAGACGTACTCACACAGAAACAGACGCACTCACACAGAGACAGACGTACTCACACAGAAACAGACGCACTCACACAGAAACAGACGTACTCACACAGAGACAGACCCACTCACATAGAGACAGACGTACTCACACAGAAACAGACGTACTCACACAGAGACAGACGTACTCACACAGAGACAGACCCACTCACATAGAGACAGACGAACTCACACAGAGACAGACGTACTCACACAGAAACAGACGCACTCACACAGAAACAGACGTACTCACACAGAGACAGACTCACTCACATAGAGACAGACGTACTCACACAGAGACAGACGCACTCACACAGAGACAGACGCACTCACACAGAAACAGACGCACTCACACAGAGACAGACGTACTCACACAGAGACAGACGCACTCACACAGAGACAGACGTACTCACACAGAGACAGACCCACTCACACAGAGACAGACCCACTCACACAGAGACAGACGTACTCACACAGAGACAGACGTACTCACACAGAGACAGACGTACTCACACAGAGAGAGACCCACTACCACAGAGACAGACGTACTCACACAGAGACAGACGTACTCACATAGAGAAGACCCACTCACACAGAGACAGACCCACTCACACAGAGACAGACCCACTCACACAGAGACAGACCGACTCACACAGAGACACACCCACTCACACAGACAGACCCACTCACACAGAGACAGACCCACTCACACAGAGACAGACCCACTCACACAGAGACAGACCGACTCACACAGAGACAGACCCACTCACACAGAGACAGACCCACTCACACAGAGACAGACGCACTCACACAGAGGCAGACGCACTCACACAGAATCAGAGGCACTCACACAGAAACAGACGCACTCACACAGAGACAGACGCACTCACACAGAGACAGACGCACTCACACAGAGACAGACGCACTCACACAGAGACAGACGCACTCACAAAGAGACAGACGCACTCACATAGAGAAAAAGGCACTCACACAGAGACAGACGCACCCACACAGAGACGGAGGCACTCACACAGAGACAGACGCACTCACACAGAGACAGACGCACCCACACAGAGGCAGAGACACTCACACAGAGACAGACGCACTCACACAGAGAAAAAGGCACTCACACAGAGACAGACGCACTCACACAGAGACAGACGCACTCACACAGAAACGGAGGCACTCACAGAGAGACAGACGCACTCACACAGAGAAAAAGGCACTCACACAGAGACAGACGCACTCACACAGAGAAAAAGGCACTCACACAGAGACAGACGCACTCACACAGAGACAGACGCACCCACACAGAGACAGAGGCACTCACACAGAGACAGACGCACTCACACAGAGAAAAAGGCACTCACACAGAGACAGACGCACTCACACAGAGAGAAAGGCACTCACACAGAGACAGAGGCACTCACACAGAGAAAAAGGCACTCACACAGAGACAGACGCACTCACACAGAGACAGACGGACTCACACAGAGAAAAAGGCACTCACACAGCGACAGACGCACTCACACAGAGACAGACGCACTCACACAGAGACAGACGCACTCACAAAGAGAAAAGGGCACTCACACAGAGACAGACGCACTCACACAGAGACAGACGCACTCACACAGAGACAGACGCACTCACACAGAGACAGACGCACTCACACAGAGACAGACGCACTCACAAAGAGAAAAAGGCACTCACACAGAGACAGACGCACTCAGACAGAGACAGACGCACTCACACAGAGACAGACGTCCTCACACAGAGACAGACCCACTCACACAGAGACAGACCCACTCACACAGAGACAGACCCACTCACACAGAGACAGATCCACTCACACAGAGACAGACGTACTCACACAGAGACAGACCCACTCACACAGAGACAGACCTACTCACACAGGGACAGACGCACACACAGAGACAGACGTACTTACACAGAGACAGACCCACTCACACAGAGACAGACGTACTCACACAGGGTCAGACGCACTCACACAGAGACAGACGCACTCACACAGAAACAGACGCACTCACACAGAGACAGACGTACTCACACAGAGACAGACCCACTCACACAGAGACAGACGTACTCACACAGAGACAGACCCACTCACACAGAGACAGACGTACTCACACAGAGACAGACGTACTCACACAGAGACAGACCCACTCACACAGAGACAGACCTACTCACACAAGGACAGACGCACACACAGAGACAGACGTACTTACACAGAGACAGACCCACTCACACAGAGACAGACGTACTCACACAGGGTCAGACGCACTCACACAGAGACAGACGCACTCACACAGAAACAGACGCACTCACACAGAGACAGACGTACTCACACAGAGACAGACCCACTCACACAGAGACAGACGTACTCACACAGAGACAGACCCACTCACACAGAGACAGACGTACTCACACAGAGACAGACGTACTCACACAGAGACAGACCCACTCACACAGAGACAGACGTACTCACTCAGAAACAGACGCACTCACACAGAGACAGACGTACTCACACAGAGACAGACGTACTCACACAGAGACAGACCCACTCACACAGAGACAGACGTACTCACACAGAGACAGACGTACTCACACAGAGACAGACGTACTCCCACAGAGACAGGCCCACTCGCACAGAGACGGACGTACTCACACAGAGACAGACGCACTCACACAGAGACAGACGTACTCACACAGAAACAGACGCACTCACACAGAGACAGACGCACTCACACAGAAAAGACGTACTCACACAGAGACAGACGCACACACAGAGACAGACTCACTCACACAGAGACAGACCCACTCACACAGAGACAGACGCACTCACACAGAAACAGACGCACTCACACAGAGACAGACGCACTCACACAGAAACAGACGTACTCACACAGAGACAGACGCACTCACACAGAGACCGACGCACTCACACAGAGACAGACGCACCCACACAGAGACAGAGGCACTCACACAGAGACAGACGCACTCACACAGAGACAGACGCACCCACACAGAGGCAGAGACACTCACACAGAAACAGACGTACCCACACAGAGACAGACCTACTCACACAGAGACAGACGTACTCACACAGAGACAGACCCACTCACACTGAGACAGACCTACTCACACAGAGACAGACCCACTCACACAGAGACAGACCCACTCACACAGAAACAGACGCACTCACACAGAGACAGATCCACTCACACAGAGACAGACCCACTCACACAGAGGTAGACGTACTCACACAAGGACAGACGTACACACAGAGACAGACCCACTCACACAGAGACAGACGTACTCACACAGAGACAGACCCACTCACACAGAGACAGACGTACTCACACAGAGACAGACGCACACACAGAGACAGAGCCACTCACACAGAGACAGACGTACTCACACAGGGTCAGACATACTCACACAGAGACAGACCCACTCACACAGAGACAGACGTACTCACACAGAGACAGACGTACTCACACAGAGACAGACGTACTCACACAGAGACAGACCCACTCACACAGAGACAGACGTACTCACACAGAGACAGACCCACTCACACAGAGACAGACGTACTCACACAGAGACAGACGCACACACAGAGACAGACGTACTTACACAGAGACAGACCCACTCACACAGAGACAGACGTACTCACACAGAGACAGACGCACTCACACAGAGACAGACGCACTCACACAGAAACAGACGCACTCACACAGAAACAGACGTACTCACACAGAGACAAACGTACTCACACAGAAACAGACGCACTCACGCAGAAACAGACGTACTCACACAGAGACAGACCCACTCACATAGAGACAGACGTACTCACACAGAGACAGACCCACTCACATAGAGACAGACGTACTCACACAGAAACAGACGCACTCACACAGAGACAGACGTACTCACACAGAAACAGACCCACTCACATAGAGACAGACGTACTCACACAGAGACAGACGTACTCACACAGAAACAGACGCACTCACACAGAAACAGACGTACTCACACAGAGACAGACGCACTCACACAGAAACAGACGTACTCACACAGAAACAGACGCACTCACACAGAGACAGACGTACTCACACAGAAACAGACGCACTCACACAGAAACAGACGTACTCACACAGAGACAGACCCACTCACATAGAGACAGACGTACTCACACAGAAACAGACGTACTCACACAGAGACAGACGTACTCACACAGAGACAGACCCACTCACATAGAGACAGACGAACTCACACAGAGACAGACGTACTCACACAGAAACAGACGCACTCACACAGAAACAGACGTACTCACACAGAGACAGACCCACTCACATAGAGACAGACGTACTCACACAGAGACAGACGCACTCACACAGAGACAGACGCACTCACACAGAAACAGACGCACTCACACAGAGACAGACGTACTCACACAGAGACAGACGCACTCACACAGAGACAGACGTACTCACACAGAGACAGACCCACTCACACAGAGACAGACCCACTCACACAGAGACAGACGTACTCACACAGAGACAGACGTACTCACACAGAGACAGACGTACTCACACAGAGACAGACCCACTACCACAGAGACAGACGTACTCACACAGAGACAGACGTACTCACACAGAGACAGACCCACTCACACAGAGACAGACCCACTCACACAGAGACAGACCCACTCACACAGAGACAGACCGACTCACACAGAGACACACCCACTCACACAGACAGACCCACTCACACAGAGACAGACCCACTCACACAGAGACAGACCCACTCACACAGAGACAGACCGACTCACACAGAGACAGACCCACTCACACAGAGACAGACCCACTCACACAGAGACAGACGCACTCACACAGAGACAGACGCACTCACACAGAATCAGAGGCACTCACACAGAAACAGACGCACTCACACAGAGACAGACGCACTCACACAGAGACAGACGCACTCACACAGAGACAGACGCACTCACACAGAGACAGACGCACTCACAAAGAGACAGACGCACTCACATAGAGAAAAAGGCACTCACACAGAGACAGACGCACCCACACAGAGACGGAGGCACTCACACAGAGACAGACGCACTCACACAGAGACAGACGCACCCACACAGAGGCAGAGACACTCACACAGAGACAGACGCACTCACACAGAGGAAAAGGCACTCACACAGAGACAGACGCACTCACACAGAGACAGACGCACTCACACAGAAACGGAGGCACTCACAGAGAGACAGACGCACTCACACAGAGAAAAAGGCACTCACACAGAGACAGACGCACTCACACAGAGAAAAAGGCACTCACACAGAGACAGACGCACTCACACAGAGACAGACGCACCCACACAGAGACAGAGGCACTCACACAGAGACAGACGCACTCACACAGAGAAAAAGGCACTCACACAGAGACAGACGCACTCACACAGAGAAAAAGGCACTCACACAGAGACAGAGGCACTCACACAGAGAAAAAGGCACTCACACAGAGACAGACGCACTCACACAGAGACAGACGGACTCACACAGAGAAAAAGGCACTCACACAGCGACAGACGCACTCACACAGAGACAGACGCACTCACACAGAGACAGACGCACTCACAAAGAGAAAAGGGCACTCACACAGAGACAGACGCACTCACACAGAGACAGACGCACTCACACAGAGACAGACGCACTCACACAGAGACAGACGCACTCACACAGAGACAGACGCACTCACAAAGAGAAAAAGGCACTCACACAGAGACAGACGCACTCAGACAGAGACAGACGCACTCACACAGAGACAGACGTCCTCACACAGAGACAGACCCACTCACACAGAGACAGACCCACTCACACAGAGACAGACCCACTCACACAGAGACAGACCCACTCACACAGAGACAGACCGACTCACACAGAGACAGACCCACTCAAACAGAGACAGACCCACTCACACAGAGAAAAAGGCACTCACACAGAGACAGACCCACTCACACAGAGACAGACGCACTCACACAGAGAAAAAGGCACTCACACAGAGACAGACGCACTCACACAGAGACAGACGCACTCACACAGAGACACAGGCACTCACACAGAGACAGACGCACTCACACAGAGAAAAAGGCACTCACACAGAGACAGACGCACTCACAATGAGACAGACGCACTCACACAGAGAAAAAGGCACTCACACAGAGACAGACGCACTCACACAGAGACAGACGCACCCACACAGAGACAGAGGCACTCACACAGAGACAGACGCACTCACACAGTGAAAAAGGCACTCACACAGAGACAGACGCACTCACACAGAGAAAAAGGCACTCACACAGAGACAGAGGCACTCACACAGAGAAAAAGGCACTCACACAGAGACAGACGCACTCACACAGAGACAGACGGACTCACACAGAGAAAAAGGCACTCACACAGCGACAGACGCACTCACACAGAGACAGACGCACTCACACAGAGACAGACGCACTCACAAAGAGAAAAGGGCACTCACACAGAGACAGACGCACTCACACAGAGACAGACGCACTCACACAGAGACAGACGCACTCACACAGAGACAGACGCACTCACAAAGAGAAAAAGGCACTCACACAGAGACAGACGCACTCAGACAGAGACAGACGCACTCACACAGAGACAGACGTACTCACACAGAGACAGACGCACTCACACAGAGACAGACGCACTCACACAGAGACAGACCTACTCACACATAGACAGACGCACTCACATAGAGACAGACGCACTCACACAGAGACAGACCCACTCACACAGAGACAGACGCACTCACAAAGAGAAAAACGCACTCACACAGAGACAGACGCACTCACACAGAGACAGACGTACTCACACAGAGACAGACGCACTCACACACAGACAGACGCACTCACACAGAGACAGACGCACTCACAAAGAGAAAAAGGCACTCACACAGAGACAGACGTACTCACACAGAGACAGACCCACTCACACAGAGACAGACCTACTCACACAAGGACAGACGCACACACAGAGACAGACGTACTTACACAGAGACAGACCCACTCACACAGAGACAGACGTACTCACACAGGGTCAGACGCACTCACACAGAGACAGACGCACTCACACAGAAACAGACGCACTCACACAGAGACAGACGTACTCACACAGAGACAGACCCACTCACACAGAGACAGACGTACTCACACAGAGACAGACCCACTCACACAGAGACAGACGTACTCACACAGAGACAGACGTACTCACACAGAGACAGACCCACTCACACAGAGACAGACGTACTCACTCAGAAACAGACGCACTCACACAGAGACAGACGTACTCACACAGAGACAGACGTACTCACACAGAGACAGACCCACTCACACAGAGACAGACGTACTCACACAGAGACAGACGTACTCACACAGAGACAGACGTACTCCCACAGAGACAGGCCCACTCGCACAGAGACGGACGTACTCACACAGAGACAGACGCACTCACACAGAGACAGACGTACTCACACAGAAACAGACGCACTCACACAGAGACAGACGCACTCACACAGAAAAGACGTACTCACACAGAGACAGACGCACACACAGAGACAGACTCACTCACACAGAGACAGACCCACTCACACAGAGACAGACGCACTCACACAGAAACAGACGCACTCACACAGAGACAGACGCACTCACACAGAAACAGACGTACTCACACAGAGACAGACGCACTCACACAGAGACCGACGCACTCACACAGAGACAGACGCACCCACACAGAGACAGAGGCACTCACACAGAGACAGACGCACTCACACAGAGACAGACGCACCCACACAGAGGCAGAGACACTCACACAGAAACAGACGTACCCACACAGAGACAGACCTACTCACACAGAGACAGACGTACTCACACAGAGACAGACCCACTCACACTGAGACAGACCTACTCACACAGAGACAGACCCACTCACACAGAGACAGACCCACTCACACAGAAACAGACGCACTCACACAGAGACAGATCCACTCACACAGAGACAGACCCACTCACACAGAGGTAGACGTACTCACACAAGGACAGACGTACACACAGAGACAGACCCACTCACACAGAGACAGACGTACTCACACAGAGACAGACCCACTCACACAGAGACAGACGTACTCACACAGAGACAGACGCACACACAGAGACAGAGCCACTCACACAGAGACAGACGTACTCACACAGGGTCAGACATACTCACACAGAGACAGACCCACTCACACAGAGACAGACGTACTCACACAGAGACAGACGTACTCACACAGAGACAGACGTACTCACACAGAGACAGACCCACTCACACAGAGACAGACGTACTCACACAGAGACAGACCCACTCACACAGAGACAGACGTACTCACACAGAGACAGACGCACACACAGAGACAGACGTACTTACACAGAGACAGACCCACTCACACAGAGACAGACGTACTCACACAGAGACAGACGCACTCACACAGAGACAGACGCACTCACACAGAAACAGACGCACTCACACAGAAACAGACGTACTCACACAGAGACAAACGTACTCACACAGAAACAGACGCACTCACGCAGAAACAGACGTACTCACACAGAGACAGACCCACTCACATAGAGACAGACGTACTCACACAGAGACAGACCCACTCACATAGAGACAGACGTACTCACACAGAAACAGACGCACTCACACAGAGACAGACGTACTCACACAGAAACAGACCCACTCACATAGAGACAGACGTACTCACACAGAGACAGACGTACTCACACAGAAACAGACGCACTCACACAGAAACAGACGTACTCACACAGAGACAGACGCACTCACACAGAAACAGACGTACTCACACAGAAACAGACGCACTCACACAGAGACAGACGTACTCACACAGAAACAGACGCACTCACACAGAAACAGACGTACTCACACAGAGACAGACCCACTCACATAGAGACAGACGTACTCACACAGAAACAGACGTACTCACACAGAGACAGACGTACTCACACAGAGACAGACCCACTCACATAGAGACAGACGAACTCACACAGAGACAGACGTACTCACACAGAAACAGACGCACTCACACAGAAACAGACGTACTCACACAGAGACAGACCCACTCACATAGAGACAGACGTACTCACACAGAGACAGACGCACTCACACAGAGACAGACGCACTCACACAGAAACAGACGCACTCACACAGAGACAGACGTACTCACACAGAGACAGACGCACTCACACAGAGACAGACGTACTCACACAGAGACAGACCCACTCACACAGAGACAGACCCACTCACACAGAGACAGACGTACTCACACAGAGACAGACGTACTCACACAGAGACAGACGTACTCACACAGAGACAGACCCACTACCACAGAGACAGACGTACTCACACAGAGACAGACGTACTCACACAGAGACAGACCCACTCACACAGAGACAGACCCACTCACACAGAGACAGACCCACTCACACAGAGACAGACCGACTCACACAGAGACACACCCACTCACACAGACAGACCCACTCACACAGAGACAGACCCACTCACACAGAGACAGACCCACTCACACAGAGACAGACCGACTCACACAGAGACAGACCCACTCACACAGAGACAGACCCACTCACACAGAGACAGACGCACTCACACAGAGACAGACGCACTCACACAGAATCAGAGGCACTCACACAGAAACAGACGCACTCACACAGAGACAGACGCACTCACACAGAGACAGACGCACTCACACAGAGACAGACGCACTCACACAGAGACAGACGCACTCACAAAGAGACAGACGCACTCACATAGAGAAAAAGGCACTCACACAGAGACAGACGCACCCACACAGAGACGGAGGCACTCACACAGAGACAGACGCACTCACACAGAGACAGACGCACCCACACAGAGGCAGAGACACTCACACAGAGACAGACGCACTCACACAGAGGAAAAGGCACTCACACAGAGACAGACGCACTCACACAGAGACAGACGCACTCACACAGAAACGGAGGCACTCACAGAGAGACAGACGCACTCACACAGAGAAAAAGGCACTCACACAGAGACAGACGCACTCACACAGAGAAAAAGGCACTCACACAGAGACAGACGCACTCACACAGAGACAGACGCACCCACACAGAGACAGAGGCACTCACACAGAGACAGACGCACTCACACAGAGAAAAAGGCACTCACACAGAGACAGACGCACTCACACAGAGAAAAAGGCACTCACACAGAGACAGAGGCACTCACACAGAGAAAAAGGCACTCACACAGAGACAGACGCACTCACACAGAGACAGACGGACTCACACAGAGAAAAAGGCACTCACACAGCGACAGACGCACTCACACAGAGACAGACGCACTCACACAGAGACAGACGCACTCACAAAGAGAAAAGGGCACTCACACAGAGACAGACGCACTCACACAGAGACAGACGCACTCACACAGAGACAGACGCACTCACACAGAGACAGACGCACTCACACAGAGACAGACGCACTCACAAAGAGAAAAAGGCACTCACACAGAGACAGACGCACTCAGACAGAGACAGACGCACTCACACAGAGACAGACGTCCTCACACAGAGACAGACCCACTCACACAGAGACAGACCCACTCACACAGAGACAGACCCACTCACACAGAGACAGACCCACTCACACAGAGACAGACCGACTCACACAGAGACAGACCCACTCAAACAGAGACAGACCCACTCACACAGAGAAAAAGGCACTCACACAGAGACAGACCCACTCACACAGAGACAGACGCACTCACACAGAGAAAAAGGCACTCACACAGAGACAGACGCACTCACACAGAGACAGACGCACTCACACAGAGACACAGGCACTCACACAGAGACAGACGCACTCACACAGAGAAAAAGGCACTCACACAGAGACAGACGCACTCACAATGAGACAGACGCACTCACACAGAGAAAAAGGCACTCACACAGAGACAGACGCACTCACACAGAGACAGACGCACCCACACAGAGACAGAGGCACTCACACAGAGACAGACGCACTCACACAGTGAAAAAGGCACTCACACAGAGACAGACGCACTCACACAGAGAAAAAGGCACTCACACAGAGACAGAGGCACTCACACAGAGAAAAAGGCACTCACACAGAGACAGACGCACTCACACAGAGACAGACGGACTCACACAGAGAAAAAGGCACTCACACAGCGACAGACGCACTCACACAGAGACAGACGCACTCACACAGAGACAGACGCACTCACAAAGAGAAAAGGGCACTCACACAGAGACAGACGCACTCACACAGAGACAGACGCACTCACACAGAGACAGACGCACTCACACAGAGACAGACGCACTCACAAAGAGAAAAAGGCACTCACACAGAGACAGACGCACTCAGACAGAGACAGACGCACTCACACAGAGACAGACGTACTCACACAGAGACAGACGCACTCACACAGAGACAGACGCACTCACACAGAGACAGACCTACTCACACATAGACAGACGCACTCACATAGAGACAGACGCACTCACACAGAGACAGACCCACTCACACAGAGACAGACGCACTCACAAAGAGAAAAACGCACTCACACAGAGACAGACGCACTCACACAGAGACAGACGTACTCACACAGAGACAGACGCACTCACACACAGACAGACGCACTCACACAGAGACAGACGCACTCACAAAGAGAAAAAGGCACTCACACAGAGACAGACGCACTGACACAGAGACAGACGCACATATACAGAGACAGACGCACTCACAAAGAGAAAAAGGCACTCACACAGGGACAGACGCACTCACACAGAGAAAAAGGCACTCACACAGATACAGACGCACTCACACAGAGACAGACGCACTCACGCAGAGACAGACGCACTCACAAAGAGAAAAAGGCACTCACACAGATACAGACGCACTCACACAGAGACAGACGCACTCACGCAGAGAAAAAGGGACTCACACAGAGACAGACGCACTCACACAGAGACAGACGTACTCACACACAGACAGACGTACTCACACAGAAACTGACCCACTCACACAGAGACAGACGTACTCACACAGAGACAGACGTACTCACACAGAGACAGACGTACTCACACAGAGACAGACCCACTCACACAGAGACAGACCCACTCACACAGAGACAGACCCACTCACACAGAGACAGACCCACTCACACAGAGACAGACCCACTCACACAGAGACAGACCCACTCACGCAGAGAAAAGGCACTCACACAGAGACAGACGCACTCACACAGAGACAGACGTACTCACACAGAGACAGACGTACTCACACAGAGACAGACGTACTCACACAGAAACTGAACCACTCACACAGAGACAGACGTTCTCACACAGAAACAGACGCACTCACACAGAGACAGACGTACTCACACAGAGACAGACCCAGTCACACAGAGACAGACGTACTCACACAGAGACAGACGTACTCACACAGAGACAGACCCACTCACACTGAGACAGACGTACTCACACAGAGACAGACCCACTCACACAGAGACAGACCCACTCACACAGAAACAGACGCACTCACACAGAGACAGATCCACTCACACAGAGACAGACCCACTCACACAGAGACAGACGTACTCACACGAGGACAGACGCACACACAGAGACAGACCCACTCACACAGAGACAGACGTACTCACACAGAGACAGACCCACTCACACAGAGACAGACGTACTCACACAGAGACAGACCCACTCACACAGAGACAGACGTACTCACACTGAGACAGACGCACACACAGAGACAGACCCACTCACACAGAGACAGACGTACTCACACAGAGACAGACGTACTCACACAGAGACAGACCCACTCACACAGAGACAGACCCACTCACACAGAGACAGACGTACTCACACAGAGACAGACCCACTCACACAGAGACAGACCTACTCACACAGAGACAGACGCACACACAGAGACAGACGTACTTACACAGAGACAGACCCACTCACACAGAGACAGACGTACTCACACAGGGTCAGACGCACTCACACAGAGACAGACGCACTCACACAGAAACAGACGCACTCACACAGAGACAGACGTACTCACACAGAGACAGACGTACTCACACAGAGACAGACCCACTCACACAGAGACAGACGTACTCACACAGAGACAGACCCACTCACACAGAGACAGACGTACTCACACAGAGACAGACGTACTCACACAGAGACAGACGTACTCACACAGAGACAGACCCACTCACACAGAGACAGACGTACTCACTCAGAAACAGACGCACTCACACTGAGACAGACGTACTCACACAGAGACAGACGTACTCACACAGAGACAGACCCACTCACACAGAGACAGACGTACTCACACAGAGACAGACGTACTCACACAGAGACAGACGTACTCCCACAGAGACAGGCCCACTCGCACAGAGACAGACGTACTCACACAGAGACAGACGCACTCACACAGAGACAGACGTACTCACACAGAAACAGACGCACTCACACAGAGACAGACGCACTCACACAGAAACAGACGTACTCACACAGAGACAGACGCACACACAGAGACAGACTCACTCACACAGAGACAGACCCACTCACACAGAGACAGACGCACTCACACAGAAACAGACGCACTCACACAGAGACAGACGCACTCACACAGAAACAGACGTACTCACACAGAGACAGACGCACTCACACAGAGACCGACGCACTCACACAGAGACAGACTTACCCACACAGAGACAGAGGCACTCACACAGAGACAGACGCACTCACACAGAGACAGACGCACCCACACAGAGGCAGAGACACTCACACAGAAACAGACGTACCCACACAGAGAGAGACCTACTCACACAGAGACAGACGTACTCACACAGAGACAGACCCACTCACACTGAGACAGACCTACTCACACAGAGACAGGCCCACTCACACAGAGACAGACCCACTCACACAGAAACAGACGCACTCACACAGAGACAGATCCACTCACACAGAGACAGACCCACTCACACAGAGGTAGACGTACTCACACAAGGACAGACGTACACACAGAGACAGACCCACTCACACAGAGACAGACGTACTCACACAGAGACAGACCCACTCACACAGAGACAGACGTACTCACACAGAGACAGACGCACACACAGAGACAGAGCCACTCACACAGAGACAGACGTACTCACACAGGGTCAGACATACTCACACAGAGGCAGACCCACTCACACAGAGACAGACGTACTCACACAGAGACAGACGTACTCACACAGAGACAGACGTACTCACACAGAGACAGACCCACTCACACAGAGACAGACGTACTCACACAGAGACAGACGTACTTACACAGAGACAGACCCACTCACACAGAGACAGACGTACTCACACAGAGACAGACGCACTCACACAGAGACAGACGCACTCACACAGAAACAGACGCACTCACACAGAAACAGACGTACTCACACAGAGACAGACGTACTCACACAGAAACAGACGCACTCACACAGAAACAGACGTACTCACACAGAGACAGACCCACTCACATAGAGACAGACGTACTCACACAGAGACAGACCCACTCACATAGATACAGACGTACTCACACAGAAACAGACGCACTCACACAGAGACAGACGTACTCACACAGAAACAGACCCACTCACATAGAGACAGACGTACTCACACAGAGACAGACGTACTCACACAGAAACAGACGCACTCACACAGAAACAGACGTACTCACACAGAGACAGACGCACTCACACAGAAACAGACGTACTCACACAGAAACAGACGCACTCACACAGAGACAGACGTACTCACACAGAAACAGACGCACTCACACAGAAACAGACGTACTCACACAGAGACAGACCCACTCACATAGAGACAGACGTACTCACACAGAAACAGACGTACTCACACAGAGACAGACGTACTCACACAGAGACAGACCCACTCACATAGAGACAGACGAACTCACACAGAGACAGACGTACTCACACAGAAACCGACGCACTCACACAGAAACAGACGTACTCACACAGAGACAGACCCACTCACATAGAGACAGACGTACTCACACAGAGACAGACGCACTCACACAGAGACAGACGCACTCACACAGAAACAGACGCACTCACACAGAGACAGACGTACTCACACAGAGACAGACGCACTCACACAGAGACAGACGTACTCACACAGAGACAGACCCACTCACACAGAGACAGACCCACTCACACAGAGACAGACGTACTCACACAGAGACAGACGTACTCACACAGAGACAGACGTACTCACACAGAGACAGACCCACTACCACAGAGACAGACGTACTCACACAGAGACAGACGTACTCACACAGAGACAGACCCACTCACACAGAGACAGACCCACTCACACAGAGACAGACCCACTCACACAGAGACAGACCGACTCACACAGAGACAGACCCACTCACACAGACAGACCCACTCACACAGAGACAGACCCACTCACACAGAGACAGACCCACTCACACAGAGACAGACCGACTCACACAGAGACAGACCCACTCACACAGAGACAGACCCACTCACACAGAGACAGACGCACTCACACAGAGACAGACGCACTCACACAGAATCAGAGGCACTCACACAGAAACAGACGCACTCACACAGAGACAGACGCACTCACACAGAGACAGACGCACTCACACAGAGACAGACGCACTCACACAGAGACAGACGCACTCACAAAGAGACAGACGCACTCACATAGAGAAAAAGGCACTCACACAGAGACAGACGCACCCACACAGAGACGGAGGCACTCACACAGAGACAGACGTACTCACACAGAGACAGACGTACTCACACAGAGACAGACGTACTCACACAGAGACAGACCCACTACCACAGAGACAGACGTACTCACACAGAGACAGACGTACTCACACAGAGACAGACCCACTCACACAGAGACAGACCCACTCACACAGAGACAGACCCACTCACACAGAGACAGACCGACTCACACAGAGACACACCCACTCACACAGACAGACCCACTCACACAGAGACAGACCCACTCACACAGAGACAGACCCACTCACACAGAGACAGACCGACTCACACAGAGACAGACCCACTCACACAGAGACAGACCCACTCACACAGAGACAGACGCACTCACACAGAGACAGACGCACTCACACAGAATCAGAGGCACTCACACAGAAACAGACGCACTCACACAGAGACAGACGCACTCACACAGAGACAGACGCACTCACACAGAGACAGACGCACTCACACAGAGACAGACGCACTCACAAAGAGACAGACGCACTCACATAGAGAAAAAGGCACTCACACAGAGACAGACGCACCCACACAGAGACGGAGGCACTCACACAGAGACAGACGCACTCACACAGAGACAGACGCACCCACACAGAGGCAGAGACACTCACACAGAGACAGACGCACTCACACAGAGAAAAAGGCACTCACACAGAGACAGACGCACTCACACAGAGACAGACGCACTCACACAGAAACGGAGGCACTCACAGAGAGACAGACGCACTCACACAGAGAAAAAGGCACTCACACAGAGACAGACGCACTCACACAGAGAAAAAGGCACTCACACAGAGACAGACGCACTCACACAGAGACAGACGCACCCACACAGAGACAGAGGCACTCACACAGAGACAGACGCACTCACACAGAGAAAAAGGCACTCACACAGAGACAGACGCACTCACACAGAGAAAAAGGCACTCACACAGAGACAGAGGCACTCACACAGAGAAAAAGGCACTCACACAGAGACAGACGCACTCACACAGAGACAGACGGACTCACACAGAGAAAAAGGCACTCACACAGCGACAGACGCACTCACACAGAGACAGACGCACTCACACAGAGACAGACGCACTCACAAAGAGAAAAGGGCACTCACACAGAGACAGACGCACTCACACAGAGACAGACGCACTCACACAGAGACAGACGCACTCACACAGAGACAGACGCACTCACACAGAGACAGACGCACTCACAAAGAGAAAAAGGCACTCACACAGAGACAGACGCACTCAGACAGAGACAGACGCACTCACACAGAGACAGACGTCCTCACACAGAGACAGACCCACTCACACAGAGACAGACCCACTCACACAGAGACAGACCCACTCACACAGAGACAGACCCACTCACACAGAGACAGACCGACTCACACAGAGACAGACCCACTCAAACAGAGACAGACCCACTCACACAGAGAAAAAGGCACTCACACAGAGACAGACCCACTCACACAGAGACAGACGCACTCACACAGAGAAAAAGGCACTCACACAGAGACAGACGCACTCACACAGAGACAGACGCACTCACACAGAGACACAGGCACTCACACAGAGACAGACGCACTCACACAGAGAAAAAGGCACTCACACAGAGACAGACGCACTCACAATGAGACAGACGCACTCACACAGAGAAAAAGGAACTCACACAGAGACAGACGCACTCACACAGAGACAGACGCACCCACACAGAGACAGAGGCACTCACACAGAGACAGACGCACTCACACAGTGAAAAAGGCACTCACACAGAGACAGACGCACTCACACAGAGAAAAAGGCACTCACACAGAGACAGAGGCACTCACACAGAGAAAAAGGCACTCACACAGAGACAGACGCACTCACACAGAGACAGACGGACTCACACAGAGAAAAAGGCACTCACACAGCGACAGACGCACTCACACAGAGACAGACGCACTCACACAGAGACAGACGCACTCACAAAGAGAAAAGGGCACTCACACAGAGACAGACGCACTCACACAGAGACAGACGCACTCACACAGAGACAGACGCACTCACACAGAGACAGACGCACTCACAAAGAGAAAAAGGCACTCACACAGAGACAGACGCACTCAGACAGAGACAGACGCACTCACACAGAGACAGACGTACTCACACAGAGACAGACGCACTCACACAGAGACAGACGCACTCACACAGAGACAGACCTACTCACACATAGACAGACGCACTCACATAGAGACAGACGCACTCACACAGAGACAGACCCACTCACACAGAGACAGACGCACTCACAAAGAGAAAAACGCACTCACACAGAGACAGACGCACTCACACAGAGACAGACGTACTCACACAGAGACAGACGCACTCACACACAGACAGACGCACTCACACAGAGACAGACGCACTCACAAAGAGAAAAAGGCACTCACACAGAGACAGACGCACTGACACAGAGACAGACGCACATATACAGAGACAGACGCACTCACAAAGAGAAAAAGGCACTCACACAGGGACAGACGCACTCACACAGAGAAAAAGGCACTCACACAGATACAGACGCACTCACACAGAGACAGACGCACTCACGCAGAGACAGACGCACTCACAAAGAGAAAAAGGCACTCACACAGATACAGACGCACTCACACAGAGACAGACGCACTCACGCAGAGAAAAAGGGACTCACACAGAGACAGACGCACTCACACAGAGACAGACGTACTCACACACAGACAGACGTACTCACACAGAAACTGACCCACTCACACAGAGACAGACGTACTCACACAGAGACAGACGTACTCACACAGAGACAGACGTACTCACACAGAGACAGACCCACTCACACAGAGACAGACCCACTCACACAGAGACAGACCCACTCACACAGAGACAGACCCACTCACACAGAGACAGACCCACTCACACAGAGACAGACCCACTCACGCAGAGAAAAGGCACTCACACAGAGACAGACGCACTCACACAGAGACAGACGTACTCACACAGAGACAGACGTACTCACACAGAGACAGACGTACTCACACAGAAACTGAACCACTCACACAGAGACAGACGTTCTCACACAGAAACAGACGCACTCACACAGAGACAGACGTACTCACACAGAGACAGACCCAGTCACACAGAGACAGACGTACTCACACAGAGACAGACGTACTCACACAGAGACAGACCCACTCACACTGAGACAGACGTACTCACACAGAGACAGACCCACTCACACAGAGACAGACCCACTCACACAGAAACAGACGCACTCACACAGAGACAGATCCACTCACACAGAGACAGACCCACTCACACAGAGACAGACGTACTCACACGAGGACAGACGCACACACAGAGACAGACCCACTCACACAGAGACAGACGTACTCACACAGAGACAGACCCACTCACACAGAGACAGACGTACTCACACAGAGACAGACCCACTCACACAGAGACAGACGTACTCACACAGAGACAGACGTACTCACACAGAGACAGACGTACTCACACAGAGACAGACCCACTCACACAGAGACAGACGTACTCACTCAGAAACAGACGCACTCACACTGAGACAGACGTACTCACACAGAGACAGACGTACTCACACAGAGAAAAAGGCACTCACACAGAGACAGAGGCACTCACACAGAGAAAAAGGCACTCACACAGAGACAGACGCACTCACACAGAGACAGACGGACTCACACAGAGAAAAAGGCACTCACACAGCGACAGACGCACTCACACAGAGACAGACGCACTCACACAGAGACAGACGCACTCACAAAGAGAAAAGGGCACTCACACAGAGACAGACGCACTCACACAGAGACAGACGCACTCACACAGAGACAGACGCACTCACACAGAGACAGACGCACTCACACAGAGACAGACGCACTCACAAAGAGAAAAAGGCACTCACACAGAGACAGACGCACTCAGACAGAGACAGACGCACTCACACAGAGACAGACGTCCTCACACAGAGACAGACCCACTCACACAGAGACAGACCCACTCACACAGAGACAGACCCACTCACACAGAGACAGACCCACTCACACAGAGACAGACCGACTCACACAGAGACAGACCCACTCAAACAGAGACAGACCCACTCACACAGAGACAGACCCACTCACACAGAGACAGACGCACTCACACAGAGAAAAAGGCACTCACACAGAGACAGACGCACTCACACAGAGACAGACGCACTCACACAGAGACACAGGCACTCACACAGAGACAGACGCACTCACACAGAGAAAAAGGCACTCACACAGAGACAGACGCACTCACAATGAGACAGACGCACTCACACAGAGAAAAAGGAACTCACACAGAGACAGACGCACTCACACAGAGACAGACGCACTCACACAGAGACACAGGCACTCACACAGAGACAGACGCACTCACACAGAGAAAAAGGCACTCACACAGAGACAGACGCACTCACAATGAGACAGACGCACTCACACAGAGAAAAAGGAACTCACACAGAGACAGACGCACTCACACAGAGACAGACGCACCCACACAGAGACAGAGGCACTCACACAGAGACAGACGCACTCACACAGTGAAAAAGGCACTCACACAGAGACAGACGCACTCACACAGAGAAAAAGGCACTCACACAGAGACAGAGGCACTCACACAGAGAAAAAGGCACTCACACAGAGACAGACGCACTCACACAGAGACAGACGGACTCACACAGAGAAAAAGGCACTCACACAGCGACAGACGCACTCACACAGAGACAGACGCACTCACACAGAGACAGACGCACTCACAAAGAGAAAAGGGCACTCACACAGAGACAGACGCACTCACACAGAGACAGACGCACTCACACAGAGACAGACGCACTCACACAGAGACAGACGCACTCACAAAGAGAAAAAGGCACTCACACAGAGACAGACGCACTCAGACAGAGACAGACGCACTCACACAGAGACAGACGTACTCACACAGAGACAGACGCACTCACACAGAGACAGACGCACTCACACAGAGACAGACCTACTCACACATAGACAGACGCACTCACATAGAGACAGACGCACTCACACAGAGACAGACCCACTCACACAGAGACAGACGCACTCACAAAGAGAAAAACGCACTCACACAGAGACAGACGCACTCACACAGAGACAGACGTACTCACACAGAGACAGACGCACTCACACACAGACAGACGCACTCACACAGAGACAGACGCACTCACAAAGAGAAAAAGGCACTCACACAGAGACAGACGCACTGACACAGAGACAGACGCACATATACAGAGACAGACGCACTCACAAAGAGAAAAAGGCACTCACACAGGGACAGACGCACTCACACAGAGAAAAAGGCACTCACACAGATACAGACGCACTCACACAGAGACAGACGCACTCACGCAGAGACAGACGCACTCACAAAGAGAAAAAGGCACTCACACAGATACAGACGCACTCACACAGAGACAGACGCACTCACGCAGAGAAAAAGGGACTCACACAGAGACAGACGCACTCACACAGAGACAGACGTACTCACACACAGACAGACGTACTCACACAGAAACTGACCCACTCACACAGAGACAGACGTACTCACACAGAGACAGACGTACTCACACAGAGACAGACGTACTCACACAGAGACAGACCCACTCACACAGAGACAGACCCACTCACACAGAGACAGACCCACTCACACAGAGACAGACCCACTCACACAGAGACAGACCCACTCACACAGAGACAGACCCACTCACGCAGAGAAAAGGCACTCACACAGAGACAGACGCACTCACACAGAGACAGACGTACTCACACAGAGACAGACGTACTCACACAGAGACAGACGTACTCACACAGAAACTGAACCACTCACACAGAGACAGACGTTCTCACACAGAAACAGACGCACTCACACAGAGACAGACGTACTCACACAGAGACAGACCCAGTCACACAGAGACAGACGTACTCACACAGAGACAGACGTACTCACACAGAGACAGACCCACTCACACTGAGACAGACGTACTCACACAGAGACAGACCCACTCACACAGAGACAGACCCACTCACACAGAAACAGACGCACTCACACAGAGACAGATCCACTCACACAGAGACAGACCCACTCACACAGAGACAGACGTACTCACACGAGGACAGACGCACACACAGAGACAGACCCACTCACACAGAGACAGACGTACTCACACAGAGACAGACCCACTCACACAGAGACAGACGTACTCACACAGAGACAGACCCACTCACACAGAGACAGACGTACTCACACTGAGACAGACGCACACACAGAGACAGACCCACTCACACAGAGACAGACGTACTCACACAGAGACAGACGTACTCACACAGAGACAGACCCACTCACACAGAGACAGACCCACTCACACAGAGACAGACGTACTCACACAGAGACAGACCCACTCACACAGAGACAGACCTACTCACACAGAGACAGACGCACACACAGAGACAGACGTACTTACACAGAGACAGACCCACTCACACAGAGACAGACGTACTCACACAGGGTCAGACGCACTCACACAGAGACAGACGCACTCACACAGAAACAGACGCACTCACACAGAGACAGACGTACTCACACAGAGACAGACGTACTCACACAGAGACAGACCCACTCACACAGAGACAGACGTACTCACACAGAGACAGACCCACTCACACAGAGACAGACGTACTCACACAGAGACAGACGTACTCACACAGAGACAGACGTACTCACACAGAGACAGACCCACTCACACAGAGACAGACGTACTCACTCAGAAACAGACGCACTCACACTGAGACAGACGTACTCACACAGAGACAGACGTACTCACACAGAGACAGACCCACTCACACAGAGACAGACGTACTCACACAGAGACAGACGTACTCACACAGAGACAGACGTACTCCCACAGAGACAGGCCCACTCGCACAGAGACAGACGTACTCACACAGAGACAGACGCACTCACACAGAGACAGACGTACTCACACAGAAACAGACGCACTCACACAGAGACAGACGCACTCACACAGAAACAGACGTACTCACACAGAGACAGACGCACACACAGAGACAGACTCACTCACACAGAGACAGACCCACTCACACAGAGACAGACGCACTCACACAGAAACAGACGCACTCACACAGAGACAGACGCACTCACACAGAAACAGACGTACTCACACAGAGACAGACGCACTCACACAGAGACCGACGCACTCACACAGAGACAGACTTACCCACACAGAGACAGAGGCACTCACACAGAGACAGACGCACTCACACAGAGACAGACGCACCCACACAGAGGCAGAGACACTCACACAGAAACAGACGTACCCACACAGAGAGAGACCTACTCACACAGAGACAGACGTACTCACACAGAGACAGACCCACTCACACTGAGACAGACCTACTCACACAGAGACAGGCCCACTCACACAGAGACAGACCCACTCACACAGAAACAGACGCACTCACACAGAGACAGATCCACTCACACAGAGACAGACCCACTCACACAGAGGTAGACGTACTCACACAAGGACAGACGTACACACAGAGACAGACCCACTCACACAGAGACAGACGTACTCACACAGAGACAGACCCACTCACACAGAGACAGACGTACTCACACAGAGACAGACGCACACACAGAGACAGAGCCACTCACACAGAGACAGACGTACTCACACAGGGTCAGACATACTCACACAGAGGCAGACCCACTCACACAGAGACAGACGTACTCACACAGAGACAGACGTACTCACACAGAGACAGACGTACTCACACAGAGACAGACCCACTCACACAGAGACAGACGTACTCACACAGAGACAGACGTACTTACACAGAGACAGACCCACTCACACAGAGACAGACGTACTCACACAGAGACAGACGCACTCACACAGAGACAGACGCACTCACACAGAAACAGACGCACTCACACAGAAACAGACGTACTCACACAGAGACAGACGTACTCACACAGAAACAGACGCACTCACACAGAAACAGACGTACTCACACAGAGACAGACCCACTCACATAGAGACAGACGTACTCACACAGAGACAGACCCACTCACATAGATACAGACGTACTCACACAGAAACAGACGCACTCACACAGAGACAGACGTACTCACACAGAAACAGACCCACTCACATAGAGACAGACGTACTCACACAGAGACAGACGTACTCACACAGAAACAGACGCACTCACACAGAAACAGACGTACTCACACAGAGACAGACGCACTCACACAGAAACAGACGTACTCACACAGAAACAGACCCAGTCACACAGAGACAGACGTACTCACACAGAAACAGACGCACTCACACAGAAACAGACGTACTCACACAGAGACAGACCCACTCACATAGAGACAGACGTACTCACACAGAAACAGACGTACTCACACAGAGACAGACGTACTCACACAGAGACAGACCCACTCACATAGAGACAGACGAACTCACACAGAGACAGACGTACTCACACAGAAACCGACGCACTCACACAGAAACAGACGTACTCACACAGAGACAGACCCACTCACATAGAGACAGACGTACTCACACAGAGACAGACGCACTCACACAGAGACAGACGCACTCACACAGAAACAGACGCACTCACACAGAGACAGACGTACTCACACAGAGACAGACGCACTCACACAGAGACAGACGTACTCACACAGAGACAGACCCACTCACACAGAGACAGACCCACTCACACAGAGACAGACGTACTCACACAGAGACAGACGTACTCACACAGAGACAGACGTACTCACACAGAGACAGACCCACTACCACAGAGACAGACGTACTCACACAGAGACAGACGTACTCACACAGAGACAGACCCACTCACACAGAGACAGACCCACTCACACAGAGACAGACCCACTCACACAGAGACAGACCGACTCACACAGAGACAGACCCACTCACACAGACAGACCCACTCACACAGAGACAGACCCACTCACACAGAGACAGACCCACTCACACAGAGACAGACCGACTCACACAGAGACAGACCCACTCACACAGAGACAGACCCACTCACACAGAGACAGACGCACTCACACAGAGACAGACGCACTCACACAGAATCAGAGGCACTCACACAGAAACAGACGCACTCACACAGAGACAGACGCACTCACACAGAGACAGACGCACTCACACAGAGACAGACGCACTCACACAGAGACAGACGCACTCACAAAGAGACAGACGCACTCACATAGAGAAAAAGGCACTCACACAGAGACAGACGCACCCACACAGAGACGGAGGCACTCACACAGAGACAGACGCACTCACACAGAGACAGACGCACTCACACAGAAACGGAGGCACTCACAGAGAGACAGACGCACTCACACAGAGAAAAAGGCACTCACACAGAGACAGACGCACTCACACAGAGAAAAAGGCACTCACACAGAGACAGACGCACTCACACAGAGACAGACGCACTCACACAGAAACGGAGGCACTCACAGAGAGACAGACGCACTCAAACAGAGAAAAAGGCACTCACACAGAGACAGACGCACTCACACAGAGAAAAAGGCACTCACACAGAGACAGACGCACTCACACAGAGACAGACGCACCCACACAGAGACAAAGGCACTCACACAGAGACAGACGCACTCACACAGAGAAAAAGGCACTCACACAGAGACAGACGCACTCACACAGAGAAAAAGGCACTCACACAGAGACAGAGGCACTCACACAGAGAAAAAGGCACTCACACAGAGACAGACGCACTCACACAGAGACAGACGGACTCACACAGAGAAAAAGGCACTCACACAGCGACAGACGCACTCACACAGAGACAGACGCACTCACACAGAGACAGACGCACTCACAAAGAGAAAAGGGCACTCACACAGAGACAGACGCACTCACACAGAGACAGACGCACTCACACAGAGACAGACGCACTCACACAGAGACAGACGCACTCACACAGAGACAGACGCACTCACAAAGAGAAAAAGGCACTCACACAGAGACAGACGCACTCAGACAGAGACAGACGCACTCACACAGAGACAGACGTCCTCACACAGAGACAGACCCACTCACACAGAGACAGACCCACTCACACAGAGACAGACCCACTCACACAGAGACAGACCCACTCACACAGAGACAGACCGACTCCATAGAGACAGACCCACTCAAACAGAGACAGACCCACTCACACAGAGAAAAAGGCACTCACACAGAGACAGACCCACTCACACAGAGACAGACGCACTCACACAGAGAAAAAGGCACTCACACAGAGACAGACGCACTCACACAGAGACAGACGCACTCACACAGAGACACAGGCACTCACACAGAGACAGACGCACTCACACAGAGAAAAAGGCACTCACACAGAGACAGACGCACTCACAATGAGACAGACGCACTCACACAGAGAAAAAGGCACTCACACAGAGACAGACGCACTCACACAGAGACAGACGCACCCACACAGAGACAGAGGCACTCACACAGAGACAGACGCACTCACACAGTGAAAAAGGCACTCACACAGAGACAGACGCACTCACACAGAGAAAAAGGCACTCACACAGAGACAGAGGCACTCACACAGAGAAAAAGGCACTCACACAGAGACAGACGCACTCACACAGAGACAGACGGACTCACACAGAGAAAAAGGCACTCACACAGCGACAGACGCACTCACACAGAGACAGACGCACTCACACAGAGACAGACGCACTCACAAAGAGAAAAGGGCACTCACACAGAGACAGACGCACTCACACAGAGACAGACGCACTCACACAGAGACAGACGCACTCACACAGAGACAGACGCACTCACAAAGAGAAAAAGGCACTCACACAGAGACAGACGCACTCAGACAGAGACAGACGCACTCACACAGAGACAGACGTACTCACACAGAGACAGACGCACTCACACAGAGACAGACGCACTCACACAGAGACAGACCTACTCACACATAGACAGACGCACTCACACAGAGACAGACGCACTCACACAGAGACAGACCCACTCACACAGAGACAGACGCACTCACAAAGAGAAAAACGCACTCACACAGAGACAGACGCAATCACACAGAGACAGACGTACTCACACAGAGACAGACGCACTCACACACAGACAGACGCACTCACACAGAGACAGACGCACTCACAAAGAGAAAAAGGCACTCACACAGAGACAGACGCACTGACACAGAGACAGACGCACATATACAGAGACAGACGCACTCACAAAGAGAAAAAGGCACTCACACAGGGACAGACGCACTCACACAGAGAAAAAGGCACTCACACAGATACAGACGCACTCACACAGAGACAGACGCACTCACGCAGAGACAGACGCACTCACAAAGAGAAAAAGGCACTCACACAGATACAGACGCACTCACACAGAGACAGACGCACTCACGCAGAGAAAAAGGGACTCACACAGAGACAGACGCACTCACACAGAGACAGACGTACTCACACACAGACAGACGTACTCACACAGAAACTGACCCACTCACACAGAGACAGACGTACTCACACAGAGACAGACGTACTCACACAGAGACAGACGTACTCACACAGAGACAGACGTACTCACACAGAGACAGACCCACTCACACAGAGACAGACCCACTCACACAGAGACAGACCCACTCACACAGAGACAGACCCACTCACACAGAGACAGACCCACTCACGCAGAGAAAAGGCACTCACACAGAGACAGACGCACTCACACAGAGACAGACGTACTCACACAGAGACAGACGTACTCACACAGAGACAGACGTACTCACACAGAAACTGAACCACTCACACAGAGACAGACGTTCTCACACAGAAACAGACGCACTCACACAGAGACAGACGTACTCACACAGAGACAGACCCAGTCACACAGAGACAGACGTACTCACACAGAGACAGACGTACTCACACAGAGACAGACCCACTCACACTGAGACAGACGTACTCACACAGAGACAGACCCACTCACACAGAGACAGACCCACTCACACAGAAACAGACGCACTCACACAGAGACAGATCCACTCACACAGAGACAGACCCACTCACACAGAGACAGACGTACTCACACGAGGACAGACGCACACACAGAGACAGACCCACTCACACAGAGACAGACGTACTCACACAGAGACAGACCCACTCACACAGAGACAGACGTACTCACACAGAGACAGACCCACTCACACAGAGACAGACGTACTCACACTGAGACAGACGCACACACAGAGACAGACCCACTCACACAGAGACAGACGTACTCACACAGAGACAGACGTACTCACACAGAGACAGACCCACTCACACAGAGACAGACCCACTCACACAGAGACAGACGTACTCACACAGAGACAGACCCACTCACACAGAGACAGACCTACTCACACAGAGACAGACGCACACACAGAGACAGACGTACTTACACAGAGACAGACCCACTCACACAGAGACAGACGTACTCACACAGGGTCAGACGCACTCACACAGAGACAGACGCACTCACACAGAAACAGACGCACTCACACAGAGACAGACGTACTCACACAGAGACAGACGTACTCACACAGAGACAGACCCACTCACACAGAGACAGACGTACTCACACAGAGACAGACCCACTCACACAGAGACAGACGTACTCACACAGAGACAGACGTACTCACACAGAGACAGACGTACTCACACAGAGACAGACCCACTCACACAGAGACAGACGTACTCACTCAGAAACAGACGCACTCACACTGAGACAGACGTACTCACACAGAGACAGACGTACTCACACAGAGACAGACCCACTCACACAGAGACAGACGTACTCACACAGAGACAGACGTACTCACACAGAGACAGACGTACTCCCACAGAGACAGGCCCACTCGCACAGAGACAGACGTACTCACACAGAGACAGACGCACTCACACAGAGACAGACGTACTCACACAGAAACAGACGCACTCACACAGAGACAGACGCACTCACACAGAAACAGACGTACTCACACAGAGACAGACGCACACACAGAGACAGACTCACTCACACAGAGACAGACCCACTCACACAGAGACAGACGCACTCACACAGAAACAGACGCACTCACACAGAGACAGACGCACTCACACAGAAACAGACGTACTCACACAGAGACAGACGCACTCACACAGAGACCGACGCACTCACACAGAGACAGACTTACCCACACAGAGACAGAGGCACTCACACAGAGACAGACGCACTCACACAGAGACAGACGCACCCACACAGAGGCAGAGACACTCACACAGAAACAGACGTACCCACACAGAGACAGACCTACTCACACAGAGACAGACGTACTCACACAGAGACAGACCCACTCACACTGAGACAGACCTACTCACACAGAGACAGACCCACTCACACAGAGACAGACCCACTCACACAGAAACAGACGCACTCACACAGAGACAGATCCACTCACACAGAGACAGACCCACTCACACAGAGGTAGACGTACTCACACAAGGACAGACGTACACACAGAGACAGACCCACTCACACAGAGACAGACGTACTCACACAGAGACAGACCCACTCACACAGAGACAGACGTACTCACACAGAGACAGACGCACACACAGAGACAGAGCCACTCACACAGAGACAGACGTACTCACACAGGGTCAGACATACTCACACAGAGGCAGACCCACTCACACAGAGATAGACGTACTCACACAGAGACAGACGTACTCACACAGAGACAGACGTACTCACACAGAGACAGACCCACTCACACAGAGACAGACGTACTCACACAGAGACAGACGTACTTACACAGAGACAGACCCACTCACACAGAGACAGACGTACTCACACAGAGACAGACGCACTCACACAGAGACAGACGCACTCACACAGAAACAGACGCACTCACACAGAAACAGACGTACTCACACAGAGACAGACGTACTCACACAGAAACAGACGCACTCACACAGAAACAGACGTACTCACACAGAGACAGACCCACTCACATAGAGACAGACGTACTCACACAGAGACAGACCCACTCACATAGATACAGACGTACTCACACAGAAACAGACGCACTCACACAGAGACAGACGTACTCACACAGAAACAGACCCACTCACATAGAGACAGACGTACTCACACAGAGACAGACGTACTCACACAGAAACAGACGCACTCACACAGAAACAGACGTACTCACACAGAGACAGACGCACTCACACAGAAACAGACGTACTCACACAGAAACAGACGCACTCACACAGAGACAGACGTACTCACACAGAAACAGACGCACTCACACAGAAACAGACGTACTCACACAGAGACAGACCCACTCACATAGAGACAGACGTACTCACACAGAAACAGACGTACTCACACAGAGACAGACGTACTCACACAGAGACAGACCCACTCACATAGAGACAGACGAACTCACACAGAGACAGACGTACTCACACAGAAACCGACGCACTCACACAGAAACAGACGTACTCACACAGAGACAGACCCACTCACATAGAGACAGACGTACTCACACAGAGACAGACGCACTCACACAGAGACAGACGCACTCACACAGAAACAGACGCACTCACACAGAGACAGACGTACTCACACAGAGACAGACGCACTCACACAGAGACAGACGTACTCACACAGAGACAGACCCACTCACACAGAGACAGACCCACTCACACAGAGACAGACGTACTCACACAGAGACAGACGTACTCACACAGAGACAGACGTACTCACACAGAGACAGACCCACTACCACAGAGACAGACGTACTCACACAGAGACAGACGTACTCACACAGAGACAGACCCACTCACACAGAGACAGACCCACTCACACAGAGACAGACCCACTCACACAGAGACAGACCGACTCACACAGAGACAGACCCACTCACACAGACAGACCCACTCACACAGAGACAGACCCACTCACACAGAGACAGACCCACTCACACAGAGACAGACCGACTCACACAGAGACAGACCCACTCACACAGAGACAGACCCACTCACACAGAGACAGACGCACTCACACAGAGACAGACGCACTCACACAGAATCAGAGGCACTCACACAGAAACAGACGCACTCACACAGAGACAGACGCACTCACACAGAGACAGACGCACTCACACAGAGACAGACGCACTCACACAGAGACAGACACACTCACAAAGAGACAGACGCACTCACATAGAGAAAAAGGCACTCACACAGAGACAGACGCACCCACACAGAGACGGAGGCACTCACACAGAGACAGACGCACTCACACAGAGACAGACGCACCCACACAGAGGCAGAGACACTCACACAGAGACAGACGCACTCACACAGAGAAAAAGGCACTCACACAGAGACAGACGCACTCACACAGAGACAGATGCACTCACACAGAAACGGAGGCACTCACAGAGAGACAGACGCACTCACACAGAGAAAAAGGCACTCACACAGAGACAGACGCACTCACACAGAGAAAAAGGCACTCACACAGAGACAGACGCACTCACACAGAGACAGACGCACAAACACAGAGACAGAGGCACTCACACAGAGACAGACGTTCTCACACAGAGAAAAAGGCACTCACACAGAGACAGACGCACTCACACAGAGAAAAAGGCACTCACACAGAGACAGAGGCACTCACACAGAGAAAAAGGCACTCACACAGAGACAGACGCACTCACGCAGAGACAGACGGACTCACACAGAGAAAAAGGCACTCACACAGCGACAGACGCACTCACACAGAGACAGACGCACTCACACAGAGACAGACGCACTCACAAAGAGAAAAGGGCACTCACACAGAGACAGACGCACTCACACAGAGACAGACGCACTCACACAGAGACAGACGCACTCACACAGAGACAGACGCACTCACACAGAGACAGACGCACTCACAAAGAGAAAAAGGCACTCACACAGAGACAGACGCACTCAGACAGAGACAGACGCACTCACACAGAGACAGACGTACTCACACAGAGACAGACCCACTCACACAGAGACAGACCCACTCACACAGAGACAGACCCACTCAAACAGAGACAGACCCACTCACACAGAGACAGACGCACTCACACAGAGACAGACGCACTCACACAGAACCAGAGGCACTCACACAGAAACAGACGCACTCACACAGAGACAGACGCACTCACACAGAAACAGACGTACTCACACAGAGACAGACGCACACACAGAGACAGACGCACTCACACAGAGACAGACGCACTCACACAGAGAAAAAGGCACTCACACAGAGACAGACGCACTCACAAAGAGAAAAAGGCACTCACACAGAGACAGACGCACTCACACAGAGACAGACGCACTCACAAAGACAAAAAGGCACTCACACAGAGACAGACGCACTCACACAGAGATAGACCCACTCACAGAGAGACAGACGCACTCACAAAGAGAAAAAGGCACTCACACAGAGACAGACGCACTCACACAGAGACAGACCCACTCACACAGAGACAGACGCATTCACACAGAGACAGACGCACTCACACAGAGACAGACGTACTCACACAGAGACAGACGTACTCACACAGAGACAGACGTACTCACACAGAGACAGACGCACTCACAAAGAGAAAAATGTACTCACACAGAGACAGACGCACTCACACAGAGACAGACGTACTCACACAGAGACAGACGCACTCACACAGAGACAGACGCACTCACACAGAGACAGACGTACTCACACAGAGACAGACGTACTCACCCAGAGACAGACGTACTCACACAGAGACAGACGTACTCACACAGAGACAGACGTACTCACACAGAGACAGACCCACTCACACAGAGACAGACGTACTCACACAGAGACAGACGTACTCACACAGAGACAGACGTACTCACACAGAGACAGACGTACTGACACAGAGACAGACGTACTCACACAGAGACAGACGTACTCACACAGAGACAGACATACTCACACAGAGACAGGCGTACTCACACAGAGACAGACGTACTCACACAGAGACAGACGCACTCACACAGAGACAGACGCACTCACAAAGAGATAAAGGCACTCACACAGAGACAGACGTACTCACACAGAGACAGACGTACTCACACAGAGACAGACGCACTCACACAGAAACCGACGTACTCACACAGAAACAGACGTACTCACACAGAAACCGACGTACTCACACAGAAACAGACTTACTCACACAGAAACAGACGTACTCACACAGAGACAGACGCACTCACACAGAGACAGACGCACTCACAAAGAGAAAAAGGCACTCACACAGAGACAGACGTACTCACACAGAGACAGACCCACTCAAACAGAGACAGACGTACTCACACAGAGACAGACGCACACACAGAGACAGACCCACTCACACAGAGACAGACGTACTCACACAGAGACAGACGTACTCACACAGAGACAGACGTACTCCCACAGAGACAGACGTACTCCCACAGAGACAGACCCACTCACACAGAGACAGACGTACTCACACAGAGACAGACCCACTCACACAGAGACAGACGTACTCACACAGAGACAGACGCACTCACACAGAGACAGACGTACTCACACAGAAACAGACGCACTCACACAGAGACAGACGCACTCACACAGAAACAGACGTACTCACACAGAGAAAAAGGCACTCACACAGAGACAGACGCACTCACACAGAGAAAAAGGCACTCACACAGAGACAGAGGCACTCACACAGAGAAAAAGGCACTCACACAGAGACAGACGCACTCACGCAGAGACAGACGGACTCACACAGAGAAAAAGGCACTCACACAGCGACAGACGCACTCACACAGAGACAGACGCACTCACACAGAGACAGACGCACTCACAAAGAGAAAAGGGCACTCACACAGAGACAGACGCACTCACACAGAGACAGACGCACTCACACAGAGACAGACGCACTCACACAGAGACAGACGCACTCACACAGAGACAGACGCACTCACAAAGAGAAAAAGGCACTCACACAGAGACAGACGCACTCAGACAGAGACAGACGCACTCACACAGAGACAGACGTACTCACACAGAGACAGACCCACTCACACAGAGACAGACCCACTCACACAGAGACAGACCCACTCACACAGAGACAGACCCACTCACACAGAGACAGACCGACTCACACAGAGACAGACCCACTCAAACAGAGACAGACCCACTCACACAGAGACAGACGCACTCACACAGAGACAGACGCACTCACACAGAACCAGAGGCACTCACACAGAAACAGACGCACTCACACAGAGACAGACGCACTCACACAGAAACAGACGTACTCACACAGAGACAGACGCACACACAGAGACAGACGCACTCACACAGAGACAGACGCACTCACACAGAGAAAAAGGCACTCACACAGAGACAGACGCACCCACACAGAGACAGAGGCACTCACACAGAGACAGACGTACTCACACAGGGTCAGACATACTCACACAGAGGCAGACCCACTCACACAGAGACAGACGTACTCACACAGAGACAGACGTACTCACACAGAGACAGACGTACTCACACAGAGACAGACCCACTCACACAGAGACAGACGTACTCACACAGAGACAGACGTACTTACACAGAGACAGACCCACTCACACAGAGACAGACGTACTCACACAGAGACAGACGCACTCACACAGAGACAGACGCACTCACACAGAAACAGACGCACTCACACAGAAACAGACGTACTCACACAGAGACAGACGTACTCACACAGAAACAGACGCACTCACACAGAAACAGACGTACTCACACAGAGACAGACCCACTCACATAGAGACAGACGTACTCACACAGAGACAGACCCACTCACATAGATACAGACGTACTCACACAGAAACAGACGCACTCACACAGAGACAGACGTACTCACACAGAAACAGACCCACTCACATAGAGACAGACGTACTCACACAGAGACAGACGTACTCACACAGAAACAGACGCACTCACACAGAAACAGACGTACTCACACAGAGACAGACGCACTCACACAGAAACAGACGTACTCACACAGAAACAGACGCACTCACACAGAGACAGACGTACTCACACAGAAACAGACGCACTCACACAGAAACAGACGTACTCACACAGAGACAGACCCACTCACATAGAGACAGACGTACTCACACAGAAACAGACGTACTCACACAGAGACAGACGTACTCACACAGAGACAGACCCACTCACATAGAGACAGACGAACTCACACAGAGACAGACGTACTCACACAGAAACCGACGCACTCACACAGAAACAGACGTACTCACACAGAGACAGACCCACTCACATAGAGACAGACGTACTCACACAGAGACAGACGCACTCACACAGAGACAGACGCACTCACACAGAAACAGACGCACTCACACAGAGACAGACGTACTCACACAGAGACAGACGCACTCACACAGAGACAGACGTACTCACACAGAGACAGACCCACTCACACAGAGACAGACCCACTCACACAGAGACAGACGTGCTCACACAGAGACAGACGTACTCACACAGAGACAGACGTACTCACACAGAGACAGACCCACTACCACAGAGACAGACCCACTCACACAGAGACAGACCGACTCACACAGAGACAGACCCACTCACACAGACAGACCCACTCACACAGAGACAGACCCACTCACACAGAGACAGACCCACTCACACAGAGACAGACCGACTCACACAGAGACAGACCCACTCACACAGAGACAGACCCACTCACACAGAGACAGACGCACTCACACAGAGACAGACGCACTCACACAGAATCAGAGGCACTCACACAGAAACAGACGCACTCACACAGAGACAGACGCACTCACACAGAGACAGACGCACTCACACAGAGACAGACGCACTCACACAGAGACAGACGCACTCACAAAGAGACAGACGCACTCACATAGAGAAAAAGGCACTCACACAGAGACAGACGCACCCACACAGAGACGGAGGCACTCACACAGAGACAGACGCACTCACACAGAGACAGACGCACCCACACAGAGGCAGAGACACTCACACAGAGACAGACGCACTCACACAGAGAAAAAGGCACTCACACAGAGACAGACGCACTCACACAGAGACAGATGCACTCACACAGAAACGGAGGCACTCACAGAGAGACAGACGCACTCACACAGAGAAAAAGGCACTCACACAGAGACAGACGCACTCACACAGAGAAAAAGGCACTCACACAGAGACAGACGCACTCACACAGAGACAGACGCACAAACACAGAGACAGAGGCACTCACACAGAGACAGACGTTCTCACACAGAGAAAAAGGCACTCACACAGAGACAGACGCACTCACACAGAGAAAAAGGCACTCACACAGAGACAGAGGCACTCACACAGAGAAAAAGGCACTCACACAGAGACAGACGCACTCACGCAGAGACAGACGGACTCACACAGAGAAAAAGGCACTCACACAGCGACAGACGCACTCACACAGAGACAGACGCACTCACACAGAGACAGACGCACTCACAAAGAGAAAAGGGCACTCACACAGAGACAGACGCACTCACACAGAGACAGACGCACTCACACAGAGACAGACGCACTCACACAGAGACAGACGCACTCACACAGAGACAGACGCACTCACAAAGAGAAAAAGGCACTCACACAGAGACAGACGCACTCAGACAGAGTACAGACGCACTCACACAGAGACAGACGTACTCACACAGAGACAGACCCACTCACACAGAGACAGACCCACTCACACAGAGACAGACCCACTCACACAGAGACAGACCCACTCACACAGAGACAGACCGACTCACACAGAGACAGACCCACTCAAACAGAGACAGACCCACTCACACAGAGACAGACGCACTCACACAGAGACAGACGCACTCACACAGAACCAGAGGCACTCACACAGAAACAGACGCACTCACACAGAGACAGACGCACTCACACAGAAACAGACGTACTCACACAGAGACAGACGCACACACAGAGACAGACGCACTCACACAGAGACAGACGCACTCACACAGAGAAAAAGGCACTCACACAGAGACAGACGCACTCACAAAGAGAAAAAGGCACTCACACAGAGACAGACGCACTCACACAGAGACAGACGCACTCACAAAGACAAAAAGGCACTCACACAGAGACAGACGCACTCACACAGAGATAGACCCACTCACAGAGAGACAGACGCACTCACAAAGAGAAAAAGGCACTCACACAGAGACAGACGCACTCACACAGAGACAGACCCACTCACACAGAGACAGACGCATTCACACAGAGACAGACGCACTCACACAGAGACAGACGTACTCACACAGAGACAGACGTACTCACACAGAGACAGACGTACTCACACAGAGACAGACGCACTCACAAAGAGAAAAATGTACTCACACAGAGACAGACGCACTCACACAGAGACAGACGTACTCACACAGAGACAGACGCACTCACACAGAGACAGACGCACTCACACAGAGACAGACGTACTCACACAGAGACAGACGTACTCACCCAGAGACAGACGTACTCACACAGAGACAGACGTACTCACACAGAGACAGACGTACTCACACAGAGACAGACCCACTCACACAGAGACAGACGTACTCACACAGAGACAGACGTACTCACACAGAGACAGACGTACTCACACAGAGACAGACGTACTGACACAGAGACAGACGTACTCACACAGAGACAGACGTACTCACACAGAGACAGACATACTCACACAGAGACAGGCGTACTCACACAGAGACAGACGTACTCACACAGAGACAGACGCACTCACACAGAGACAGACGCACTCACAAAGAGATAAAGGCACTCACACAGAGACAGACGTACTCACACAGAGACAGACGTACTCACACAGAGACAGACGCACTCACACAGAAACCGACGTACTCACACAGAAACAGACGTACTCACACAGAAACCGACGTACTCACACAGAAACAGACTTACTCACACAGAAACAGACGTACTCACACAGAGACAGACGCACTCACACAGAGACAGACGCACTCACAAAGAGAAAAAGGCACTCACACAGAGACAGACGTACTCACACAGAGACAGACCCACTCAAACAGAGACAGACGTACTCACACAGAGACAGACGCACACACAGAGACAGACCCACTCACACAGAGACAGACGTACTCACACAGAGACAGACGTACTCACACAGAGACAGACGTACTCCCACAGAGACAGACGTACTCCCACAGAGACAGACCCACTCACACAGAGACAGACGTACTCACACAGAGACAGACCCACTCACACAGAGACAGACGTACTCACACAGAGACAGACGCACTCACACAGAGACAGACGTACTCACACAGAAACAGACGCACTCACACAGAGACAGACGCACTCACACAGAAACAGACGTACTCACACAGAGAAAAAGGCACTCACACAGAGACAGACGCACTCACACAGAGAAAAAGGCACTCACACAGAGACAGAGGCACTCACACAGAGAAAAAGGCACTCACACAGAGACAGACGCACTCACGCAGAGACAGACGGACTCACACAGAGAAAAAGGCACTCACACAGCGACAGACGCACTCACACAGAGACAGACGCACTCACACAGAGACAGACGCACTCACAAAGAGAAAAGGGCACTCACACAGAGACAGACGCACTCACACAGAGACAGACGCACTCACACAGAGACAGACGCACTCACACAGAGACAGACGCACTCACACAGAGACAGACGCACTCACAAAGAGAAAAAGGCACTCACACAGAGACAGACGCACTCAGACAGAGACAGACGCACTCACACAGAGACAGACGTACTCACACAGAGACAGACCCACTCACACAGAGACAGACCCACTCACACAGAGACAGACCCACTCACACAGAGACAGACCCACTCACACAGAGACAGACCGACTCACACAGAGACAGACCCACTCAAACAGAGACAGACCCACTCACACAGAGACAGACGCACTCACACAGAGACAGACGCACTCACACAGAACCAGAGGCACTCACACAGAAACAGACGCACTCACACAGAGACAGACGCACTCACACAGAAACAGACGTACTCACACAGAGACAGACGCACACACAGAGACAGACGCACTCACACAGAGACAGACGCACTCACACAGAGAAAAAGGCACTCACACAGAGACAGACGCACCCACACAGAGACAGAGGCACTCACACAGAGACAGACGCACTCACACAGAGACAGACGCACCCACACAGAGGCAGAGACACTCACACAGAGACAGACGCACTCACAAAGAGAAAAAGGCACTCACACAGAGACAGACGCACTCACAAAGAGAAAAAGGCACTCACACAGAGACAGACCCACTCACACAGAGACAGACCCACTCACACAGAGACAGACCGACTCACACAGAGACAGACCCACTCACACAGACAGACCCACTCACACAGAGACAGACCCACTCACACAGAGACAGACCCACTCACACAGAGACAGACCGACTCACACAGAGACAGACCCACTCACACAGAGACAGACCCACTCACACAGAGACAGACGCACTCACACAGAGACAGACGCACTCACACAGAATCAGAGGCACTCACACAGAAACAGACGCACTCACACAGAGACAGACGCACTCACACAGAGACAGACGCACTCACAGAGAGACAGACGCACTCACACAGAGACAGACGCACTCACAAAGAGACAGACGCACTCACATAGAGAAAAAGGCACTCACACAGAGACAGACGCACCCACACAGAGACGGAGGCACTCACACAGAGACAGACGCACTCACACAGAGACAGACGCACCCACACAGAGGCAGAGACACTCACACAGAGACAGACGCACTCACACAGAGAAAAAGGCACTCACACAGAGACAGACGCACTCACACAGAGACAGATGCACTCACACAGAAACGGAGGCACTCACAGAGAGACAGACGCACTCACACAGAGAAAAAGGCACTCACACAGAGACAGACGCACTCACACAGAGAAAAAGGCACTCACACAGAGACAGACGCACTCACACAGAGACAGACGCACAAACACAGAGACAGAGGCACTCACACAGAGACAGACGCACTCACACAGAGAAAAAGGCACTCACACAGAGACAGACGCACTCACACAGAGAAAAAGGCACTCACACAGAGACAGAGGCACTCACACAGAGAAAAAGGCACTCACACAGAGACAGACGCACTCACGCAGAGACAGACGGACTCACACAGAGAAAAAGGCACTCACACAGCGACAGACGCACTCACACAGAGACAGACGCACTCACACAGAGACAGACGCACTCACAAAGAGAAAAGGGCACTCACACAGAGACAGACGCACTCACACAGAGACAGACGCACTCACACAGAGACAGACGCACTCACACAGAGACAGACGCACTCACAAAGAGAAAAAGGCACTCACACAGAGACAGACGCACTCAGACAGAGACAGACGCACTCACACAGAGACAGACGTACTCACACAGAGACAGACCCACTCACACAGAGACAGACCCACTCACACAGAGACAGACCCACTCACACAGAGACAGACCCACTCACACAGAGACAGACCGACTCACACAGAGACAGACCCACTCAAACAGAGACAGACCCACTCACACAGAGACAGACGCACTCACACAGAGACAGACGCACTCACACAGAACCAGAGGCACTCACACAGAAACAGACGCACTCACACAGAGACAGACGCACTCACACAGAAACAGACGTACTCACACAGAGACAGACGCACACACAGAGACAGACGCACTCACACAGAGACAGACGCACTCACACAGAGAAAAAGGCACTCACACAGAGACAGACGCACTCACAAAGAGAAAAAGGCACTCACACAGAGACAGACGCACTCACACAGAGACAGACGCACTCACAAAGACAAAAAGGCACTCACACAGAGACAGACGCACTCACACAGAGATAGACCCACTCACAGAGAGACAGACGCACTCACAAAGAGAAAAAGGCACTCACACAGAGACAGACGCACTCACACAGAGACAGACCCACTCACACAGAGACAGACGCATTCACACAGAGACAGACGCACTCACACAGAGACAGACGTGCTCACACAGAGACAGACGTACTCACACAGAGACAGACGTACTCACACAGAGACAGACGCACTCACAAAGAGAAAAATGTACTCACACAGAGACAGACGCACTCACACAGAGACAGACGTACTCACACAGAGACAGACGCACTCACACAGAGACAGACGCACTCACACAGAGACAGACGTACTCACACAGAGACAGACGTACTCACCCAGAGACAGACGTACTCACACAGAGACAGACGTACTCACACAGAGACAGACGTACTCACACAGAGACAGACCCACTCACACAGAGACAGACGTACTCACACAGAGACAGACGTACTCACACAGAGACAGACGTACTCACACAGAGACAGACGTACTGACACAGAGACAGACGTACTCACACAGAGACAGACGTACTCACACAGAGACAGACATACTCACACAGAGACAGGCGTACTCACACAGAGACAGACGTACTCACACAGAGACAGACGCACTCACACAGAGACAGACGCACTCACAAAGAGATAAAGGCACTCACACAGAGACAGACGTACTCACACAGAGACAGACGTACTCACACAGAGACAGACGCACTCACACAGAAACCGACGTACTCACACAGAAACAGACGTACTCACACAGAAACCGACGTACTCACACAGAAACAGACTTACTCACACAGAAACAGACGTACTCACACAGAGACAGACGCACTCACACAGAGACAGACGCACTCACAAAGAGAAAAAGGCACTCACACAGAGACAGACGTACTCACACAGAGACAGACCCACTCAAACAGAGACAGACGTACTCACACAGAGACAGACGCACACACAGAGACAGACCCACTCACACAGAGACAGACGTACTCACACAGAGACAGACGTACTCACACAGAGACAGACGTACTCCCACAGAGACAGACGTACTCCCACAGAGACAGACCCACTCACACAGAGACAGACGTACTCACACAGAGACAGACCCACTCACACAGAGACAGACGTACTCACACAGAGACAGACGCACTCACACAGAGACAGACGTACTCACACAGAAACAGACGCACTCACACAGAGACAGACGCACTCACACAGAAACAGACGTACTCACACAGAGAAAAAGGCACTCACACAGAGACAGACGCACTCACACAGAGAAAAAGGCACTCACACAGAGACAGAGGCACTCACACAGAGAAAAAGGCACTCACACAGAGACAGACGCACTCACGCAGAGACAGACGGACTCACACAGAGAAAAAGGCACTCACACAGCGACAGACGCACTCACACAGAGACAGACGCACTCACACAGAGACAGACGCACTCACAAAGAGAAAAGGGCACTCACACAGAGACAGACGCACTCACACAGAGACAGACGCACTCACACAGAGACAGACGCACTCACACAGAGACAGACGCACTCACACAGAGACAGACGCACTCACAAAGAGAAAAAGGCACTCACACAGAGACAGACGCACTCAGACAGAGACAGACGCACTCACACAGAGACAGACGTACTCACACAGAGACAGACCCACTCACACAGAGACAGACCCACTCACACAGAGACAGACCCACTCACACAGAGACAGACCCACTCACACAGAGACAGACCGACTCACACAGAGACAGACCCACTCAAACAGAGACAGACCCACTCACACAGAGACAGACGCACTCACACAGAGACAGACGCACTCACACAGAACCAGAGGCACTCACACAGAAACAGACGCACTCACACAGAGACAGACGCACTCACACAGAAACAGACGTACTCACACAGAGACAGACGCACACACAGAGACAGACGCACTCACACAGAGACAGACGCACTCACACAGAGAAAAAGGCACTCACACAGAGACAGACGCACCCACACAGAGACAGAGGCACTCACACAGAGACAGACGCACTCACACAGAGACAGACGCACCCACACAGAGGCAGAGACACTCACACAGAGACAGACGCACTCACAAAGAGAAAAAGGCACTCACACAGAGACAGACGCACTCACAAAGAGAAAAAGGCACTCACACAGAGACAGACCCACTCACACAGAGACAGACCCACTCACACAGAGACAGACCGACTCACACAGAGACAGACCCACTCACACAGACAGACCCACTCACACAGAGACAGACCCACTCACACAGAGACAGACCCACTCACACAGAGACAGACCGACTCACACAGAGACAGACCCACTCACACAGAGACAGACCCACTCACACAGAGACAGACGCACTCACACAGAGACAGACGCACTCACACAGAATCAGAGGCACTCACACAGAAACAGACGCACTCACACAGAGACAGACGCACTCACACAGAGACAGACGCACTCACAGAGAGACAGACGCACTCACAAAGAGACAGACGCACTCACAAAGAGACAGACGCACTCACATAGAGAAAAAGGCACTCACACAGAGACAGACGCACCCACACAGAGACGGAGGCACTCACACAGAGACAGACGCACTCACACAGAGACAGACGCACCCACACAGAGGCAGAGACACTCACACAGAGACAGACGCACTCACACAGAGAAAAAGGCACTCACACAGAGACAGACGCACTCACACAGAGACAGATGCACTCACACAGAAACGGAGGCACTCACAGAGAGACAGACGCACTCACACAGAGAAAAAGGCACTCACACAGAGACAGACGCACTCACACAGAGAAAAAGGCACTCACACAGAGACAGACGCACTCACACAGAGACAGACGCACAAACACAGAGACAGAGGCACTCACACAGAGACAGACGCACTCACACAGAGAAAAAGGCACTCACACAGAGACAGACGCACTCACACAGAGAAAAAGGCACTCACACAGAGACAGAGGCACTCACACAGAGAAAAAGGCACTCACACAGAGACAGACGCACTCACGCAGAGACAGACGGACTCACACAGAGAAAAAGGCACTCACACAGCGACAGACGCACTCACACAGAGACAGACGCACTCACACAGAGACAGACGCACTCACAAAGAGAAAAGGGCACTCACACAGAGACAGACGCACTCACACAGAGACAGACGCACTCACACAGAGACAGACGCACTCACACAGAGACAGACGCACTCACACAGAGACAGACGCACTCACAAAGAGAAAAAGGCACTCACACAGAGACAGACGCACTCAGACAGAGACAGACGCACTCACACAGAGACAGACGTACTCACACAGAGACAGACCCACTCACACAGAGACAGACCCACTCACACAGAGACAGACCCACTCACACAGAGACAGACCCACTCACACAGAGACAGACCGACTCACACAGAGACAGACCCACTCAAACAGAGACAGACCCACTCACACAGAGACAGACGCACTCACACAGAGACAGACGCACTCACACAGAACCAGAGGCACTCACACAGAAACAGACGCACTCACACAGAGACAGACGCACTCACACAGAAACAGACGTACTCACACAGAGACAGACGCACACACAGAGACAGACGCACTCACACAGAGACAGACGCACTCACACAGAGAAAAAGGCACTCACACAGAGACAGACGCACTCACAAAGAGAAAAAAGGCACTCACACAGAGACAGACGCACTCACACAGAGACAGACGCACTCACAAAGACAAAAAGGCACTCACACAGAGACAGACGCACTCACACAGAGATAGACCCACTCACAGAGAGACAGACGCACTCACAAAGAGAAAAAGGCACTCACACAGAGACAGACGCACTCACACAGAGACAGACCCACTCACACAGAGACAGACGCATTCACACAGAGACAGACGCACTCACACAGAGACAGACGTACTCACACAGAGACAGACGTACTCACACAGAGACAGACGTACTCACACAGAGACAGACGCACTCACAAAGAGAAAAATGTACTCACACAGAGACAGACGCACTCACACAGAGACAGACGTACTCACACAGAGACAGACGCACTCACACAGAGACAGACGCACTCACACAGAGACAGACGTACTCACACAGAGACAGACGTACTCACCCAGAGACAGACGTACTCACACAGAGACAGACGTACTCACACAGAGACAGACGTACTCACACAGAGACAGACCCACTCACACAGAGACAGACGTACTCACACAGAGACAGACGTACTCACACAGAGACAGACGTACTCACACAGAGACAGACGTACTGACACAGAGACAGACGTACTCACACAGAGACAGACGTACTCACACAGAGACAGACATACTCACACAGAGACAGGCGTACTCACACAGAGACAGACGTACTCACACAGAGACAGACGCACTCACACAGAGACAGACGCACTCACAAAGAGATAAAGGCACTCACACAGAGACAGACGTACTCACACAGAGACAGACGTACTCACACAGAGACAGACGCACTCACACAGAAACCGACGTACTCACACAGAAACAGACGTACTCACACAGAAACCGACGTACTCACACAGAAACAGACTTACTCACACAGAAACAGACGTACTCACACAGAGACAGACGCACTCACACAGAGACAGACGCACTCACAAAGAGAAAAAGGCACTCACACAGAGACAGACGTACTCACACAGAGACAGACCCACTCAAACAGAGACAGACGTACTCACACAGAGACAGACGCACACACAGAGACAGACCCACTCACACAGAGACAGAAGTACTCACACAGAGACAGACGTACTCACACAGAGACAGACGTACTCCCACAGAGACAGACGTACTCCCACAGAGACAGACCCACTCACACAGAGACAGACGTACTCACACAGAGACAGACCCACTCACACAGAGACAGACGTACTCACACAGAGACAGACGCACTCACACAGAGACAGACGTACTCACACAGAAACAGACGCACTCACACAGAGACAGACGCACTCACACAGAAACAGACGTACTCACACAGAGAAAAAGGCACTCACACAGAGACAGACGCACTCACACAGAGAAAAAGGCACTCACACAGAGACAGAGGCACTCACACAGAGAAAAAGGCACTCACACAGAGACAGACGCACTCACGCAGAGACAGACGGACTCACACAGAGAAAAAGGCACTCACACAGCGACAGACGCACTCACACAGAGACAGACGCACTCACACAGAGACAGACGCACTCACTAAGAGAAAAGGGCACTCACACAGAGACAGACGCACTCACACAGAGACAGACGCACTCACACAGAGACAGACGCACTCACACAGAGACAGACGCACTCACACAGAGACAGACGCACTCACAAAGAGAAAAAGGCACTCACACAGAGACAGACGCACTCAGACAGAGACAGACGCACTCACACAGAGACAGACGTACTCACACAGAGACAGACCCACTCACACAGAGACAGACCCACTCACACAGAGACAGACCCACTCACACAGAGACAGACCCACTCACACAGAGACAGACCGACTCACACAGAGACAGACCCACTCAAACAGAGACAGACCCACTCACACAGAGACAGACGCACTCACACAGAGACAGACGCACTCACACAGAACCAGAGGCACTCACACAGAAACAGACGCACTCACACAGAGACAGACGCACTCACACAGAAACAGACGTACTCACACAGAGACAGACGCACACACAGAGACAGACGCACTCACACAGAGACAGACGCACTCACACAGAGAAAAAGGCACTCACACAGAGACAGACGCACCCACACAGAGACAGAGGCACTCACACAGAGACAGACGCACTCACACAGAGACAGACGCACCCACACAGAGGCAGAGACACTCACACAGAGACAGACGCACTCACAAAGAGAAAAAGGCACTCACACAGAGACAGACGCACTCACAAAGAGAAAAAGGCACTCACACAGAGACAGACCCACTCACACAGAGACAGACCCACTCACACAGAGACAGACCGACTCACACAGAGACAGACCCACTCACACAGACAGACCCACTCACACAGAGACAGACCCACTCACACAGAGACAGACCCACTCACACAGAGACAGACCGACTCACACAGAGACAGACCCACTCACACAGAGACAGACCCACTCACACAGAGACAGACGCACTCACACAGAGACAGACGCACTCACACAGAATCAGAGGCACTCACACAGAAACAGACGCACTCACACAGAGACAGACGCACTCACACAGAGACAGACGCACTCACAGAGAGACAGACGCACTCACACAGAGACAGACGCACTCACAAAGAGACAGACGCACTCACATAGAGAAAAAGGCACTCACACAGAGACAGACGCACCCACACAGAGACGGAGGCACTCACACAGAGACAGACGCACTCACACAGAGACAGACGCACCCACACAGAGGCAGAGACACTCACACAGAGACAGACGCACTCACACAGAGAAAAAGGCACTCACACAGAGACAGACGCACTCACACAGAGACAGATGCACTCACACAGAAACGGAGGCACTCACAGAGAGACAGACGCACTCACACAGAGAAAAAGGCACTCACACAGAGACAGACGCACTCACACAGAGAAAAAGGCACTCACACAGAGACAGACGCACTCACACAGAGACAGACGCACAAACACAGAGACAGAGGCACTCACACAGAGACAGACGCACTCACACAGAGAAAAAGGCACTCACACAGAGACAGACGCACTCACACAGAGAAAAAGGCACTCACACAGAGACAGAGGCACTCACACAGAGAAAAAGGCACTCACACAGAGACAGACGCACTCACGCAGAGACAGACGGACTCACACAGAGAAAAAGGCACTCACACAGCGACAGACGCACTCACACAGAGACAGACGCACTCACACAGAGACAGACGCACTCACAAAGAGAAAAGGGCACTCACACAGAGACAGACGCACTCACACAGAGACAGACGCACTCACACAGAGACAGACGCACTCACACAGAGACAGACGCACTCACACAGAGACAGACGCACTCACAAAGAGAAAAAGGCACTCACACAGAGACAGACGCACTCAGACAGAGACAGACGCACTCACACAGAGACAGACGTACTCACACAGAGACAGACCCACTCACACAGAGACAGACCCACTCACACAGAGACAGACCCACTCACACAGAGACAGACCCACTCACACAGAGACAGACCGACTCACACAGAGACAGACCCACTCAAACAGAGACAGACCCACTCACACAGAGACAGACGCACTCACACAGAGACAGACGCACTCACACAGAACCAGAGGCACTCACACAGAAACAGACGCACTCACACAGAGACAGACGCACTCACACAGAAACAGACGTACTCACACAGAGACAGACGCACACACAGAGACAGACGCACTCACACAGAGACAGACGCACTCACACAGAGAAAAAGGCACTCACACAGAGACAGACGCACCCACACAGAGACAGAGGCACTCACACAGAGACAGACGCACTCACACAGAGACAGACGCACCCACACAGAGGCAGAGACACTCACACAGAGACAGACGCACTCACAAAGAGAAAAAGGCACTCACACAGAGACAGACGCACTCACAAAGAGAAAAAGGCACTCACACAGAGACAGACGCACTCACACAGAGACAGACGCACTCACAAAGACAAAAAGGCACTCACACAGAGACAGACGCACTCACACAGAGATAGACCCACTCACAGAGAGACAGACGCACTCACAAAGAGAAAAAGGCACTCACACAGAGACAGACGCACTCACACAGAGACAGACCCACTCACACAGAGACGGACGCATTCACACAGAGACAGACGTACTCACACAGAGACAGACGTACTCACACAGAGACAGACGTACTCACACAGAGACAGACGCACTCACAAAGAGAAAAATGTACTCACACAGAGACAGACGCACTCACACAGAGACAGACGTACTCACACAGAGACAGACGCACTCACACAGAGACAGACGCACTCACACAGAGACAGACGTACTCACACAGAGACAGACGTACTCACCCAGAGACAGACGTACTCACACAGAGACAGACGTACTCACACAGAGACAGACGTACTCACACAGAGACAGACCCACTCACACAGAGACAGACGTACTCACACAGAGACAGACGTACTCACACAGAGACAGACGTACTCACACAGAGACAGACGTACTGACACAGAGACAGACGTACTCACACAGAGACAGACGTACTCACACAGAGACAGACATACTCACACAGAGACAGGCGTACTCACACAGAGACAGACGTACTCACACAGAGACAGACGCACTCACACAGAGACAGACGCACTCACAAAGAGATAAAGGCACTCACACAGAGACAGACGTACTCACACAGAGACAGACGTACTCACACAGAGACAGACGCACTCACACAGAAACCGACGTACTCACACAGAAACAGACGTACTCACACAGAAACCGACGTACTCACACAGAAACAGACTTACTCACACAGAAACAGACGTACTCACACAGAGACAGACGCACTCACACAGAGACAGACGCACTCACAAAGAGAAAAAGGCACTCACACAGAGACAGACGTACTCACACAGAGACAGACCCACTCAAACAGAGACAGACGTACTCACACAGAGACAGACGCACACACAGAGACAGACCCACTCACACAGAGACAGACGTACTCACACAGAGACAGACGTACTCACACAGAGACAGACGTACTCCCACAGAGACAGACGTACTCCCACAGAGACAGACCCACTCACACAGAGACAGACGTACTCACACAGAGACAGACCCACTCACACAGAGACAGACGTACTCACACAGAGACAGACGCACTCACACAGAGACAGACGTACTCACACAGAAACAGACGCACTCACACAGAGACAGACGCACTCACACAGAAACAGACGTACTCACACAGAGAAAAAGGCACTCACACAGAGACAGACGCACTCACACAGAGAAAAAGGCACTCACACAGAGACAGAGGCACTCACACAGAGAAAAAGGCACTCACACAGAGACAGACGCACTCACGCAGAGACAGACGGACTCACACAGAGAAAAAGGCACTCACACAGCGACAGACGCACTCACACAGAGACAGACGCACTCACACAGAGACAGACGCACTCACAAAGAGAAAAGGGCACTCACACAGAGACAGACGCACTCACACAGAGACAGACGCACTCACACAGAGACAGACGCACTCACACAGAGACAGACGCACTCACACAGAGACAGACGCACTCACAAAGAGAAAAAGGCACTCACACAGAGACAGACGCACTCAGACAGAGACAGACGCACTCACACAGAGACAGACGTACTCACACAGAGACAGACCCACTCACACAGAGACAGACCCACTCACACAGAGACAGACCCACTCACACAGAGACAGACCCACTCACACAGAGACAGACCGACTCACACAGAGACAGACCCACTCAAACAGAGACAGACCCACTCACACAGAGACAGACGCACTCACACAGAGACAGACGCACTCACACAGAACCAGAGGCACTCACACAGAAACAGACGCACTCACACAGAGACAGACGCACTCACACAGAAACAGACGTACTCACACAGAGACAGACGCACACACAGAGACAGACGCACTCACACAGAGACAGACGCACTCACACAGAGAAAAAGGCACTCACACAGAGACAGACGCACCCACACAGAGACAGAGGCACTCACACAGAGACAGACGCACTCACACAGAGACAGACGCACCCACACAGAGGCAGAGACACTCACACAGAGACAGACGCACTCACAAAGAGAAAAAGGCACTCACACAGAGACAGACGCACTCACAAAGAGAAAAAGGCACTCACACAGAGACAGACGCACTCACACAGAGACAGACGCACTCACACAGAGACAGACGCACTCACAAAGACAAAAAGGCACTCACACAGAGACAGACGCACTCACACAGAGATAGACCCACTCACAGAGAGACAGACGCACTCACAAAGAGAAAAAGGCACTCACACAGAGACAGACGCACTCACACAGAGACAGACCCACTCACACAGAGACAGACGCATTCACACAGAGACAGACGCACTCACACAGAGACAGACGTACTCACACAGAGACAGACGTACTCACACAGAGACAGACGTACTCACACAGAGACAGACGCACTCACAAAGAGAAAAATGTACTCACACAGAGACAGACGCACTCACACAGAGACAGACGTACTCACACAGAGACAGACGCACTCACACAGAGACAGACGCACTCACACAGAGACAGACGTACTCACACAGAGACAGACGTACTCACCCAGAGACAGACGTACTCACACAGAGACAGACGTACTCACACAGAGACAGACGTACTCACACAGAGACAGACCCACTCACACAGAGACAGACGTACTCACACAGAGACAGACGTACTCACACAGAGACAGACGTACTCACACAGAGACAGACGTACTGACACAGAGACAGACGTACTCACACAGAGACAGACGTACTCACACAGAGACAGACATACTCACACAGAGACAGGCGTACTCACACAGAGACAGACGTACTCACACAGAGACAGACGCACTCACACAGAGACAGACGCACTCACAAAGAGATAAAGGCACTCACACAGAGACAGACGTACTCACACAGAGACAGACGTACTCACACAGAGACAGACGCACTCACACAGAAACCGACGTACTCACACAGAAACAGACGTACTCACACAGAAACCGACGTACTCACACAGAAACAGACCTACTCACACAGAAACAGACGTACTCACACAGAGACAGACGCACTCACACAGAGACAGACGCACTCACAAAGAGAAAAAGGCACTCACACAGAGACAGACGTACTCACACAGAGACAGACCCACTCAAACAGAGACAGACGTACTCACACAGAGACAGACGCACACACAGAGACAGACCCACTCACACAGAGACAGACGTACTCACACAGAGACAGACGTACTCACACAGAGACAGACGTACTCCCACAGAGACAGACGTACTCCCACAGAGACAGACCCACTCACACAGAGACAGACGTACTCACACAGAGACAGACCCACTCACACAGAGACAGACGTACTCACACAGAGACAGACGCACTCACACAGAGACAGACGTACTCACAGAGAAACAGACGCACTCACACAGAGACAGACGCACTCACACAGAAACAGACGTACTCACACAGAGACAGACGCACACACAGAGACAGACGCACTCACACAGAGACAGACCCACTCACACAGAGACAGACGTACTCACACAGAAGCAGACGCACTCACACAGAGACAGACGCACTCACACAGAAACAGACGTACTCACACAGAGACAGACGCACACACAGAGACAGACGCACTCACACAGAGACAGACGCACTCACACAGAGAAAAAGGCAGTCACACAGAGACAGACGCACCCACACAGAGACAGAGGCACTCACACAGAGACAGACGCACTCACACAGAGAGAGACGCACCCACACAGAGGCAGAGACACTCACACAGAAACAGACGTACTCACACAGAGACAGACCCACTCACACAGAGACAGACGTACTCACACAGAGACAGACCCACTCACACTGAGACAGACGTACTCACACAGAGACAGACCCACTCACACAGAAACAGACGCACTCACACAGAGACAGATCCACTCACACAGAGACAGACCCACTCACACAGAGGTAGACGTACTCACACAAGGACAGACGCACACACAGAGACAGACCCACTCACACAGAGACAGACGTACTCACACAGAGACAGACCCACTCACACAGAGACAGACGTACTCACACAGAGACAGACGCACACACAGAGACAGAGCCACTCACACAGAGACAGACGTGCTCACACAGGGTCAGACGTACTCACACAGAGACAGACCCACTCACACAGAGACAGACGTACTCACACAGAGACAGACGTACTCACACAGAGACAGACGTACTCACACAGAGACAGACCCACTCACACAGAGACAGACGTACTCACACAGAGACAGACCCACTCACACAGAGACTGACCTACTCACACAGAGACAGACGCACACACAGAGACAGACGTACTTACACAGAGACAGACCCACTGACACAGAGACAGACGTACTCACACAGGGTCAGACGCACTCACACAGAAACAGACGCACTCACACAGAAACGGACGTACTCACACAGAGACAGACCCACTCACATAGAGACAGACGTACTCACACAGAGACAGACGCACTCACAAAAGACAGACGCACTCACACAGAAACAGACGCACTCACACAGAGACAGACGTACTCACACAGAGACAGACGTACTCACACAGAGACAGACGCACTCACACAGAGACAGACGTACTCACACAGAGACAGACCCACTCACACAGAGACAGACGTACTCACACAGAGACAGACGTACTCACACAGAGACAGACGTACTCACACAGAGACAGACCCACTCACACAGAGACAGACGTACTCACACAGAGACAGACGTACTCACACAGAGACAGACCCACTCACACAGAGACAGACCCACTCACACAGAGACAGACCGACTCACACAGAGACAGACCCACTCACACAGAGACAGACCCACTCACACAGAGACAGACCCACTCACACAGAGACAGACCCACTCACACAGAGACAGACCGACTCACACAGAGACAGACCGACTCACACAGAGACAGACGCACTCACACAGAAACAGACGTACTCACACAGAGACAGACGCACACACAGAGACAGACGCACTCACACAGAGACAGACGCACTCACACAGAGAAAAAGGCACTCACACAGAGACAGACGCACCCACACAGAGACAGAGGCACTCACACAAAGACAGACGCACTCACACAGAGACAGACGCTCCCACACAGAGACAGAGGCACTCAAACAGAGAAAAAGGCACTCACACAGAGACAGACGCACTCACACAGAGAAAAAGGAACTCACACAGAGACAGACCCACTCACACAGAGACAGACGCACTCACACAGAGAAAAAGGCACTCACACAGAGACAGACGCACTCACACAGAGACAGACGCACTCCCACAGAGACACAGGCACTCACACAGAGACAGACGCACTCACACAGAGAAAAAGGCACTCACACAGAGACAGACGCACTCACACAGAGACAGACGCACTCACACAGAGAAAAAGGCACTCACACAGAGACAGACGCACTCACACAGAGACAGACGCACCCACACAGAGACAGAGGCACTCACACAGAGACAGACGCACTCACACAGTGAAAAAGGCACTCACACAGAGACAGACGCACTCACACAGAGAAAAAGGCACTCACACAGAGACAGAGGCACTCACACAGAGAAAAAGGCACTCACACAGAGACAGACGCACTCACACAGAGACAGACGGACTCACACAGAGAAAAAGGCACTCACACAGCGACAGACGCACTCACACAGAGACAGACGCACTCACACAGAGACAGACGCACTCACAAAGAGAAAAGGGCACTCACACAGAGACAGACGCACTCACACAGAGACAGACGCACTCACACAGAGACAGACGCACTCACAAAGAGAAAAAGGCACTCACACAGAGACAGACGCACTCACACAGAGACAGACGCACATATACAGAGACAGACGCACTCACAAAGAGAAAAAGGCACTCACACAGGGACAGACGCACTCACACAGAGAAAAAGGCACTCACACAGATACAGACGTACTCACACAGAAACTGACACACTCACACAGAGACAGACGTACTCACACAGAGACAGACGTACTCACACAGAGACAGACGTACTCACACAGAGACAGACCCACTCACACAGAGACAGACCCACTCACACAGAGACAGACCCACTCACACAGAGACAGACCCACTCACACAGAGACAGACCCACTCACACAGAGACAGACCCACTCACGCAGAGAAAAGGCACTCACACAGAGACAGACGCACTCACACAGAGACAGACGTACTCACACAGAGACAGACGTACTCACACAGAGACAGACGTACTCACACAGAAACTGACCCACTCACACAGAGACAGACGTTCTCACACAGAAACAGACGCACTCACACAGAGACAGACGTACTCACACAGAGACAGACCCAGTCACACAGAGACAGACGTACTCACACAGAGACAGACGTACTCACACAGAGACAGACCCACTCACACTGAGACAGACGTACTCACACAGAGACAGACCCACTCACACAGAGACAGACCCACTCACACAGAAACAGACGCACTCACACAGAGACAGATCCAATCACACAGAGACAGACCCACTCACACAGAGACAGACGTACTCACACGAGGACAGACGCACACACAGAGACAGACCCACTCACACAGAGACAGACGTACTCACACAGAGACAGACCCACTCACACAGAGACAGACGTACTCACACAGAGACAGACCCACTCACACAGAGACAGACGTACTCACACAGAGACAGACGCACACACAGAGACAGACCCACTCACACAGAGACAGACGTACTCACACAGAGACAGACGTACTCACACAGAGACAGACCCACTCACACAGAGACAGACGTACTCACACAGAGACAGACCCACTCACACAGAGACAGACGTACTCACACAGAGACAGACGTAGTCACACAGAGACAGACGTACTCACACAGAGACAGACCCACTCACACAGAGACAGACGTACTCACACAGAGACAGACCCACTCACACAGAGACAGACGTACTCACACAGAGACAGACGTACTCACACAGAGACAGACGTACTCCCACAGAGACAGGCCCACTCGCACAGAGACAGATCCAATCACACAGAGACAGACCCACTCACACAGAGACAGACGTACTCACACGAGGACAGACGCACACACAGAGACAGACCCACTCACACAGAGACAGACGCACACACAGAGACAGACGTACTTACACAGAGACAGACCCACTCACACAGAGACAGACGTACTCACACAGGGTCAGACGCACTCACACAGAGACAGACGCACTCACACAGAAACAGACGCACTCACACAGAGACAGACGTACTCACACAGAGACAGACGTACTCACACAGAGACAGACCCACTCACACAGAGACAGACGTACTCACACAGAGACAGACCCACTCACACAGAGACAGACGTACTCACACAGAGACAGACGTACTCACACAGAGACAGACGTACTCACACAGAGACAGACCCACTCACACAGAGACAGACGTACTCACTCAGAAACAGACGCACTCACACAGAGACAGACGTACTCACACAGAGACAGACGTACTCACACAGAGACAGACCCACTCACACAGAGACAGACGTACTCACACAGAGACAGACGTACTCACACAGAGACAGACGTACTCCCACAGAGACAGGCCCACTCGCACAGAGACAGACGTACTCACACAGAGACAGACGCACTCACACAGAGACAGACGTACTCACACAGAAACAGACGCACTCACACAGAGACAGACGCACTCACACAGAAACAGACGTACTCACACAGAGACAGACGCACACACAGAGACAGACTCACTCACACAGAGACAGACCCACTCACACAGAGACAGACGCACGACCACAGAAACAGACGCACTCACACAGAGACAGACGCACTCACACAGAAACAGACGTACTCACACAGAGACAGACGCACTCACACAGAGACCGACGCACTCACACAGAGACAGACGCACCCACTGAGAGACAGAGGCACTCACACAGAGACAGACGCACTCACACAGAGACAGACGCACCCACACAGAGGCAGAGACACTCACACAGAAACAGACGTACCCACACAGAGACAGACCTACTCACACAGAGACAGACGTACTCACACAGAGACAGACCCACTCACACTGAGACAGACCTACTCACACAGAGACAGACCCACTCACACAGAGACAGACCCACTCACACAGAAACAGACGCACTCACACAGAGACAGATCCACTCACACAGAGACAGACCCACTCACACAGAGGTAGACGTACTCACACAAGGACAGACGTACACACAGAGACAGACCCACTCACACAGAGACAGACGTACTCACACAGAGACCGACCCACTCACACAGAGACAGACGTACTCACACAGAGACAGACGCACACACAGAGACAGAGCCACTCACACAGAGACAGACGTACTCACACAGGGTCAGACATACTCACACAGAGACAGACCCACTCACACAGAGACAGACGTACTCACACAGAGACAGACGTACTCACACAGAGACAGACGTACTCACACAGAGACAGACCCACTCACACAGAGACAGACGTACTCACACAGAGACAGACCCACTCACACAGAGACAGACGTACTCACACAGAGACAGACGCACACACAGAGACAGACGTACTTACACAGAGACAGACCCACTCACACAGAGACAGACGTACTCACACAGAGACAGACGCACTCACACAGAGACAGACGCACTCACACAGAAACAGACGCACTCACACAGAAACAGACGTACTCACACAGAGACAGACGTACTCACACAGAAACAGACGCACTCACACAGAAACAGACGTACTCACACAGAGACAGACCCACTCACATAGAGACAGACGTACTCACACAGAGACAGACCCACTCACATAGAGACAGACGTACTCACACAGAGACAGACGTACTCACACAGAGACAGACGTACTCACACAGAGACAGACGTACTCACACAGAGACAGACCCACTACCACAGAGACAGACGTACTCACACAGAGACAGACGTACTCACACAGAGACAGACCCACTCACACAGAGACAGACCCACTCACACAGAGACAGACCCACTCTCACAGAGACAGACCGACTCACACAGAGACAGACCCACTCACACAGACAGACCCACTCACACAGAGACAGACCCACTCACACAGAGACAGACCCACTCACACAGAGACAGACCGACTCACACAGAGACAGACCCACTCACACAGAGACAGACCCACTCACACAGAGACAGACGCACTCACACAGAGACAGACGCACTCACACAGAATCAGAGGCACTCACACAGAAACAGACGCACTCACACAGAGACAGACGCACTCACACAGAGACAGACGCACTCACACAGAGACAGACGCACTCACACAGAGACAGACGCACTCACAAAGAGACAGACGCACTCACATAGAGAAAAAGGCACTCACACAGAGACAGACGCACCCACACAGAGACGGAGGCACTCACACAGAGACAGACGCACTCACACAGAGACAGACGCACCCACACAGAGGCAGAGACACTCACACAGAGACAGACGCACTCACACAGAGAAAAAGGCACTCACCCAGAGACAGACGCACTCACACAGAGACAGACGCACTCACACAGAAACGGAGGCACTCACAGAGAGACAGACGCACTCACACAGAGAAAAAGGCACTCACACAGAGACAGACGCACTCACACAGAGACAGACGCACCCACACAGAGACAGAGGCACTCACACAGAGACAGACGCACTCACACAGAGAAAAAGGCACTCACACAGAGACAGACGCACTCACACAGAGAAAAAGGCACTCACACAGAGACAGAGGCACTCACACAGAGAAAAAGGCACTCACACAGAGACAGACGCACTCACACAGAGACAGACGGACTCACACAGAGAAAAAGGCACTCACACAGCGACACACGCACTCACACAGAGACAGACGCACTCACACAGAGACAGACGCACTCACAAAGAGAAAAGGGCACTCACACAGAGACAGACGCACTCACACAGAGACAGACGCACTCACACAGAGACAGACGCACTCACAAAGAGAAAAAGGCACTCACACAGAGACAGACGCACTCAGACAGAGACAGACGCACTCACACAGAGACAGACGTACTCACACAGAGACAGACCCACTCACACAGAGACAGACCCACTCACACAGAGACAGACCCACTCACACAGAGACAGCCCCACTCACACAGAGACAGACCGACTCACACAGAGACAGACCCACTCAAACAGAGACAGACCCACTCACACAGAGACAGACGCACTCACACAGAGACAGACGCACTCACACAGAAACAGAGGCACTCACACAGAAACAGACGCACTCACACAGAGACAGACGCACTCACACAGAAACAGACGTACTCACACAGAGACAGACGCACACACAGAGACAGACGCACTCACACAGAGACAGACGCACTCACACAGAGAAAAAGGCACTCACACAGAGACAGACGCACCCACACAGAGACAGAGGCACTCACACAGAGACAGACGCACTCACACAGAGACAGACGCACCCACACAGAGGCAGAGACACTCACACAGAGACAGACGCACTCACACAGAGAAAAAGGCACTCACACAGAGACAGACGCACTCACACAGAGACAGACGCACTCACACAGAGACGGAGGCACTCACACAGAGACAGACGCACTCACACAGAGAAAAAGGCACTCACACAGAGACAGACGCACTCACACAGAGAAAAAGGCACTCACACAGAGACAGACGCGCTCACACAGAGACAGACGCACTCACACAGAGAAAAAGGCACTCACACAGAGACAGAGGCACTCACACGGAGACAGACGCACTCACACAGAGACAGACGCACTCACACAGAGAAAAAGGCACTCACACAGAGACAGAGGCACTCACACAGAGAAAAAGGCACTCACACAGAGACAGACGCACTCACACAGAGACAGACGGACTCACACAGAGAAAAAGGCACTCACACAGCGACAGACGCACTCACACAGAGACAGACGCACTCACACAGAGACAGACGCACTCGCAAAGAGAAAAGGGCACTCACACAAAGACAGACGCACTCACAAAGAGACAGACGCACTCACACAGAGACAGACGCACTCACACAGAGACAGACGCACTCACAAAGAGAAAAAGGCACTCACACAGAGACAGACGCACTCAGACAGAGACAGACGCACTCACACAGAGACAGACGTACTCACACAGAGTCAGACGCACTCACACAGAGACAGACGCACTCACACAGAGACAGACCTACTCACACAGAGACAGACGCACTCACACATAGACAGACGCACTCACACAGAGACAGACCCACTCACACAGAGACAGACGCACTCACACAGAGACAGACGCACTCACACAGAGACAGACGCACTCACACAGAGACAGACGCACTCACAAAGAGAAAAACGCACTCACGCAGAGACAGACGTACTCACACAGAGACAGACGCACTCACACAGAGACAGACGCACTCACACAGAGACAGACGCACTCACAAAGAGAAAAAGGCACTCACACAGAGACAGACGCACTCACACAGAGACAGACGCACATATACAGAGACAGACGCACTCACAAAGAGAAAAAGGCACTCACACAGAGACAGACGCACATACACAGAGACAGACGCACTCACAAATTGAAAAAGGCACTCACACAGAGACAGACGCACTCACACAGAGACAGACGCACTCACGCAGAGAAAAAGGCACTCACACAGAGACAGACGCACTCACACAGATACAGACGTACTCACACAGAGACAGACGTACTCACACAGAGACAGACGTACTCACACAGAAACTGACCCACTCACACAGAGACACACGTACTCACACAGAGACAGACGTACTCACACAGAGACAGACGTACTCACACAGAGACAGACCCACTCACACAGAGACAGACCCACTCACACAGGGACAGACCCACTCACACAGAGACAGACCCACTCACACAGAGACAGACCCACTCACACAGAGACAGACCCACTCACGCAGAGAAAAAGACACTCACACAGAGACAGACGCACTCACACAGAGACAGACGTACTCACACAGAGACAGACGTACTCACACAGAGACAGACGTACTCACACAGAAACTGACCCACTCACACAGAGACAGACGTTCTCACACAGAAACAGACGCACTCACACAGAGACAGACGTACTCACACAGAGACAGACCCAGTCACACAGAGACAGACGTACTCACACAGAGACAGACGTACTCACACAGAGACAGACCCACTCACACTGAGACAGACGTACTCACACAGAGAAAGACCCACTCACACAGAGACAGACCCACTCACACAGAAACAGACGCACTCACACAAAGACAGATCCACTCACACAGAGACAGACCCACTCACACATAGACAGACGTACTCACACAAGGACAGACGCACACACAGAGACAGACCCACTCACACAGAGACAGACGTACTCACACAGAGACAGACCCACTCACACAGAGACAGACGTACTCACACAGAGACAGACCCACTCACACAGAGACAGACGTACTCACACAGAGACAGACGCACACACAGAGACAGACCCACTCACACAGAGACAGACGTACTCACACAGAGACAGACCCACTCACACAGAGACAGACCCACTCACACAGAGACAGACGTACTCACACAGAGACAGACCCACTCACACAGAGACAGACGTACTCACAAAGAGACAGACGCACACACAGAGACAGACGTACTTACACAGAGACAGACCCACTCACACAGAGACAGACGTACTCACACAGGGTCAGACGCACTCACACAGAGACAGACGCACTCACACAGAAACAGACGCACTCACACAGACACAGACGTACTCACACAGACAGACGTACTCACACAGAGACAGACCCACTCACACAGAGACAGACGTACTCACACAGAGACAGACTTACTCACACAGAAACAGACTTACTCACACAGAGACAGACGTACTCACACAGAGACAGACGTACTCACACAGGGTCAGACGCACTCACACAGAGACAGACGCACTCACACAGAGACAGACGTACTCACACAGAGACAGACGTACTCACACAGAGACAGACGCACTCACACAGAAACAGACGCACTCACACAGAGACAGACGTACTCACACAGAGACAGACGCACTCACACAGAGAAAGACTTACTTACACAGAGACAGACGTACTCACACAGAAACAGACTTACTCACACAGAAACAGACTTACTCACACAGAAACAGACCCACTCACACAGAGACAGACTTATTTACACAGAAACAGACTTACTCACACGGAAACAGACGTACTCACACAGAAACAGACTTACTCACACAGAAACAGACGTACTCACACAGAAACAGACGTACTCACACAGAGACAGACTTACTTACACAGAAACAGACTTACTCACACAGAAACAGACGTACTGACACAGAAACAGACTTACTCACACAGAAACAGACGTACTCACACAGAGACAGACTTACTTACACAGAAACAGACTTACTCACACAGAAACAGACGTACTCACACAGAAACAGACTTACTCACACAGACACAGACGTACTCACACAGAGACAGACTTACTTACACAGAAACAGACTTACTCACTCAGAAACAGACTTCCTCACACAGAAACAGACTTACTCACACAGAAACAGACGTACTCACACAGAGACAGACTTACTTACACAGAAACAGACTTACTCACACAGAAACAGACCCACTCACACAGAGACAGACTTACTTACACAGAAACAGACTTACTCACACAGAAACAGACTTACTCACACAGAAACAGACTTACTCACACAGAAACAGACGTACTCACACAGAGACAGACTTACTTACACAGAAACAGACTTACTCACACAGAAACAGACGTACTCACACAGAAACAGACTTACTCACACAGAAACAGACGTACTCACACAGAGACAGACGTACTCACACAGAAACAGACGTACTCACACAGAAACAGACGTACTCACACAGAAACAGACTTACTCACACAGAAACAGACTTACTCACACAGAAACAGACTTACTCACACAGAAACAGACGTACTCACACAGAAACAGACTTACTCACACAGAAACAGACGTACTCACACAGAAACAGACCCACTCACACAGAAACAGACGTACTCACACAGAAACAGACTTACTCACACAGAAACAGACGTACTCACACAGAAACAGACGTACTCACACAGAAACAGACGTACTCACACAGAAACAGACTTACTCACACAGAAACAGACGTACTCACACAGAAACAGACTTACTCACACAGAAACAGACTTACTCACACAGAAACAGACTTACTCACACAGAAACAGACGTACTCACACAGAAACAGACTTACTCACACAGAAACAGACGTACTCACACAGAAACAGACTTACTCACACAGAAACAGACGTACTCACACAGAAACAGACGTACTCACACAGAAACAGATGTACTCACACAGAAACAGACTTACTCACACAGAAACAGACTTACTCACACAGAAACAGACGTACTCACACAGAAACAGACTTACTCACACAGAAACAGACTTACTCACACAGAAACAGACTTACTCACACAGAAACAGACTTACTCACACAGAAACAGACTTACTCACACAGAAACAGACTTACTCACACAGAAACAGACGTACTCACACAGAAACAGACTTACTCACACAGAAACAGACTTACTCACACAGAAACAGACGTACTCACACAGAAACAGACTTACTCACACAGAAACAGACGTACTCACACAGAGACAGACCCACTCACATAGAGACAGACGTACTCACACAGAGACAGACCCACTCACATAGAGACAGACGTACTCACACAGAGACAGACGTACTCACACAGAGACAGACGTACTCACACAGAGACAGACCCACTACCACAGAGACAGACGTACTCACACAGAGACAGACGTACTCACACAGAGACAGACCCACTCACACAGAGACAGACCCACTCACACAGAGACAGACCCACTCACACAGAGACAGACCGACTCACACAGAGACAGACCCACTCACACAGACAGACCCACTCACACAGAGACAGACCCACTCACACAGAGACAGACCCACTCACACAGAGACAGACCGACTCACACAGAGACAGACCCACTCACACAGAGACAGACCCACTCACACAGAGACAGACGCACTCACACAGAGACAGACGCACTCACACAGAATCAGAGGCACTCACACAGAAACAGACGCACTCACACAGAGACAGACGCACTCACACAGAGACAGACGCACTCACACAGAGACAGACGCACTCACACAGAGACAGACGCACTCACAAAGAGACAGACGCACTCACATAGAGAAAAAGGCACTCACACAGAGACAGACGCACCCACACAGAGACGGAGGCACTCACACAGAGACAGACGCACTCACACAGAGACAGACGCACCCACACAGAGGCAGAGACACTCACACAGAGACAGACGCACTCACACAGAGAAAAAGGCACTCACCCAGAGACAGACGCACTCACACAGAGACAGACGCACTCACACAGAAACGGAGGCACTCACAGAGAGACAGACGCACTCACACAGAGAAAAAGGCACTCACACAGAGACAGACGCACTCACACAGAGACAGACGCACTCACACAGAGACAGAGGCACTCACACAGAGACAGACGCACTCACACAGAGAAAAAGGCACTCACACAGAGACAGACGCACTCACACAGAGAAAAAGGCACTCACACAGAGACAGAGGCACTCACACAGAGAAAAAGGCACTCACACAGAGACAGACGCACTCACACAGAGACAGACGGACTCACACAGAGAAAAAGGCACTCACACAGCGACAGACGCACTCACACAGAGACAGACGCACTCACACAGAGACAGACGCACTCACAAAGAGAAAAGGGCACTCACACAGAGACAGACGCACTCACACAGAGACAGACGCACTCACACAGAGACAGACGCACTCACACAGAGACAGACGCACTCACAAAGAGAAAAAGGCACTCACACAGAGACAGACGCACTCAGACAGAGACAGACGCACTCACACAGAGACAGACGTACTCACACAGAGACAGACCCACTCACACAGAGACGGACCCACTCACACAGAGACAGACCCACTCACACAGAGACAGACCGACTCACACAGAGACAGACCCACTCACACAGAGACAGACGTACTCACACAGAGACAGACCCACTCACACAGAGACAGACGTACTCACAAAGAGACAGACGCACACACAGAGACAGACGCACTCACACAGAGACAGACGCACTCACACAGAGAAAAAGGCACTCACACAGAGACAGACGCACCCACACAGAGACAGAGGCACTCACACAGAGACAGACGCACTCACACAGAGAAAAAGGCACTCACACAGAGACAGACGCACTCACACAGAGAAAAAGGCACTCACACAGAGACAGAGGCACTCACACAGAGAAAAAGGCACTCACACAGAGACAGACGCACTCACACAGAGACAGACGGACTCACACAGAGAAAAAGGCACTCACACAGCGACACACGCACTCACACAGAGACAGACGCACTCACACAGAGACAGACGCACTCACAAAGAGAAAAGGGCACTCACACAGAGACAGACGCACTCACACAGAGACAGACGCACTCACACAGAGACAGACGCACTCACAAAGAGAAAAAGGCACTCACACAGAGACAGACGCACTCAGACAGAGACAGACGCACTCACACAGAGACAGACGTACTCACACAGAGACAGACCCACTCACACAGAGACAGACCCACTCACACAGAGACAGACCCACTCACACAGAGACAGCCCCACTCACACAGAGACAGACCGACTCACACAGAGACAGACCCACTCAAACAGAGACAGACCCACTCACACAGAGACAGACGCACTCACACAGAGACAGACGCACTCACACAGAAACAGAGGCACTCACACAGAAACAGACGCACTCACACAGAGACAGACGCACTCACACAGAAACAGACGTACTCACACAGAGACAGACGCACACACAGAGACAGACGCACTCACACAGAGACAGACGCACTCACACAGAGAAAAAGGCACTCACACAGAGACAGACGCACCCACACAGAGACAGAGGCACTCACACAGAGACAGACGCACTCACACAGAGACAGACGCACCCACACAGAGGCAGAGACACTCACACAGAGACAGACGCACTCACACAGAGAAAAAGGCACTCACACAGAGACAGACGCACTCACACAGAGACAGACGCACTCACACAGAGACGGAGGCACTCACACAGAGACAGACGCACTCACACAGAGAAAAAGGCACTCACACAGAGACAGACGCACTCACACAGAGAAAAAGGCACTCACACAGAGACAGACGCGCTCACACAGAGACAGACGCACTCACACAGAGAAAAAGGCACTCACACAGAGACAGAGGCACTCACACAGAGACAGACGCACTCACACAGAGACAGACGCACTCACACAGAGAAAAAGGCACTCACACAGAGACAGAGGCACTCACACAGAGAAAAAGGCACTCACACAGAGACAGACGCACTCACACAGAGACAGACGGACTCACACAGAGAAAAAGGCACTCACACAGCGACAGACGCACTCACACAGAGACAGACGCACTCACACAGAGACAGACGCACTCTCAAAGAGAAAAGGGCACTCACACAGAGACAGACGCACTCACAAAGAGACAGACGCACTCACACAGAGACAGACGCACTCACACAGAGACAGACGCACTCACAAAGAGAAAAAGGCACTCACACAGAGACAGACGCACTCAGACAGAGACAGACGCACTCACACAGAGACAGACGTACTCACACAGAGACAGACGCACTCACACAGAGACAGACGCTCTCACACAGAGACAGACCCACTCACACAGAGACAGACGCACGCACACAGAGACAGACGCACTCACACAGAGACAGACGCACTCACACAGAGACAGACGCACTCACAAAGAGAAAAACGCACTCACGCAGAGACAGACGTACTCACACAGAGACAGACGCACTCACACAGAGACAGACGCACTCACACAGAGACAGACGCACTCACAAAGAGAAAAAGGCACTCACACAGAGACAGACGCACTCACACAGAGACAGACGCACATATACAGAGACAGACGCACTCACAAAGAGAAAAAGGCACTCACACAGAGACAGACGCACATACACAGAGACAGACGCACTCACAAAGAGAAAAAGGCACTCACACAGAGACAGACGCACTCACACAGAGACAGACGCACTCACGCAGAGAAAAAGGCACTCACACAGAGACAGACGCACTCACACAGATACAGACGTACTCACACAGAGACAGACGTACTCACACAGAGACAGACGTACTCACACAGAAACTGACCCACTCACACAGAGACACACGTACTCACACAGAGACAGACGTACTCACACAGAGACAGACGTACTCACACAGAGACAGACCCACTCACACAGAGACAGACCCACTCACACAGGGACAGACCCACTCACACAGAGACAGACCCACTCACACAGAGACAGACCCACTCACACAGAGACAGACCCACTCACGCAGAGAAAAAGACACTCACACAGAGACAGACGCACTCACACAGAGACAGACGTACTCACACAGAGACAGACGTACTCACACAGAGACAGACGTACTCACACAGAAACTGACCCACTCACACAGAGACAGACGTTCTCACACAGAAACAGACGCACTCACACAGAGACAGACGTACTCACACAGAGACAGACCCAGTCACACAGAGACAGACGTACTCACACAGAGACAGACGTACTCACACAGAGACAGACCCACTCACACTGAGACAGACGTACTCACACAGAGACAGACCCACTCACACAGAGACAGACCCACTCACACAGAAACAGACGCACTCACACAAAGACAGATCCACTCACACAGAGACAGACCCACTCACACATAGACAGACGTACTCACACAAGGACAGACGCACACACAGAGACAGACCCACTCACACAGAGACAGACGTACTCACACAGAGACAGACCCACTCACACAGAGACAGACGTACTCACACAGAGACAGACCCACTCACACAGAGACAGACGTACTCACACAGAGACAGACGCACACACAGAGACAGACCCACTCACACAGAGACAGACGTACTCACACAGAGACAGACCCACTCACACAGAGACAGACCCACTCACACAGAGACAGACGTACTCACACAGAGACAGACCCACTCACACAGAGACAGACGTACTCACAAAGAGACAGACGCACACACAGAGACAGACGTACTTACACAGAGACAGACCCACTCACACAGAGACAGACGTACTCACACAGGGTCAGACGCACTCACACAGAGACAGACGCACTCACACAGAAACAGACGCACTCACACAGAGACAGACGTACTCACACAGACAGACGTACTCACACAGAGACAGACCCACTCACACAGAGACAGACGTACTCACACAGAGACAGACTTACTCACACAGAAACAGACTTACTCACACAGAGACAGACGTACTCACACAGAGACAGACGTACTCACACAGGGTCAGACGCACTCACACAGAGACAGACGCACTCACACAGAGACAGACGTACTCACACAGAGACAGACGTACTCACACAGAGACAGACGCACTCACACAGAAACAGACGCACTCACACAGAGACAGACGTACTCACACAGAGACAGACGCACTCACACAGAGAAAGACTTACTTACACAGAGACAGACGTACTCACACAGAAACAGACTTACTCACACAGAAACAGACTTACTCACACAGAAACAGACCCACTCACACAGAGACAGACTTATTTACACAGAAACAGACTTACTCACACAGAAACAGACGTACTCACACAGAAACAGACTTACTCACACAGAAACAGACGTACTCACACAGAAACAGACGTACTCACACAGAGACAGACTTACTTACACAGAAACAGACTTACTCACACAGAAACAGACGTACTCACACAGAAACAGACTTACTCACACAGAAACAGACGTACTCACACAGAGACAGACTTACTTACACAGAAACAGACTTACTCACACAGAAACAGACGTACTCACACAGAAACAGACTTACTCACACAGAAACAGACGTACTCACACAGAGACAGACGTACTCACACAGAAACAGACGTACTCACACAGAAACAGACGTACTCACACAGAAACAGACTTACTCACACAGAAACAGACTTACTCACACAGAAACAGACCCACTCACACAGAGACAGACTTACTTACACAGAAACAGACTTACTCACACAGAAACAGACTTACTCACACAGAAACAGACTTCCTCACACAGAAACAGACTTACTCACACAGAAACAGACGTACTCACACAGAAACAGACTTACTCACACAGAAACAGACGTACTCACACAGAGACAGACTTACTTACACAGAAACAGACTTACTCACACAGAAACAGACCCACTCACACAGAGACAGACTTACTTACACAGAAACAGACTTACTCACACAGAAACAGACTTACTCACACAGAAACAGACTTACTCACACAGAGACAGACTTACTTACACAGAAACAGACTTACTCACACAGAAACAGACGTACTCACACAGAAACAGACTTACTCACACAGAAACAGACGTACTCACACAGAGACAGACGTACTCACACAGAAACAGACGTACTCACACAGAAACAGACGTACTCACACAGAAACAGACTTACTCACACAGAAACAGACTTACTCACACAGAAACAGACTTACTCACACAGAAACAGACGTACTCACACAGAAACAGACTTACTCACACAGAAACAGACGTACTCACACAGAAACAGACCCACTCACACAGAAACAGACGTACTCACACAGAAACAGACTTACTCACACAGAAACAGACGTACTCACACAGAAACAGACGTACTCACACAGAAACAGACTTACTCACACAGAAACAGACGTACTCACACAGAAACAGACTTACTCACACAGAAACAGACTTACTCACACAGAAACAGACTTACTCACACAGAAACAGACGTACTCACACAGAGACAGACTTACTTACACAGAAACAGACTTACTCACACAGAAACAGACCCACTCACACAGAGACAGACTTACTTACACAGAAACAGACTTACTCACACAGAAACAGACTTACTCACACAGAAACAGACTTACTCACACAGAAACAGACGTACTCACACAGAAACAGACTTACTCACACAGAAACAGACGTACTCACACAGAAACAGACTTACTCACACAGAAACAGACGTACTCACACAGAAACAGACGTACTCACACAGAAACAGATGTACTCACACAGAAACAGACTTACTCACACAGAAACAGACTTACTCACACAGAAACAGACGTACTCACACAGAAACAGACTTACTCACACAGAAACAGACTTACTCACACAGAAACAGACTTACTCACACAGAAACAGACTTACTCACACAGAAACAGACTTACTCACACAGAAACAGACTTACTCACACAGAAACAGACGTACTCACACAGAAACAGACTTACTCACACAGAAACAGACTTACTCACACAGAAACAGACGTACTCACACAGAAACAGACTTACTCACACAGAAACAGACTTACTCACACAGAAACAGACTTACTCACACAGAAACAGACGTACTCACACAGAGACAGACGTACTCACACAGAGACAGACGTACTCACACAGAAACAGACGTACTCACACAGAGACAGACGTACTCACACAGAAACAGACGTACTCACACAGAAACAGACTTACTCACACAGAAACAGACTTTCTCACACAGAAACAGACGTACTCACACAGAGACAGACGTACTCACACAGAGACAGACGTACTCACACAGAAACAGACGTACTCACACAGAGACAGACGTACTCACACAGAAACAGACGTACTCACACAGAGACAGACGTACTCACACAGAAACAGACGTACTCACACAGAAACAGACTTACTCACACAGAAACAGACTTTCTCACACAGAAACAGACTTACTCACACAGAAACAGACGTACTCACACAGAAACAGACTTACTCACACAGAAACAGATTTACTCACACAGAAACAGACGTACTCACACAGAGACAGACGTACTCACACAGAGACAGACGTACTCACACAGAGACAGACGTACTCACACAGAAACTGACCCACTCACACAGAGACAGACGTTCTCACACAGAAACAGACGCACTCACACAGAGACAGACGTACTCACACAGAGACAGACCCAGTCACACAGAGACAGACGTACTCACACAGAGACAGACGTACTCACACAGAGACAGACCCACTCACACTGAGACAGACGTACTCACACAGAGACAGACCCACTCACACAGAGACAGACCCACTCACACAGAAACAGACGCACTCACACAAAGACAGATCCACTCACACAGAGACAGACCCACTCACACACAGACAGACGTACTCACACAAGGACAGACGCACACACAGAGACAGACCCACTCACACAGAGACAGACGTACTCACACAGAGACAGACCCACTCACACAGAGACAGACGTACTCACACAGAGACAGACCCACTCACACAGAGACAGACGTACTCACACAGAGACAGACGCACACACAGAGACAGACCCACTCACACAGAGACAGACGTACTCACACAGAGACAGACCCACTCACACAGAGACAGACCCACTCACACAGAGACAGACGTACTCACACAGAGACAGACCCACTCACACAGAGACAGACGTACTCACAAAGAGACAGACGCACACACAGAGACAGACGTACTTACACAGAGACAGACCCACTCACACAGAGACAGACGTACTCACACAGGGTCAGACGCACTCACACAGAGACAGACGCACTCACACAGAAACAGACGCACTCACACAGAGACAGACGTACTCACACAGACAGACGTACTCACACAGAGACAGACCCACTCACACAGAGACAGACGTACTCACACAGAGACAGACTTACTCACACAGAAACAGACTTACTCACACAGAGACAGACGTACTCACACAGAGACAGACGTACTCACACAGGGTCAGACGCACTCACACAGAGACAGACGCACTCACACAGAGACAGACGTACTCACACAGAGACAGACGTACTCACACAGAGACAGACGCACTCACACAGAAACAGACGCACTCACACAGAGACAGACGTACTCACACAGAGACAGACGCACTCACACAGAGAAAGACTTACTTACACAGAGACAGACGTACTCACACAGAAACAGACTTACTCACACAGAAACAGACTTACTCACACAGAAACAGACCCACTCACACAGAGACAGACTTATTTACACAGAAACAGACTTACTCACACAGAAACAGACGTACTCACACAGAAACAGACTTACTCACACAGAAACAGACGTACTCACACAGAAACAGACGTACTCACACAGAGACAGACTTACTTACACAGAAACAGACTTACTCACACAGAAACAGACGTACTCACACAGAAACAGACTTACTCACACAGAAACAGACGTACTCACACAGAGACAGACTTACTTACACAGAAACAGACTTACTCACACAGAAACAGACGTACTCACACAGAAACAGACTTACTCACACAGAAACAGACGTACTCACACAGAGACAGACTTACTTACACAGAAACAGACTTACTCACACAGAAACAGACTTCCTCACACAGAAACAGACTTACTCACACAGAAACAGACGTACTCACACAGAGACAGACTTACTTACACAGAAACAGACTTACTCACACAGAAACAGACCCACTCACACAGAGACAGACTTACTTACACAGAAACAGACTTACTCACACAGAAACAGACTTACTCACACAGAAACAGACTTACTCACACAGAGACAGACTTACTTACACAGAAACAGACTTACTCACACAGAAACAGACGTACTCACACAGAAACAGACTTACTCACACAGAAACAGACGTACTCACACAGAGACAGACGTGCTCACACAGAAACAGACGTACTCACACAGAAACAGACGTACTCACACAGAAACAGACTTACTCACACAGAAACAGACTTACTCACACAGAAACAGACTTACTCACACAGAAACAGACGTACTCACACAGAAACAGACTTACTCACACAGAAACAGACGTACTCACACAGAAACAGACCCACTCACACAGAAACAGACGTACTCACACAGAAACAGACTTACTCACACAGAAACAGACGTACTCACACAGAAACAGACGTACTCACACAGAAACAGACTTACTCACACAGAAACAGACGTACTCACACAGAAACAGACTTACTCACACAGAAACAGACTTACTCACACAGAAACAGACTTACTCACACAGAAACAGACGTACTCACACAGAGACAGACTTACTTACACAGAAACAGACTTACTCACACAGAAACAGACCCACTCACACAGAGACAGACTTACTTACACAGAAACAGACTTACTCACACAGAAACAGACTTACTCACACAGAAACAGACTTACTCACACAGAAACAGACGTACTCACACAGAAACAGACTTACTCACACAGAAACAGACGTACTCACACAGAAACAGACTTACTCACACAGAAACAGACGTACTCACACAGAAACAGACGTACTCACACAGAAACAGATGTACTCACACAGAAACAGACTTACTCACACAGAAACAGACTTACTCACACAGAAACAGACTTACTCACACAGAAACAGACTTACTCACACAGAAACAGACTTACTCACACAGAAACAGACTTACTCACACAGAAACAGACGTACTCACACAGAAACAGACTTACTCACACAGAAACAGACTTACTCACACAGAAACAGACGTACTCACACAGAAACAGACTTACTCACACAGAAACAGACTTACTCACACAGAAACAGACTTACTCACACAGAAACAGACGTACTCACACAGAGACAGACGTACTCACACAGAAACAGACGTACTCACACAGAGACAGACGTACTCACACAGAAACAGACGTACTCACACAGAGACAGACGTACTCACACAGAAACAGACGTACTCACACAGAAACAGACTTACTCACACAGAAACAGACTTTCTCACACAGAAACAGACTTACTCACACAGAAACAGACGTACTCACACAGAAACAGACTTACTCACACAGAAACAGATTTACTCACACAGAAACAGACGTACTCACACAGAAACAGACTTACTCACACAGAAACAGACTTACTCACACAGAAACAGACTTACTTACACAGAAACAGACTTTCTCACACAGAAACAGACTTTCTCACACAGAAACAGACTTTCTCACACAGAAACAGACTTACTCACACAGAAACAGACTTCCTCACACAGAAACAGACTTACTCACACAGAAACAGACGTACTCACACAGAAACAGACGTACTCACACAGAAACAGACTTTCTCACACAGAAACAGACTTACTCACACAGAAACAGACTTACTCACACAGAAACAGACTTTCTCACACAGAAACAGACGTACTCACACAGAAACAGACTTTCTCACACAGAAACAGACGTACTCACACAGAAACAGATGTACTCATACAGAAACAGACGTACTCACACAGAAACAGACTTACTCACACAGAAACAGACATACTCACACAGAAACAGACGTACTCACACAGAAACAGACTTACTCACACAGAAACAGACTTACTCACACAGAAACAGACGTACTCACACAGAGACAGTCGTACTCACACAGAAACAGACTTTCTCACAAAGAAACAGACTTACTCACACAGAAACAGACGTACTCACACAGAAACAGACTTACTCACACAGAAACAGACTTACTCACACAGAAACAGACGTACTCACACAGAAACAGACTTACTCACACAGAAACAGAGGTACTCACACAGAAACAGATGTACTCACACAGAAACAGACTTACTCACACAGAAACAGACTTACTCACACAGAAACAGACGTACTCACAAGCAAACAGACGTACTCACACAGAAACAGACTTACTCACACAGAAACAGACTTACTCACACAGAAACAGACTTACTCACACAGAAACAGACTTACTCACACAGAGACAGACCCACTGACACAGAGACAGACGCACACACACAGAGACAGACGCACTCACACAGAGACAGACCCACTCACACAGAGACAGACGCACACACAGAGACAGACCCACTCACACAGAGACAGACGTACTCACACAGAGACAGACTTACTTACACAGAGACAGACGTACTCACACAGAGACAGACCCACTCACACAGAGACAGACCCACTCACACAGAGACAGACGCACACACACAGAGACAGACGCACACACAGAAGCAGACGCACTCACACAGAGACAGACGTACTCACACAGAGACAGACGTACTCACACAGAGACAGACGCACACACAGAGACAGACCCACTCACACAGAGACAGACGCACACACAGAAACAGACGCCTTCACACAGAGACAGACGCACACACAGAGACAGTCGCACACACACAGAGACAGACGCACACACACAGAGACAGACGCACACTCACAGAGACAGACGCACACACAGAGACAGACGCACACACAGAGACAGACGCACACACACAGAGACAGACGCACACACAGAGACAGACCCACTCACACAGAGACAGACGCACACACAGAGACAGACGTACTCACACAGAGACAGACGCACACACAGAGACAGACGCACACACACAGAAACAGACGCACACACAGAGACAGACCCACTCACACAGAGACAGACGTACTCACACAGAGACAGACGCACACACACAGAGACAGACGCACTCACACAGAGCCAGACGCACTCACACAGAGACAGACGTACTCACACAGAGACAGACCCACTCACACAGAGACAGACCCACTCACACAGAGACAGACGCACACACACAGAGACAGACGCACACACAGAGACAGACGCACTCACACAGAGACAGACGTACTCACACAGAGACAGACTTACTTACACAGAGACAGACGTACTCACACAGAGACAGACGCACTCACACAGAGTCAGACGCACACACAGAGACAGACCCACTCACACAGAGACAGACGCACACACACAGAGACAGACGCACACACAGAAGCAGACGCACTCACACAGAGACAGACGTACTCACACAGAGACAGACGTACTCACACAGAGACAGACGCACACACAGAGACAGACGTACTGACACAGAGACAGACGCACACACAGAGACAGACGCACACACACAGAGACAGACGCACACACACAGAGACAGACGCACACACAGAGACAGACGTACTCACACAGAGACAGACCCACTCACACAGAGACAGACGTACTCACACAGAGACAGACGTACTCACACAGAGACAGACGCACACACAGAGACAGACGCACACACACAGAGACAGACGCACACACACAGAGCTAGACGCACACACGTAGAGACAGACGCACACACAGGGACAGACGCACACACAGAGACAGACGCATACACAGAGACAGACGCACACACACAGAGACAGACGCACACACAGAGACAGACCCACCCACACAGAGACAGACGCACACACAGAGACAGACGTACTCACACAGAGACAGACGCACACACAGAGACAGACGCACACACAGAAACAGACGCACTCACACAGAGACAGACGTACTCACACAGAGACAGACCCACTCACACAGAGACAGACCCACTCACACAGAGACAGACGCACACACACAGAGACAGACGCACACTCAGAGACAGACGCACTCACACAGAGACAGACGTACTCACACAGAGACAAACGTACTCACACAGAGACAGACGCACACACAGAGACAGACCCACACACAGAAACAGACGCACTCACACAGAGACAGACGTACTCATACAGAGACAGACGCACACACACAGAGACAGACGCACACACAGAAACAGACGCACTCACACAGAGACAGACGCACTCACACAGAGACAGACGCACTCTCACAGAGACAGACGCACTCACACAGAGACAGACGCACACACAGAGACAGACCCACTCACACAGAGACAGACGCACTCACACAGCGACAGACTTACTCACACAGAGACAGACCCACTCACACAGAGACAGACCCACTCACACAGAGACAGACTTACTTACACAGAAACAGACGCACTCACACAGAGACAGACTTACTTACACAGAAACAGACTTACTCACACAGAGACAGACTTACTTACACAGAAACAGACTTACTCACACAGAGACAGACCCACTCACACAGAGCCAGACTTACTTACACAGAAACAGACGCACTCACACAGAGACAGACCCACTCACACAGAGACAGACTTACTTACACAGAAACAGACGCACTCACACAGAGATAGACCCACTCACACAGAGACAGACTTACTTACACAGAAACAGACTTACTCACACAGAGACAGACGTACTCACACAGAGACAGACTTACTTACACAGAAACAGACTTACTCACACAGAGACAGACCCACTCACACAGAGACAGACTTACTTACACAGAAACAGACGCACTCACACAGAGACAGACCCACTCACACAGAGACAGACCCAGTCACACAGAGACAGACGCACACACAGAGACAGACCCACTCACACAGAGACAGACTTACTTACACAGAAACAGACTTACTCACACAGAGACAGACGTACTCACACAGAGACAGACTTACTTACTCAGAAACAGACTTACTCACACAGAGACAGACCCACTCACACAGAGACAGACGTACTCACACAGAGACCGACGTACTCACACAGAAACAGACTTACTCACACAGAGACAGACCCACTCACACAGAGACAGACTTACTCACACAGAGACAGACGTACTCACACAGAAACAGACTTACTCACACAGAGACAGACGTACTCACACAGAGACAGACTTACTTACACAGAAACACACGTACTCACACAGAGACAGACCCACTTACACAGAAACAGACCTACTCACACAGAGACAGACGTACTCACATAGAGACAGACTTACTTACACAGAAACAGACTTACTCACACAGAGACAGACCCACTCACACAGAGACAGACTTACTTACACAGAAACAGACGCACTCACACAGAGACAGACCCACTCACACAGAGACAGATCCACTCACACAGAGACAGACGCACACACAGAGACAGACCCACTCACACAGAAACCGACGTACTCACACAGAAACAGACGTACTCACACAGACACAGAGGCACTCACACACTGACAGAGGCACTCTCACAGGGACAGACGTACTCACACAGAGACAGTCGCAAACACAGAGACAGACGTACTGACTCAGAAACAGACGTACTCACACAGAGACAGTCGCAAACACAGGGACAGACGTACTCACACAGAGACAGTAGTACTCACATAGACACAGAAGCACTCACATAGGGACAGACGTACTCCCACAGAGACAAACGCAACCCCACAGATAAAGACGCACTCACAAAGGGAACGAGACACTGACAAAAAGTACTCACACAGAGACAGACGTACTCACACAGAGACAAAGGCATTCTCAAAGACACAGACGTACACACTCAGAGACAGGGACATTCACACAGAGACCGACGCACTCACACAGGAACAAAGGTACTCACACATAGGCAGACCAACACACACAGAGACAGTCGCACACACACCGAGACAGAGGCACTCCCACAGAGACAGACGCACTGACACCGAGAGAGAGGCACTCACACAGAGACAGAGGCACTCCCACAGAGACAGATGCACACACGCAGAGACAGGCGTACTCACACAGAGACAGATGTACTCACACAGAGACAGATGCACACACGCAGAGACACACGCACTCCCACAGAGACATAGGCACTCCCACAAAGACACACGCACTCACACAGAGACAGAGGCACTCCCACAGAGACATAGGCACTCCCACAGGGACAGAAGTACTCACACAGAGACATAGGCACTCCCACAGAGACACAGGCACTCCCACAGGGACAGAAGTACTCACACAGAAATAGACTTACTCACACAGAAACAGACGTACTCACACAGAAACACACGTACTCACACAGAGACAGACCCACTCACACAGAGACAGACGTACTCACACAGAGACAGACTTACTCACACAGAAACAGACTTACTCACACAGAGACAGACGTACTCACACAGAGACAGACGTACTCACACAGGGTCAGACGCACTCACACAGAGACAGACGCACTCACACAGAGACAGACGTACTCACACAGAGACAGACGTACTCACACAGAGACAGACGTACTCACACAGAAACAGACGCACTCACACAGAGACAGACGTACTCACACAGAGACAGACGCACTCACACAGAGAAAGACTTACTTACACAGAGACAGACGTACTCACACAGAAACAGACTTACTCACACAGAAACAGACTTACTCTCACAGAAACAGACCCACTCACACAGAGACAGACTTATTTACACAGAAACAGACTTACTCACACAGAAACAGACGTACTCACACAGAAACAGACTTACTCACACAGAAACAGACGTACTCACACAGAAACAGACGTACTCACACAGAGACAGACTTACTTACACAGAAACAGACTTACTCACACAGAAACAGACGTACTCACACAGAAACAGACTTACTCACACAGAAACAGACGTACTCACACAGAGACAGACTTACTTACACAGAAACAGACTTACTCACACAGAAACAGACGTACTCACACAGAAACAGACTTACTCACACAGAAACAGACGTACTCACACAGAGACAGACTTACTTACACAGAAACAGACTTACTCACACAGAAACAGACTTCCTCACACAGAAACAGACTTACTCACACAGAAACAGACGTACTCACACAGAGACAGACTTACTTACACAGAAACAGACTTACTCACACAGAAACAGACCCACTCACACAGAGACAGACTTACTTACACAGAAACAGACTTACTCACACAGAAACAGACTTACTCACACAGAAACAGACTTACTCACACAGAAACAGACGTACTCACACAGAGACAGACTTACTTACACAGAAACAGACTTACTCACACAGAAACAGACGTACTCACACAGAAACAGACTTACTCACACAGAAACAGACGTACTCACACAGAGACAGACGTACTCACACAGAAACAGACGTACTCACACAGAAACAGACGTACTCACACAGAAACAGACTTACTCTCACAGAAACAGACTTACTCACACAGAAACAGACTTACTCACACAGAAACAGACGTACTCACACAGAAACAGACTTACTCACACAGAAACAGACGTACTCACACAGAAACAGACCCACTCACACAGAAACGGACGTACTCACACAGAAACAGACTTACTCACACAGAAACAGACGTACTCACACAGAAACAGACGTACTCACACAGAAACAGACTTACTCACACAGAAACAGACGTACTCACACAGAAACAGACTTACTCACACAGAAACAGACTTACTCACACAGAAACAGACTTACTCACACAGAAACAGACGTACTCACACAGAGACAGACTTACTTACACAGAAACAGACTTACTCACACAGAAACAGACCCACTCACACAGAGACAGACTTACTTACACAGAAACAGACTTACTCACACAGAAACAGACTTACTCACACAGAAACAGACTTACTCACACAGAAACAGACGTACTCACACAGAAACAGACTTACTCACACAGAAACAGACGTACTCACACAGAAACAGACTTACTCACACAGAAACAGACGTACTCACACAGAAACAGACGTACTCACACAGAAACAGATGTACTCACACAGAAACAGACTTACTCACACAGAAACAGACTTACTCACACAGAAACAGACGTACTCACACAGAAACAGACTTACTCACACAGAAACAGACTTACTCACACAGAAACAGACTTACTCACACAGAAACAGACTTACTCACACAGAAACAGACTTACTCACACAGAAACAGACTTACTCACACAGAAACAGACGTACTCACACAGAAACAGACTTACTCACACAGAAACAGACTTACTCACACAGAAACAGACGTACTCACACAGAAACAGACTTACTCACACAGAAACAGACTTACTCACACAGAAACCGACTTACTCACACAGAAACAGACGTACTCACACAGAGACAGACGTACTCACACAGAAACAGACGTACTCACACAGAGACAGACGTACTCACACAGAAACAGACGTACTCACACAGAGACAGACGTACTCACACAGAAACAGACGTACTCACACAGAAACAGACTTACTCACACAGAAACAGACTTTCTCACACAGAAACAGACTTACTCACACAGAAACAGACGTACTCACACAGAAACAGACTTACTCACACAGAAACAGACTTACTCACACAGAAACAGACGTACTCACACAGAAACAGACTTACTCACACAGAAACAGACTTACTCACACAGAAACAGACTTACTTACACAGAAACAGACTTTCTCACACAGAAACAGACTTTCTCACACAGAAACAGACTTTCTCACACAGAAACAGACTTACTCACACAGAAACAGACTTCCTCACACAGAAACAGACTTACTCACACAGAAACAGACGTACTCACACAGAAACAGACGTACTCACACAGAAACAGACTTTCTCACACAGAAACAGACTTACTCACACAGAAACAGACTTACTCACACAGAAACAGACTTTCTCACACAGAAACAGACGTACTCACACAGAAACAGACTTTCTCACACAGAAACAGACGTACTCACACAGAAACAGATGTACTCACACAGAAACAGACGTACTCACACAGAAACAGACTTACTCACACAGAAACAGACATACTCACACAGAAACAGACGTACTCACACAGAAACAGACTTACTCACACAGAAACAGACTTACTCACACAGAAACAGACGTACTCACACAGAGACAGTCGTACTCACACAGAAACAGACTTTCTCACACAGAAACAGACTTACTCACACAGAAACAGACGTACTCACACAGAAACAGACTTACTCACACAGAAACAGACTTACTCACACAGAAACAGACGTACTCACACAGAAACAGACTTACTCACACAGAAACAGACGTACTCACACAGAAACAGATATACTCACACAGAAACAGACTTACTCACACAGAAACAGACTTACTCACACAGAAACAGACGTACTCACAAGCAAACAGACGTACTCACACAGAAACAGACTTACTCACACAGAAACAGACTTACTCACACAGAAACAGACTTACTCACACAGAAACAGACTTACTCACACAGAGACAGACCCACTGACACAGAGACAGACGCACACACACAGAGACAGACGCACTCACACAGAGACAGACCCACTCACACAGAGACAGACGCACACACAGAGACAGACCCACTCACACAGAGACAGACGTACTCACACAGAGACAGACTTACTTACACAGAGACAGACGTACTCACACAGAGACAGACCCACTCACACAGAGACAGACCCACTCACAAAGAGACAGACGCACACACACAGAGACAGACGCACACACAGAAGCAGACGCACTCACACAGAGACAGACGTACTCACACAGAGACAGACGTACTCACACAGAGACAGACGCACACACAGAGACAGACCCACTCACACAGAGACAGACGCACACACAGAAACAGACGCCTTCACACAGAGACAGACGCACACAATGAGACAGTCGCACACACACAGAGACAGACGCACACACACAGAGACAGACGCACACTCACAGAGACAGACGCACACACAGAGACAGACGCACACACAGAGACAGACGCACACACACAGAGACAGACGCACACACAGAGACAGACCCACTCACACAGAGACAGACGCACACACAGAGACAGACGTACTCACACAGAGACAGACGCACACACAGAGACAGACGCACACACACAGAGACAGACGCACACACAGAGACAGACCCACTCACACAGAGACAGACGTACTCACACAGAGACAGACGCACACACACAGAGACAGACGCACTCACACAGAGCCAGACGCACTCACACAGAGACAGACGTACTCACACAGAGACAGACCCACTCACACAGAGACAGACCCACTCACACAGAGACAGACGCACACACACAGAGACAGACGCACTCACACAGAGCCAGACGCACTCACACAGAGACAGACGTACTCACACAGAGACAGACCCACTCACACAGAGACAGACCCACTCACACAGAGACAGACGCACACACACAGAGACAGACGCACACACAGAGACAGACGCACTCACACAGAGACAGACGTACTCACACAGAGACAGACTTACTTACACAGAGACAGACGTACTCACACAGAGACAGACGCACTCACACAGAGTCAGACGCACACACAGAGACAGACCCACTCACACAGAGACAGACGCACACACACAGAGACAGACGCACACACAGAAGCAGACGCACTCACACAGAGACAGACGTACTCACACAGAGACAGACGTACTCACACAGAGACAGACGCACACACAGAGACAGACGTACTGACACAGAGACAGACGCACACACAGAGACAGACGCACACACACAGAGACAGACGCACACACACAGAGACAGACGCACACACAGAGACAGACGTACTCACACAGAGACAGACCCACTCACACAGAGACAGACGTACTCACACAGAGACAGACGTACTCACACAGAGACAGACGCACACACAGAGACAGACGCACACACACAGAGACAGACGCACACACAGAGCTAGACGCACACACGTAGAGACAGACGCACACACAGAGACAGACGCACACACAGAGACAGACGCACACACAGAGACAGACGCACACACACAGAGACAGACGCACACACAGAGACAGACCCACCCACACAGAGACAGACGCACACACAGAGACAGACGTACTCACACAGAGACAGACGCACACACAGAGACAGACGCACACACAGAAACAGACGCACTCACACAGAGACAGACGTACTCACACAGAGACAGACCCACTCACACAGAGACAGACCCACTCACACAGAGACAGACGCACACACACAGAGACAGACGCACACTCAGAGACAGACGCACTCACACAGAGACAGACGTACTCACACAGAGACAAACGTACTCACACAGAGACAGACGCACACACAGAGACAGACCCACACACAGAAACAGACGCACTCACACAGAGACAGACGTACTCATACAGAGACAGACGCACACACACAGAGACAGACGCACACACAGAAACAGACGCACTCACACAGAGACAGACGCACTCACACAGAGACAGACGCACTCACACAGAGACCGACGCACTCACACAGAGACAGACGCACACACAGAGACAGACCCACTCACACAGAGACAGACGCACTCACACAGCGACAGACTTACTCACACAGAGACAGACCCACTCACACAGAGACAGACCCACTCACACAGAGACAGACTTACTTACACAGAAACAGACGCACTCACACAGAGACAGACCCACTCACACAGAGACAGACTTACTTACACAGAGACAGACGCACTCACACAGAGACAGACGCACACACACAGAGACAGACGCACTCACACACAGACAGACTTACTTACACAGAAACAGACTTACTTACACAGAAACAGACGCACTCACACAGAGACAGACGTACTCACACAGAGACAGACTTACTTACACAGAAACAGACTTACTCACACAGAGACAGACGCACACACACAGAGACAGACGCACTCAAACAGAGACAGATTTACTTACACAGAAACAGACTTACTTACACAGAAACAGACGCACTCACACAGAGACAGACTTACTTACACAGAAACAGACTTACTCACACAGAGACAGACTTACTTACACAGAAACAAACTTACTCACACAGAGACAGACGCACTCACACAGAGATAGACCCACTCACACAGAGACAGACTTACTTACACAGAAACAGACTTACTCACACAGAGACAGACGTACTCACACAGAGACAGACTTACTTACACAGAAACAGACTTACTCACACAGAGACAGACCCACTCACACAGAGACAGACTTACTTACACAGAAACAGACGCACTCACACAGAGACAGACCCACTCACACAGAGACAGACCCACTCACACAGAGACAGACGCACACACAGAGACAGACCCACTCACACAGAGACAGACTTACTTACACAGAAACAGACTTACTCACACAGAGACAGACGTACTCACACAGAGACAGACTTACTTACTCAGAAACAGACTTACTCACACAGAGACAGACCCACTCACACAGAGACAGACGTACTCACACAGAGACCGACGTACTCACACAGAAACAGACTTACTCACACAGAGACAGACCCACTCACACAGAGACAGACTTACTCACACAGAGACAGACGTACTCACACAGAAACAGACTTACTCACACAGAGACAGACGTACTCACACAGAGACAGACTTACTTACACAGAAACACACGTACTCACACAGAGACAGACCCACTTACAATGAAACAGACCTACTCACACAGAGACAGACGTACTCACATAGAGACAGACTTACTTACACAGAAACAGACTTACTCACACAGAGACAGACCCACTCACACAGAGACAGACTTACTTACACAGAAACAGACGCACTCACACAGAGACAGACCCACTCACACAGAGACAGATCCACTCACACAGAGACAGACGCACACACAGAGACAGACCCACTCACACAGAAACCGACGTACTCACACAGAAACAGACGTACTCACACAGACACAGAGGCACTCACACACTGACAGAGGCACTCTCACAGGGACAGACGTACTCACACAGAGACAGTCGCAAACACAGAGACAGACGTACTGACTCAGAAACAGACGTACTCACACAGAGACAGTCGCAAACACAGGGACAGACGTACTCACACAGAGACAGTAGTACTCACATAGACACAGAAGCACTCACATAGGGACAGACGTACTCCCACAGAGACAAACGCAACCCCACAGACAAAGACGCACTCACAAAGGGAACGAGACACTGACAAAAAGTACTCACACAGAGACAGACGTACTCACACAGAGACAAAGGCATTCTCAAAGACACAGACGTACACACTCAGAGACAGGGACATTCACACAGAGACCGACGCACTCACACAGGAACAAAGGTACTCACACATAGGCAGACCAACACACACAGAGACAGTCGCACACACACCGAGACAGAGGCACTCCCACAGAGACAGACGCACTGACACCGAGAGAGAGGCACTCACACAGAGACAGAGGCACTCCCACAGAGACAGATGCACACACGCAGAGACAGACGTACTCACACAGAGACAGATGTACTCACACAGAGACAGATGCACACACGCAGAGACACACGCACTCCCACAGAGACATAGGCACTCCCACAAAGACACACGCACTCACACAGAGACAGAGGCACTCCCACAGAGACATAGGCACTCCCACAGGGACAGAAGTACTCACACAGAGACATAGGCACTCCCACAGAGACACAGGCACTGCCACAGGGACAGAAGTACTCACACAGAGACAGAGGCACTCCCACAGAGACAGAGGCACTCACACAGGGACAGAAGTTCTCACACAGAGACAGAGGCACTCCCACAGAGACAGAGGCACTCACACAGGGACAGAGGTACTCACAAAGAGACATAGGCACTCCCAAAAAGACACACGCACTCACACAGAGACAGAGGCACTCCCACAGAGACATAGGCACTCCCACAGGGACAGAAGTACTCACACAGAGACATAGGCACTCCCACAGAGACACAGGCACTCCCACAGAGACAGACGTACTCACACAGAGACAGACGTACTCACACAGAGACAGACGCACTCACACAGAAACAGACGCACTCACACAGAGACAGACGTACTCACACAGAGACAGACGCACTCACACAGAGAAAGACTTACTTACACAGAGACAGACGTACTCACACAGAAACAGACTTACTCACACAGAAACAGACTTACTCACACAGAAACAGACCCACTCACACAGAGACAGACTTATTTACACAGAAACAGACTTACTCACACAGAAACAGACGTACTCACACAGAAACAGACTTACTCACACAGAAACAGACGTACTCACACAGAAACAGACGTACTCACACAGAGACAGACTTACTTACACAGAGACAGACTTACTCACAATGAAACAGACGTACTCACACAGAAACAGACTTACTCACACAGAAACAGACGTACTCACACAGAGACAGACTTACTTACACAGAAACAGACTTACTCACACAGAAACAGACGTACTCACACAGAAACAGACTTACTCACACAGAAACAGACGTACTCACACAGAGACAGACTTACTTACACAGAAACAGACTTACTCACACAGAAACAGACTTACTCACACAGAAACAGACTTACTCACACAGAAACAGACGTACTCACACAGAGACAGACTTACTTACACAGAAACAGACTTACTCACACAGAAACAGACCCACTCACACAGAGACAGACTTACTTACACAGAAACAGACTTACTCACACAGAAACAGACTTACTCACAAAGAAACAGACTTACTCACACAGAAACAGACGTACTCACACAGAGACAGACGTACTCACACAGAATCAGACGTACTCACACAGAAACAGACGTACTCACACAGAAACAGACTTACTCACACAGAAACAGACTTACTCACACAGAAACAGACTTACTCACACAGAAACAGACGTACTCACACAGAAACAGACTTACTCACACAGAAACAGACTTACTCACACAGAAACAGACTTACTCACACAGAAACAGACGTACTCACACAGAGACAGACTTACTCACAAAGAAACAGACTTACTCACACAGAAACAGACTTACTCACACAGAAACAGACGTACTCACACAGAAACAGACTTACTCACACAGAAACAGACGTACTCACACAGAAACAGACTTACTCACACAGAAACAGACGTACTCACACAGAAACAGACGTACTCACACAGAAACAGATGTACTCACACAGAAACAGACTTACTCACACAGAAAAAGACTTACTCACACAGAAACAGACGTACTCACACAGAAACAGACTTACTCACACAGAAACAGACTTACTCACACAGAAACAGACGTACTCACACAGAGACAGACGTACTCACACAGAGACAGACTTACTCACACAGAAACAGACTTACTCACACAGAAACAGACTTACTCACACAGAAACAGACGTACTCACACAGAAACAGACTTACTCACACAGAAACAGACGTACTCACACAGAAACAGACTTACTCACACAGAGACAGACTTACTCACACAGAAACAGACGTACTCACACAGAAACAGACTTACTCACACAGAAACAGACTTACTCACACAGAAACAGACGTACTCACACAGAGACAGACGTACTCACACAGAGACAGACTTACTCACACAGAAATAGACTTACTCACACAGAAACAGACTTACTCACACAGAAACAGACTTACTCACACAGAAACAGACGTACTCACAAAGAGACAGACTTACTTACACAGAAACAGACTTACTCACACAGAAACAGACGTACTCACACAGAAACAGACTTACTCACACAGAAACAGACGTACTCACACAGAGACAGACGTACTCACACAGAAACAGACGTACTCACACAGAAACAGACGTACTCACACAGAAACAGACTTACTCACACAGAAACAGACTTACTCACACAGAAACAGACTTACTCACACAGAAACAGACGTACTCACACAGAAACAGACTTACTCACACAGAAACAGACTTACTCACACAGAAACAGACTTACTCACACAGAAACAGACGTACTCACACAGAGACAGACTTACTCACACAGAAACAGACTTACTCACACAGAAACAGACTTACTCACACAGAAACAGACGTACTCACACAGAAACAGACTTACTCACACAGAAACAGACGTACTCACACAGAAACAGACTTACTCACACAGAAACAGACGTACTCACACAGAAACAGACGTACTCACACAGAAACAGATGTACTCACACAGAAACAGACTTACTCACACAGAAACAGACTTACTCACACAGAAACAGACGTACTCACACAGAAACAGACTTACTCACACAGAAACAGACTTACTCACACAGAAACAGACTTACTCACACAGAAACAGACTTACTCACACAGAAACAGACTTACTCACACAGAAACAGACTTACTCACACAGAAACAGACGTACTCACACAGAGACAGACTTACTGACACAGAAACAGACTTACTCACACAGAAACAGACTTACTCACACAGAAACAGACTTACACAGAAACAGACGTACTCACACAGAGACAGACTTACTTACACAGAAACAGACCTACTCACACAGAAACAGACCCACTCACACAGAGACAGACTTACTTACACAGAAACAGACTTACTCACACAGAAACAGACTTACTCACACAGAAACAGACTTACTCACACAGAAACAGACGTACTCACACAGAGACAGACTTACTTACACAGAAACAGACTTACTCACACAGAAACAGACGTACTCACACAGAAACAGACTTACTCACACAGAAACAGACGTACTCACACAGAGACAGACGTACTCAAACAGAAACAGACGTACTCACACAGAAACAGACGTACTCACACAGAAACAGACTTACTCACACAGAAACAGACTTACTCACACAGAAACAGACTTACTCACACAGAAACAGACGTACTCACACAGAAACAGACTTACTCACACAGAAACAGACTTACTCACACAGAAACAGACTTACTCACACAGAAACAGACGTACTCACACAGAGACAGACTTACTCACACAGAAACAGACTTACTCACACAGAAACAGACTTACTCACACAGAAACAGACGTACTCACACAGAAACAGACTTACTCACACAGAAACAGACGTACTCACACAGAAACAGACGTACTCACACAGAAACAGACTTACTCACACAGAAACAGACTTACTCACACAGAAACAGACGTACTCACACAGAAACAGACTTACTCACACAGAAACAGACGTACTCACACAGAAACAGACTTACTCACACAGAAACAGACTTACTCACACAGAAACAGACTTACTCACACAGAAACAGACGTACTCACACAGAAACAGACTTACTCACACAGAAACAGACTTTCTCACACAGAAACAGACTTTCTCACACAGAAACAGACTTTCTCACACAGAACCAGACTTACTCACACAGAAACAGACGTACTCACACAGAAACAGACTTACTCACACAGAAACAGACTTTCTCACACAGAAACAGACTTTCTCACACAGAAACAGACTTTCTCACACAGAAACAGACTTACTCACACAGAAACAGACTTACTCACACAGAAACAGACTTACTCACACAGAAACAGACGTACTCACACAGAAACAGACGTACTCACACAGAAACAGACTTTCTCACACAGAAACAGACTTACTCACACAGAAACAGACTTACTCACACAGAAACAGACTTTCTCACACAGAAACAGACGTACTCACACAGAAACAGACTTTCTCACACAGAAACAGACGTACTCACACAGAAACAGACGTACTCACACAGAAACAGACGTACTCACACAGAAACAGACTTACTCACACAGAAACAGACTTACTCACACAGAAACAGACGTACTCACACAGAAACAGACTTACTCACACAGAAACAGACTTACTCACACAGAAACAGACGTACTCACACAGAGACAGTCGTACTCACACAGAAACAGACTTTCTCACACAGAAACAGACTTACTCCTACAGAAACAGACGTACTCACACAGAAACAGACTTACTCACACAGAAACAGACTTACTCACACAGAAACAGACGTACTCACACAGAAACAGACTTACTCACACAGAAACAGACGTACTCACACAGAAACAGACGTACTCACACAGAAACAGATGTACTCACACAGAAACAGACTTACTCACACAGAAACAGACTTACTCACACAGAAACAGACGTACTCACAAGCAAACAGACGTACTCACACAGAAACAGACTTACTCACACAGAAACAGACTTACTCACACAGAAACAGACTTACTCACACAGAAACAGACTTACTCACACAGAGACAGACCCACTGACACAGAGACAGACGCACACACACAGAGACAGACGCACTCACACAGAGACAGACCCACTCACACAGAGACAGACGCACACACAGAGACAGACCCACTCACACAGAGACAGACGTACTCACACAGAGACAGACTTACTTACACAGAGACAGACGTACTCACACAGAGACAGACATACTCACACAGAGACAGACCCACTCACACAGAGACAGACGCACACACACAGAGTCAGACGCACACACAGAAGCAGACGCACTCACACAGAGACAGACGTACTCACACAGAGACAGACGTACTCACACAGAGACAGACGCACACACAGAGACAGACCCACTCACACAGAGACAGACGCACACACAGAAACAGACGCCTTCACACAGAGACAGACGCACACACAGAGACAGTCGCACACACACAGAGACAGACGCACACACACAGAGACAGACGCACACTCACAGAGACAGACGCACACACAGAGACAGACGCACACACAGAGACAGACGCACACACACAGAGACAGACGCACACACAGAGACAGACCCACTCACACAGAGACAGACGCACACACAGAGACAGACGTACTCACACAGAGACAGACTTACTTACACAGAGACAGACGTACTCACACAGAGACAGACGCACTCACACAGAGTCAGACGCACACACAGAGACAGACCCACTCACACAGAGACAGACGCACACACACAGAGACAGACGCACACACAGAAGCAGACGCACTCACACAGAGACAGACGTACTCACACAGAGACAGACGTACTCACACAGAGACAGACGCACACACAGAGACAGACGTACTGACACCAAGACAGACGCACACACAGAGACAGACGCACACACACAGAGACAGACTCACACACACAGAGACAGACGCACACACAGAGACAGACGTACTCACACAGAGACAGACCCACTCACACAGAGACAGACGTACTCACACAGAGACAGACGTACTCACACAGAGACAGACGCACACACAGAGACAGACGCACACACACAGAGACAGACGCACACACACAGAGACAGACGCACACACAGAGACAGACGCACACACAGAGACAGACGCACACACACAGAGACAGACGCACACACAGAGACAGACCCACCCACACAGAGACAGACGCACACACAGAGACAGACGTACTCACACAGAGACAGACGCACACACAGAGACAGACGCACTCACACAGAGACAGACGTACTCACACAGAAACAGACGTACTCACACAGAAACAGACTTACTCACACAGAAACAGACGTACTCACACAGAAACAGACGTACTCACACAGAAACAGACGTACTCACACAGAGACAGACGCACTCACACAGAGACAGACGTACTCACACAGAAACAGACGTACTCACACAGAAACAGACGCACTCACACAGAAACAGACGTACTCACACAGAGACAGACGCACACACAGAGACAGACGCACTCACACAGAGACACCGTACTCACACAGAAACAGACGTACTCACACAGAAACAGACGTACTCACACAGAAACAGACGTACTCACACAGAAACAGACGCACTCACACAGAAACAGATGTAGTCACACAGAAACAGACTTACTCACACAGAAACAGACTTACTCACACAGAAACAGACGTGCTCACAAGAAAACAGACGTACTCACACAGAAACAGACTTACTCACACAGAAACAGACTTACTCACACAGAAACAGACTTACTCACACAAAAACAGACTTACTCACACAGAGACACACGCACTCACACAGAGACAGACTTACTTACACAGAAACAGACGCACTCACACAGAGACAGACCCACTGACACAGAGACAGACGCACACACACAGAGACAGACGCACTCACACAGAGACAGACGCACACACAGAGACGACCCACTCACACAGAGACAGACGTACTCACACAGAGACAGACTTACTTACACAGAGACAGACGTACTCACACAGAGACAGACATACTCACACAGAGACAGACCCACTCACACAGAGACAGACATACACACACAGAGACAGACGCACACACAGAAGCAGACGCACTCACACAGAGACAGACGTACTCACACAGAGACAGACGCACACACAGAGACAGACCCACTCACACAGAAACAGACGTACTCACACAGAAACAGACGTACTCACACAGAGACAGACGTACTCACACAGAAACAGACGTACTCACACAGAAACAGACGTACTCACACAGAAACAGACTTACACAGAAACAGACTTACTCACACAGAAACAGACTTACTCACACAGAAACAGACGTACTCACACAGAAACAGACTTACTCACACAGAAACAGACTTACTCACACAGAAACAGACTTACTCACACAGAAACAGACGTACTCACACAGAGACAGACTTACTCACACAGAAACAGACTTACTCACACAGAAACAGACTTACTCACACAGAAACAGACGTACTCACACAGAAACAGACTTACTCACACAGAAACAGACGTACTCACACAGAAACAGACTTACTCACACAGAAACAGACGTACTCACACAGAAACAGACGTACTCACACAGAAACAGATGTACTCACACAGAAACAGACTTACTCACACAGAAACAGACTTACTCACACAGAAACAGACGTACTCACACAGAAACAGACTTACTCACACAGAAACAGACTTACTCACACAGAAACAGAGTTACTCACACAGAAACAGACTTACTCACACAGAAACAGACTTACTCACACAGAAACAGACTTACTCACACAGAAACAGACGTACTCACACAGAGACAGACTTACTGACACAGAAACAGACTTACTCACACAGAAACAGACTTACTCACACAGAAACAGACTTACACAGAAACAGACGTACTCACACAGAGACAGACTTACTTACACAGAAACAGACTTACTCACACAGAAACAGACCCACTCACACAGAGACAGACTTACTTACACAGAAACAGACTTACTCACACAGAAACAGACTTACTCACACAGAAACAGACTTACTCACACAGAAACAGACGTACCCACACCGAGACAGACTTACTTACACAGAAACAGACTTACTCACACAGAAACAGACTTACTCACACAGAAACAGACGTACTCACACAGAAACAGACTTACTCACACAGAGACAGACGTACTCACACAGAAACAGACGTACTCACACAGAAACAGACTTACTTACACAGAAACAGGCTTACTCACACAGAAACAGACGTACTCACACAGAAACAGGCTTTCTCACACAGAAACAGACGTACTCACACAGAAACAGACTTACTCACACAGAAACAGACTTACTCACACAGAAACAGACGTACTCACACAGAAACAGACTTACTTACACAGAAACAGGCTTACTCACACAGAAACAGACGTACTCACACAGAAACAGGCTTTCTCACACAGAAACAGACGTACTCACACAGAAACAGACTTACTCACACAGAAACAGACTTACTCACACAGAAACAGACGTACTCACACAGAAACAGACTTACTCACACAGAAACCGACTTACTCACACAGAAACAGACTTACTCACACAGAAACAGACGTACTCACACAGAGACAGACGTACTCACACAGAAACAGACGTACTCACACAGAGACAGACGTACTCACACAGAAACAGACGTACTCACACAGAGACAGAGGTACTCACACAGAAACAGACGTACTCACACAGAAACAGACTTACTCACACAGAAACAGACTTTCTCACACAGAAACAGACTTACTCACACAGAAACAGACTTACTCACACAGAAACAGACTTACTCACACAGAAACAGACTTTCTCACACAGAAACAGACTTTCTCACACAGAAACAGACTTTCTCACACAGAAACAGACTTACTCACACAGAAACAGACTTACTCACACAGAAACAGACTTACTCACACAGAAACAGACGTACTCACACAGAAACAGACGTACTCACACAGAAACAGACTTTCTCACACAGAAACAGACTTACTCACACAGAAACAGACTTACTCACACAGAAACAGACTTTCTCACACAGAAACAGACGTACTCACACAGAAACAGACTTTCTCACACAGAAACAGACGTACTCACACAGAAACAGACGTACTCACACAGAAACAGACGTACTCACACAGAAACAGACTTACTCACACAGAAACAGACTTACTCACACAGAAACAGACGTACTCACACAGAAACAGACTTACTCACACAGAAACAGACGTACTCACACAGAAACAGACTTACTCACACAGAAACAGACGTACTCACACAGAGACAGACCCACTGACACAGAGACAGACGCACACACACAGAGACAGACGCACTCACACAGAGACAGACCCACTCACACAGAGACAGACGCACACACAGAGACAGACCCACTCACACAGAGACAGACGTACTCACACAGAGACAGACTTACTTACACAGAGACAGACGTACTCACACAGAGACAGACATACTCACACAGAGACAGACCCACTCACACAGAGACAGACATACACACACAGAGACAGACGCACACACAGAAGCAGACGCACTCACACAGAGACAGACGTACTCACACAGAGACAGACGCACACACAGAGACAGACCCACTCACACAGAAACAGACGTACTCACACACAAACAGACTTACTCACACAGAAACAGACGTACTCACACAGAGACAGACGTACTCACACAGAAACAGACGTACTCACACAGAAACAGACGTACTCACACAGAAACAGACTTACTCACACAGAAACAGACTTACTCACACAGAAACAGACTTACTCACACAGAAACAGACGTACTCACACAGAAACAGACTTACTCACACAGAAACAGACTTACTCACACAGAAACAGACTTACTCACACAGAAACAGACGTACTCACACAGAGACAGACTTACTCACACAGAAACAGACTTACTCACACAGAAACAGACTTACTCACACAGAAACAGACGTACTCACACAGAAACAGACTTACTCACACAGAAACAGACGTACTCACACAGAAACAGACTTACTCACACAGAAACAGACGTACTCACACAGAAACAGACGTACTCACACAGAAACAGATGTACTCACACAGAAACAGACTTACTCACACAGAAACAGACTTACTCACACAGAAACAGACGTACTCACACAGAAACAGACTTACTCACACAGAAACAGACTTACTCACACAGAAACAGAGTTACTCACACAGAAACAGACTTACTCACACAGAAACAGACTTACTCACACAGAAACAGACTTACTCACACAGAAACAGACGTACTCACACAGAGACAGACTTACTGACACAGAAACAGACTTACTCACACAGAAACAGACTTACTCACACAGAAACAGACTTACACAGAAACAGACGTACTCACACAGAGACAGACTTACTTACACAGAAACAGACTTACTCACACAGAAACAGACCCACTCACACAGAGACAGACTTACTTACACAGAAACAGACTTACTCACACAGAAACAGACTTACTCACACAGAAACAGACTTACTCACACAGAAACAGACGTACTCACACAGAGACAGACTTACTTACACAGAAACAGACTTACTCACACAGAAACAGACGTACTCACACAGAAACAGACTTACTCACACAGAAACAGACGTACTCACACAGAGACAGACGTACTCACACAGAAACAGACGTACTCACACAGAAACAGACGTACTCACACAGAAACAGACTTACTCACACAGAAACAGACTTACTCACACAGAAACAGACTTACTCACACAGAAACAGACGTACTCACACAGAAACAGACTTACTCACACAGAAACAGACTTACTCACACAGAAACAGACTTACTCACACAGAAACAGACGTACTCACACAGAGACAGACTTACTCACACAGAAACAGACTTACTCACACAGAAACAGACTTACTCACACAGAAACAGACGTACTCACACAGAAACAGACTTACTCACACAGAAACAGACGTACTCACACAGAAACAGGCTTACTCACACAGAAACAGACGTACTCACACAGAAACAGGCTTTCTCACACAGAAACAGACGTACTCACACAGAAACAGACTTACTCACACAGAAACAGACTTACTGACACAGAAACAGACGTACTCACACAGAAACAGACTTACTCACACAGAAACAGACTTACTCACACAGAAACAGACTTACTCACACAGAAACAGACGTACTCACACAGAGACAGACGTACTCACACAGAAACAGACGTACTCACACAGAGACAGACGTACTCACACAGAAACAGACGTACTCACACAGAGACAGAGGTACTCACACAGAAACAGACGTACTCACACAGAAACAGACTTACTCACACAGAAACAGACTTTCTCACACAGAAACAGACTTACTCACACAGAAACAGACGTACTCACACAGAAACAGACGTACTCACACAGAAACAGACGCACTCACACAGAAACAGATGTAGTCACACAGAAACAGACTTACTCACACAGAAACAGACTTACTCACACAGAAACAGACGTGCTCACAAGAAAACAGACGTACTCACACAGAAACAGACTTACTCACACAGAAACAGACTTACTCACACAGAAACAGACTTACTCACACAAAAACAGACTTACTCACACAGAGACACACGCACTCACACAGAGACAGACTTACTTACACAGAAACAGACGCACTCACACAGAGACAGACCCACTGACACAGAGACAGACGCACACACACAGAGACAGACGCACTCACACAGAGACAGACGCACACACAGAGACGACCCACTCACACAGAGACAGACGTACTCACACAGAGACAGACTTACTTACACAGAGACAGACGTACTCACACAGAGACAGACATACTCACACAGAGACAGACCCACTCACACAGAGACAGACATACACACACAGAGACAGACGCACACACAGAAGCAGACGCACTCACACAGAGACAGACGTACTCACACAGAGACAGACGCACACACAGAGACAGACCCACTCACACAGAAACAGACGTACTCACACAGAAACAGACTTACTCACACAGAAACAGACGTACTCACACAGAGACAGACGTACTCACACAGAAACAGACGTACTCACACAGAAACAGACGTACTCACACAGAAACAGACTTACTCACACAGAAACAGACTTACTCACACAGAAACAGACTTACTCACACAGAAACAGACGTACTCACACAGAAACAGACTTACTCACACAGAAACAGACTTACTCACACAGAAACAGACTTACTCACACAGAAACAGACGTACTCACACAGAGACAGACTTACTCACACAGAAACAGACTTACTCACACAGAAACAGACTTACTCACACAGAAACAGACGTACTCACACAGAAACAGACTTACTCACACAGAAACAGACGTACTCACACAGAAACAGACTTACTCACACAGAAACAGACGTACTCACACAGAAACAGACGTACTCACACAGAAACAGATGTACTCACACAGAAACAGACTTACTCACACAGAAACAGACTTACTCACACAGAAACAGACGTACTCACACAGAAACAGACTTACTCACACAGAAACAGACTTACTCACACAGAAACAGAGTTACTCACACAGAAACAGACTTACTCACACAGAAACAGACTTACTCACACAGAAACAGACTTACTCACACAGAAACAGACGTACTCACACAGAGACAGACTTACTGACACAGAAACAGACTTACTCACACAGAAACAGACTTACTCACACAGAAACAGACTTACACAGAAACAGACGTACTCACACAGAGACAGACTTACTTACACAGAAACAGACTTACTCACACAGAAACAGACCCACTCACACAGAGACAGACTTACTTACACAGAAACAGACTTACTCACACAGAAACAGACTTACTCACACAGAAACAGACTTACTCACACAGAAACAGACGTACCCACACAGAGACAGACTTACTTACACAGAAACAGACTTACTCACACAGAAACAGACTTACTCACACAGAAACAGACGTACTCACACAGAAACAGACTTACTCACACAGAGACAGACGTACTCACACAGAAACAGACGTACTCACACAGAAACAGACTTACTTACACAGAAACAGGCTTACTCACACAGAAACAGACGTACTCACACAGAAACAGGCTTTCTCACACAGAAACAGACGTACTCACACAGAAACAGACTTACTCACACAGAAACAGACTTACTCACACAGAAACAGACGTACTCACACAGAAACAGACTTACTTACACAGAAACAGGCTTACTCACACAGAAACAGACGTACTCACACAGAAACAGGCTTTCTCACACAGAAACAGACGTACTCACACAGAAACAGACTTACTCACACAGAAACAGACTTACTCACACAGAAACAGACGTACTCACACAGAAACAGACTTACTCACACAGAAACCGACTTACTCACACAGAAACAGACTTACTCACACAGAAACAGACGTACTCACACAGAGACAGACGTACTCACACAGAAACAGACGTACTCACACAGAGACAGACGTACTCACACAGAAACAGACGTACTCACACAGAGACAGAGGTACTCACACAGAAACAGACGTACTCACACAGAAACAGACTTACTCACACAGAAACAGACTTTCTCACACAGAAACAGACTTACTCACACAGAAACAGACTTACTCACACAGAAACAGACTTACTCACACAGAAACAGACTTTCTCACACAGAAACAGACTTTCTCACACAGAAACAGACTTTCTCACACAGAAACAGACTTACTCACACAGAAACAGACTTACTCACACAGAAACAGACTTACTCACACAGAAACAGACGTACTCACACAGAAACAGACGTACTCACACAGAAACAGACTTTCTCACACAGAAACAGACTTACTCACACAGAAACAGACTTACTCACACAGAAACAGACTTTCTCACACAGAAACAGACGTACTCACACAGAAACAGACTTTCTCACACAGAAACAGACGTACTCACACAGAAACAGACGTACTCACACAGAAACAGACGTACTCACACAGAAACAGACTTACTCACACAGAAACAGACTTACTCACACAGAAACAGACGTACTCACACAGAAACAGACTTACTCACACAGAAACAGACGTACTCACACAGAAACAGACTTACTCACACAGAAACAGACGTACTCACACAGAGACAGACCCACTGACACAGAGACAGACGCACACACACAGAGACAGACGCACTCACACAGAGACAGACCCACTCACACAGAGACAGACGCACACACAGAGACAGACCCACTCACACAGAGACAGACGTACTCACACAGAGACAGACTTACTTACACAGAGACAGACGTACTCACACAGAGACAGACATACTCACACAGAGACAGACCCACTCACACAGAGACAGACATACACACACAGAGACAGACGCACACACAGAAGCAGACGCACTCACACAGAGACAGACGTACTCACACAGAGACAGACGCACACACAGAGACAGACCCACTCACACAGAAACAGACGTACTCACACACAAACAGACTTACTCACACAGAAACAGACGTACTCACACAGAGACAGACGTACTCACACAGAAACAGACGTACTCACACAGAAACAGACGTACTCACACAGAAACAGACTTACTCACACAGAAACAGACTTACTCACACAGAAACAGACTTACTCACACAGAAACAGACGTACTCACACAGAAACAGACTTACTCACACAGAAACAGACTTACTCACACAGAAACAGACTTACTCACACAGAAACAGACGTACTCACACAGAGACAGACTTACTCACACAGAAACAGACTTACTCACACAGAAACAGACTTACTCACACAGAAACAGACGTACTCACACAGAAACAGACTTACTCACACAGAAACAGACGTACTCACACAGAAACAGACTTACTCACACAGAAACAGACGTACTCACACAGAAACAGACGTACTCACACAGAAACAGATGTACTCACACAGAAACAGACTTACTCACACAGAAACAGACTTACTCACACAGAAACAGACGTACTCACACAGAAACAGACTTACTCACACAGAAACAGACTTACTCACACAGAAACAGAGTTACTCACACAGAAACAGACTTACTCACACAGAAACAGACTTACTCACACAGAAACAGACTTACTCACACAGAAACAGACGTACTCACACAGAGACAGACTTACTGACACAGAAACAGACTTACTCACACAGAAACAGACTTACTCACACAGAAACAGACTTACACAGAAACAGACGTACTCACACAGAGACAGACTTACTTACACAGAAACAGACTTACTCACACAGAAACAGACCCACTCACACAGAGACAGACTTACTTACACAGAAACAGACTTACTCACACAGAAACAGACTTACTCACACAGAAACAGACTTACTCACACAGAAACAGACGTACTCACACAGAGACAGACTTACTTACACAGAAACAGACTTACTCACACAGAAACAGACGTACTCACACAGAAACAGACTTACTCACACAGAAACAGACGTACTCACACAGAGACAGACGTACTCACACAGAAACAGACGTACTCACACAGAAACAGACGTACTCACACAGAAACAGACTTACTCACACAGAAACAGACTTACTCACACAGAAACAGACTTACTCACACAGAAACAGACGTACTCACACAGAAACAGACTTACTCACACAGAAACAGACTTACTCACACAGAAACAGACTTACTCACACAGAAACAGACGTACTCACACAGAGACAGACTTACTCACACAGAAACAGACTTACTCACACAGAAACAGACTTACTCACACAGAAACAGACGTACTCACACAGAAACAGACTTACTCACACAGAAACAGACGTACTCACACAGAAACAGGCTTACTCACACAGAAACAGACGTACTCACACAGAAACAGGCTTTCTCACACAGAAACAGACGTACTCACACAGAAACAGACTTACTCACACAGAAACAGACTTACTGACACAGAAACAGACGTACTCACACAGAAACAGACTTACTCACACAGAAACAGACTTACTCACACAGAAACAGACTTACTCACACAGAAACAGACGTACTCACACAGAGACAGACGTACTCACACAGAAACAGACGTACTCACACAGAGACAGACGTACTCACACAGAAACAGACGTACTCACACAGAGACAGAGGTACTCACACAGAAACAGACGTACTCACACAGAAACAGACTTACTCACACAGAAACAGACTTTCTCACACAGAAACAGACTTACTCACACAGAAACAGACGTACTCACACAGAAACAGACTTACTCACACAGAAACAGACTTACTCACACAGAAACAGACTTACTCACACAGAAACAGACGTACTCACACAGAAACAGGCTTACTCACACAGAAACAGACGTACTCACACAGAAACAGGCTTACTCACACAGAAACAGACTTACTCACACAGAAACAGACTTACTCACACAGAAACAGACTTTCTCACACAGAAACAGACTTTCTCACACAGAAACAGACTTTCTCACACAGAAACAGACTTACTCACAGAGAAACAGACTTACTCACACAGAAACAGACTTACTCACACAGAAACAGACGTACTCACACAGAAACAGACGTACTCACACAGAAACAGACTTTCTCACACAGAAACAGACTTACTCACACAGAAACAGACTTACTCACACAGAAACAGACTTTCTCACACAGAAACAGACGTACTCACACAGAAACAGACTTTCTCACACAGAAACAGACGTACTCACACAGAATCAGACGTACTCACACAGAAACAGACGTACTCACACAGAAACAGACTTACTCACACAGAAACAGACTTACTCACACAGAAACAGACGTACTCACACAGAAACAGACTTACTCACACAGAAACAGACTTACTCACACAGAAACAGACGTACTCACACAGAGACAGTCGTACTCACACAGAAACAGACTTTCTCACACAGAAACAGACTTACTCACACAGAAACAGACGTACTCACACAGAAACAGACTTACTCACACAGAAACAGACTTACTCACACAGAAACAGACGTACTCACACAGAAACAGACTTACTCACACAGAAACAGACGTACTCACACAGAAACAGACGTACTCACACAGAAACAGGTGTACTCACACAGAAACAGACGTACTCACAAGCAAACAGACGTACTCACACAGAAACAGACTTACTCACACAGAAACAGACTTACTCACACAGAAACAGACTTACTCACACAGAAACAGACTTACTCACACAGAGACAGACCCACTGACACAGAGACAGACGCACACACACAGAGACAGATGCACTGACACAGAGACAGACCCACTCACACAGAGACAGACGCACACACAGAGACAGACCCACTCACACAGAGACAGACGTACTCACACAGAGACAGACTTACTTACACAGAGACAGACGTACTCACACAGAGACAGACATACTCACACAGAGACAGACCCACTCACACAGAGACAGACGCACACACACAGAGACAGACGCACACACAGAAGCAGACCCACTCACACAGAGACAGACGTACTCACACAGAGACAGACGTACTCACACAGAGACAGACGCACACACAGAGACAGACCCACTCACACAGAGACAGACGCACACACAGAAACAGACGCCTTCACACAGAGACAGACGCACACACAGAGACAGTCGCACACACACAGAGACAGACGCACACACACAGAGACAGACGCACACTCACAGAGACAGACGCACACACAGAGACAGACGCACACACAGAGACAGACGCACACACACAGAGACAGACGCACACACAGAGACAGACCCACTCACACAGAGACAGACGCACACACAGAGACAGACGTACTCACACAGAGACAGACGCACACACAGAGACAGACGCACACACACAGAGACAGACGCACACACAGAGACAGACCCACTCACACAGAGACAGACGTACTCACACAGAGACAGACGCACACACACAGAGACAGACGCACTCACACAGAGCCAGACGCACTCACACAGAGACAGACGTACTCACACAGAGACAGTCCCACTCACACAGAGACAGACCCACTCACACAGAGACAGACGCACACACACAGAGACAGACGCACACACAGAGACAGACGCACTCACACAGAGACAGACGTACTCACACAGAGACAGACTTACTTACACAGAGACAGACGTACTCACACAGAGACAGACGCACTCACACAGAGTCAGACGCACACACAGAGACAGACCCACTCACACAGAGACAGACGCACACACACAGAGACAGACGCACACACAGAAGCAGACGCACTCACACAGAGACAGACGTACTCACACAGAGACAGAGGTACTCACACAGAGACAGACGCACACACAGAGACAGACGTACTGACACAGAGACAGACGCACACACAGAGACAGACGCACACACACAGAGACAGACGCACACACACAGAGACAGACGCACACACAGAGACAGACGTACTCACACAGAGACAGACCCACTCACACAGAGACAGACGTACTCACACAGAGACAGACGTACTCACACAGAGACAGACGCACACACAGAGACAGACGCACACACACAGAGACAGACGCACACACAGAGACAGACCCACCCACACAGAGACAGACGCACACACAGAGACAGACGTACTCACACAGAGACAGACGCACACACAGAGACAGACGCACACACACAGAGACAGACGCACACACAGAAACAGACGCACTCACACATAGACAGACGTACTCACACAGAGACAGACCCACTCACACAGAGACAGACCCACTCACACAGAGACAGACGCACACACACAGAGACAGACGCACACTAAGAGAACCACGCACTCACACAGAGACAGACGTACTCACACAGAGACAAACGTACTCACACAGAGACAGACGCACACACAGAGACAGACCCACACACAGAAACAGACGCACTCACACAGAGACAGACGTACTCATACAGAGACAGACGCACACACACAGAGACAGACGCACACACAGAAACAGACGCACTCACACAGAGACAGACGCACTCACACAGAGACAGACGCACTCACACAGAGACAGACGCACACAGAGACAGACCCACTCACACAGAGACAGACGCACTCACACAGCGACAGACTTACTCACACAGAGACAGACCCACTCACACAGAGACAGACCCACTCACACAGAGACAGACTTACTTACACAGAAACAGACGCACTCACACAGAGACAGACCCACTCACACAGAGACAGACCTACTTACACAGAGACAGACGCACTCACACAGAGACAGACGCACACACACAGAGACAGACGCACTCACACACAGACAGACTTACTTACACAGAAACAGACTTACTTACACAGAAACAGACGCACTCACACAGAGACAGACGTACTCACACAGAGACAGACTTACTTACACAGAAACAGACTTACTCACACAGAGACAGACGCACACACACAGAGACAGACGCACTCACACAGAGACAGATTTACTTACACAGAAACAGACTTACTTACACAGAAACAGACGCACTCACACAGAGACAGACTTACTTACACAGAAACAGACTTACTCACACAGAGACAGACTTACTTACACAGAAACAGACTTACTCACACAGAGACAGACCCACTCACACAGAGACAGACTTACTTACACAGAAACAGACGCACTCACACAGAGACAGACCCACTCACACAGAGACAGACTTACTTACACAGAAACAGACGCACTCACACAGAGATAGACCCACTCACACAGAGACAGACTTACTTACACAGAAACAGACTTACTCACACAGAGACAGACCCACTCACACAGAGACAGACTTACTTACACAGAAACAGACGCACTCACACAGAGACAGACCCACTCACACAGAGACAGACCCACTCACACAGAGACAGACGCACACACAGAGACAGACCCACTCACACAGAGACAGACTTGCTTACACAGAAACAGACTTACTCACACAGAGACAGACGTACTCACACAGAGACAGACTTACTTACTCAGAAACAGACTTACTCACACAGAGACAGACCCACTCACACAGAGACAGACGTACTCACACAGAGACCGACGTACTCACACAGAAACAGACTTACTCACACAGAGACAGACCCACTCACACAGAGACAGACTTACTCACACAGAGACAGACGTACTCACACAGAAACAGACTTACTCACACAGAGACAGACGTACTCACACAGAGACAGACTTACTTACACAGAAACACACGTACTCACACAGAGACAGACCCACTTACACAGAAACAGACCTACTCACACAGAGACAGACGTACTCACATAGAGACAGACTTACTTACACAGAAACAGACTTACTCACACAGAGACAGACCCACTCACACAGAGACAGACTTACTTACACAGAAACAGACGCACTCACACAGAGACAGACCCACTCACACAGAGACAGATCCACTCACACAGAGACAGACGCACACACAGAGACAGACACACTCACACAGAAACCGACGTACTCACACAGAAACAGACGTACTCACACAGACACAGAGGCACTCACACACTGACAGAGGCACTCTCACAGGGACAGACGTACTCACACAGAGACAGTCGCAAACACAGAGACAGACGTACTGACACAGAAACAGACGTACTCACACAGAGACAGTCGCAAACACAGGGACAGACGTACTCACACAGAGACAGTAGTACTCACATAGACACAGAAGCACTCACATAGGGACAGACGTACTCCCACAGAGACAAACGCAACCCCACAGACAAAGACGCACTCACAAAGGGAACGAGACACTGACAAAAAGTACTCACACAGAGACAGACGTACTCACACAGAGACAAAGGCATTCTCAAAGACACAGACGTACACACTCAGAGACAGGGACATTCACACAGAGACCGACGCACTCACACAGGAACAAAGGTACTCACACATAGGCAGACGCACACACACAGAGACAGTCGCACACACACCGAGACAGAGGCACTCCCACAGAGACAGACGCACTGACACCGAGAGAGAGGCACTCACACAGAGACAGAGGCACTCCCACAGAGACAGATGCACACACGCAGAGACAGACGTACTCACACAGAGACAGATGTACTCACACAGAGACAGATGCACACACGCAGAGACACACGCACTCCCACAGAGACATAGGCACTCCCACAAAGACACACGCACTCACACAGAGACAGAGGCACTCCCACAGAGACATAGGCACTCCCACAGGGACAGAAGTACTCACACAGAGACATAGGCACTCCCACAGACACACAGGCACTCCCACAGGGACAGAAGTACTCACACAGAGACAGAGGCACTCCCACAGAGACAGAGGCACTCACACAGGGACAGAAGTTCTCACACAGAGACAGAGGCACTCCCACAGAGACAGAGGCACTCACACAGGGACAGAGGTACTCACACAGAGACATAGGCAATCCCACAGAGACACACGCACTCACACAGAGACAGAGGCACCCACACAGAGAGAGAAGTACTCTCACAGAGAAATAGGCATTCACACAGGGAAAAAGGGAACACCCACAGGAACAACCGCTTTCCCACAGACACAGAGGCACTCCCACAGAGACAGAGGCACTCCCACAGAAGTAATCCAACAGAGACAGAGCCACTCATACAGAGACAGACGCACTCACACAGAAACAGACGTACTCACACAGAAACAGACTTACTCACACAGAAACAGACTTTCTCACACAGAAACAGACTTACTCACACAGAAACAGACGTACTCACACAGAAACAGGCTTACTCACACAGAAACAGACGTACTCACACAGAAACAGACGTACTCACACAGAAACAGACTTACTCACACAGAAACAGACTTACTCACACAGAAACAGACGTACTCACACAGAAACAGACTTACTCACACAGAAACAGACGTACTCACACAGAAACAGACTTACTCACACAGAAACAGACTTTCTCACACAGAAACAGACTTACTCACACAGAAACAGACTTACTCACACAGAAACAGACGTACTCACACAGAAACAGACTTACTCACACAGAAACAGACTTTCTCACACAGAAACAGACTTACTCACACAGAAACAGACTTACTCACACAGAAACAGACTTACTCACACAGAAACAGACTTACTCACACAGAAACAGACGTACTCACACAGAAACAGACGTACTCACACAGAAACAGACTTACTCACACAGAAAAAGACTTACTCACACAGAAACAGACTTACTCACACAGAAACAGACTTACTCACACAGAGACAGACGCACACACAGAGACAGACGCACTCACACAGAGACAGACGTACTCACACAGAAACAGACGTACTCACACAGAAACAGACGTACTCACACAGAAACAGACGTACTCACACAGAAACAGACGCACTCACACAGAAACAGACGTACTCACACAGAAACAGACGTACTCACACAGAAACAGACGTACTCACACAGAGACAGACGCACACACAGAGACAGACGCACTCACACAGAGACAGACGTACTCACACAGAAACAGACGTACTCACACAGAAACAGACTTACTCACACAGAAACAGACGTACTCACACAGAAACAGACGTACTCACACAGAAACAGACGTACTCACACAGAGACAGACGCACTCACACAGAGACAGACGTACTCACACAGAAACAGACGTACTCACACAGAGACAGACGCACTCACACAGCGACAGACTTACTCACACAGAGACAGACCCACTCACACAGAGACAGACCCACTCACACAGAGACAGACTTACTTACACAGAAACAGACGCACTCACACAGAGACAGACCCACTCACACAGAGACAGACCTACTTACACAGAGACAGACGCACTCACACAGAGACAGACGCACACACACAGAGACAGACGCACTCACACACAGACAGACTTACTTACACAGAAACAGACTTACTTACACAGAAACAGACGCACTCACACAGAGACAGACGTACTCACACAGAGACAGACTTACTTACACAGAAACAGACTTACTCACACAGAGACAGACGCACACACACAGAGACAGACGCACTCACACAGAGACAGATTTACTTACACAGAAACAGACTTACTTACACAGAAACAGACGCACTCACACAGAGACAGACTTACTTACACAGAAACAGACTTACTCACACAGAGACAGACTTACTTACACAGAAACAGACTTACTCACACAGAGACAGACCCACTCACACAGAGACAGACTTACTTACACAGAAACAGACGCACTCACACAGAGACAGACCCACTCACACAGAGACAGACTTACTTACACAGAAACAGACGCACTCACACAGAGATAGACCCACTCACACAGAGACAGACTTACTTACACAGAAACAGACTTACTCACACAGAGACAGACCCACTCACACAGAGACAGACTTACTTACACAGAAACAGAGGCACTCACACAGAGACAGACCCACTCACACAGAGACAGACCCACTCACACAGAGACAGACGCACACACAGAGACAGACCCACTCACACAGAGACAGACTTACTTACACAGAAACAGACTTACTCACACAGAGACAGACCCACTCACACAGAGACAGACGTACTCACACAGAGACCGACGTACTCACACAGAAACAGACTTACTCACACAGAGACAGACCCACTCACACAGAGACAGACTTACTCACACAGAGACAGACGTACTCACACAGAAACAGACTTACTCACACAGAGACAGACGTACTCACACAGAGACAGACTTACTTACACAGAAACACACGTACTCACACAGAGACAGACCCACTTACACAGAAACAGACCTACTCACACAGAGACAGACGTACTCACATAGAGACAGACTTACTTACACAGAAACAGACTTACTCACACAGAGACAGACCCACTCACACAGAGACAGACTTACTTACACAGAAACAGACGCACTCACACAGAGACAGACCCACTCACACAGAGACAGATCCACTCACACAGAGACAGACGCACACACAGAGACAGACCCACTCACACAGAAACCGACGTACTCACACACAAACAGACGTACTCACACAGACACAGAGGCACTCACACACTGACAGAGGCACTCTCACAGGGACAGACGTACTCACACAGAGACAGTCGCAAACACAGAGACAGACGTACTGACACAGAAACAGACGTACTCACACAGAGACAGTCGCAAACACAGGGACAGACGTACTCACACAGAGACAGTAGTACTCACATAGACACAGAAGCACTCACATAGGGACAGACGTACTCCCACAGAGACAAACGCAACCCCACAGACAAAGACGCACTCACAAAGGGAACGAGACACTGACAAAAAGTACTCACACAGAGACAGACGTACTCACACAGAGACAAAGGCATTCTCAAAGACACAGACGTACACACTCAGAGACAGGGACATTCACACAGAGACCGACGCACTCACACAGGAACAAAGGTACTCACACATAGGCAGACGCACACACACAGAGACAGTCGCACACACACCGAGACAGAGGCACTCCCACAGAGACAGACGCACTGACACCGAGAGAGAGGCACTCACACAGAGACAGAGGCACTCCCACAGAGACAGATGCACACACGCAGAGACAGACGTACTCACACAGAGACAGATGTACTCACACAGAGACAGATGCACACACGCAGAGACACACGCACTCCCACAGAGACATAGGCACTCCCACAAAGACACACGCACTCACACAGAGACAGAGGCACTCCCACAGAGACATAGGCACTCCCACAGGGACAGAAGTACTCACACAGAGACATAGGCACTCCCACAGAGACACAGGCACTCCCACAGGGACAGAAGTACTCACACAGAGACAGAGGCACTCCCACAGAGACAGAGGCACTCACACAGGGACAGAAGTTCTCACACAGAGACAGAGGCACTCCCACAGAGACAGAGGCACTCACACAGGGACAGAGGTACTCACACAGAGACATAGGCACTCCCACAGAGACACACGCACTCACACAGAGACAGAGGCACCCACACAGAGAGAGAAGTACTCTCACAGAGAAATAGGCATTCACACAGGGAAAAAGGGAACACCCACAGGAACAACCGCTTTCCCACAGACACAGAGGCACTCCCACAGAGACAGAGGCACTCCCACAGAAGTAATCCAACAGAGACAGAGCCACTCATACAGAGACAGACGCACTCACACAGAAACAGACGTACTCACACAGAAACAGACTTACTCACACAGAAACAGACTTTCTCACACAGAAACAGACTTACTCACACAGAAACAGACGTACTCACACAGAAACAGGCTTACTCACACAGAAACAGACGTACTCACACAGAAACAGACGTACTCACACAGAAACAGACTTACTCACACAGAAACAGACTTACTCACACAGAAACAGACGTACTCACACAGAAACAGACTTACTCACACAGAAACAGACGTACTCACACAGAAACAGACTTACTCACACAGAAACAGACTTTCTCACACAGAAACAGACTTACTCACACAGAAACAGACTTACTCACACAGAAACAGACGTACTCACACAGAAACAGACTTACTCACACAGAAACAGACTTTCTCACACAGAAACAGACTTACTCACACAGAAACAGACTTACTCACACAGAAACAGACTTACTCACACAGAAACAGACTTACTCACACAGAAACAGACGTACTCACACAGAAACAGACGTACTCACACAGAAACAGACTTACTCACACAGAAAAAGACTTACTCACACAGAAACAGACTTACTCACACAGAAACAGACTTACTCACACAGAGACAGACGCACACACAGAGACAGACGCACTCACACAGAGACAGACGTACTCACACAGAAACAGACGTACTCACACAGAAACAGACGTACTCACACAGAAACAGACGTACTCACACAGAAACAGACGCACTCACACAGAAACAGACGTACTCACACAGAAACAGACGTACTCACACAGAAACAGACGTACTCACACAGAGACAGACGCACACACAGAGACAGACGCACTCACACAGAGACAGACGTACTCACACAGAAACAGACGTACTCACACAGAAACAGACTTACTCACACAGAAACAGACGTACTCACACAGAAACAGACGTACTCACACAGAAACAGACGTACTCACACAGAGACAGACGCACTCACACAGAGACAGACGTACTCACACAGAAACAGACGTACTCACACAGAAACAGGCGCACTCACACAGAAACAGACGTACTCACACAGAGACAGACGCACACACAGAGACAGACGCACTCACACAGAGACAGACGTACTCACACAGAAACAGACGTACTCACACAGAAACAGACGGACTCACACAGAAACAGACGTACTCACACAGAAACAGACGCACTCACACAGAAACAGATGTACTCACACAGAAACAGACTTACTCACACAGAAACAGACTTACTCACACAGAAACAGACGTACTCACAAGAAAACAGACGTACTCACACAGAAACAGACTTACTCACACAGAAACAGACTTACTCACACAGAAACAGACTTACTCACACAAAAACAGACCTACTCACACAGAGACAGACGCACTCACACAGAGACAGACTTACTTACACAGAAACAGACGCACTCACACAGAGACAGACCCACTGACACAGAGACAGACGCACACACACAGAGACAGACGCACTCACACAGAGACAGACCCACTCACACAGAGACAGACGCACACACAGAGACAGACCCACTCACACAGAGACAGACGTACTCACACAGAGACAGACTTACTTACACAGAGACAGACGTACTCACACAGAGACAGACATACTCACACAGAGACAGACCCACTCACACAGAGACAGACATACACACACAGAGACAGACGCACACACAGAAGCAGACGCACTCACACAGAGACAGACGTACTCACACAGAGACAGACGCACACACAGAGACAGACCCACTCACACAGAGACAGACGCACACACAGAAACAGTCGCACTCACACAGAGACAGACGCACACGCAGAGACAGACGCACACACACAGAGACAGACGCACACACACAGAGACAGACGCACACTCACAGAGACAGACGCACACACAGAGACAAACGCACACACAGAGACAGACACACACACACAGAGACAGACGCACACACAGAGACAGACCCACTCACACAGAGACAGACGCACACACAGAGACAGACGTACTCACACAGAGACAGACGCACACACAGAGACAGACGCACACACACAGAGACAGACGCACACACAGAGACAGACCCACTCACACAGAGACAGACGTACTCACACAGAGACAGACGCACACACACAGAGACAGACGCACTCACACAGAGACAGACGCACTCACACAGAGACAGACGTACTCACACAGAGACAGACGTACTCACACAGAGACAGACGCACACACAGAGACAGACGCACACACACAGAGACAGACGCACACACACAGAGACAGACGCACACACAGAGACAGACGCACACACAGAGACAGACGCACTCACACAGAGACAGACGTACTCACACAGAAACAGACGTACTCACACAGAAACAGACTTACTCACACAGAAACAGACTTTCTCACACAGAAACAGACGTACTCACACAGAAACGGACTTACTCACACAGAAACAGACGTACTCACACAGAAACAGACGTACTCACACAGAAACAGACTTACTCACACAGAAACAGACGTACTCACACAGAAACAGACGTACTCACACAGAAACAGACGTACTCACACAGAGACAGACGCACACACAGAGACAGACGCACTCACACAGAGACAGACGTACTCACACAGAAACAGACGTACTCACACAGAAACAGACGTACTCACACAGAAACAGATGTACTCACACAGAAACAGACTTACTCAAACAGAAACAGACTTACTCACACAGAAACAGACGTACTCACAAGAAAACAGACGTACTCACACAGAAACAGACTTACTCACACAGAAACAGACTTACTCACACAGAAACAGACTTACTCACACAGAAACAGACTTACTCACACAGAGACAGACGCACTCACACAGAGACAGACGCACTCACACAGAGACAGACTTACTTACACAGAAACAGACGCACTCACACAGAGACAGACCCACTGACACAGAGACAGACGCACACACACAGAGACAGACGCACTCACACAGAGACAGACCCACTCACACAGAGACAGACGCACACACAGAGACAGACCCACTCACACAGAGACAGACGTACTCACACAGAGACAGACTTACTTACACAGAGACAGACGTACTCACACAGAGACAGACATACTCACACAGAGACAGACCCACTCACAGAGACAGACCCACTCACACAGAGACAGACGTACCCACACAGAGACAGACGCACCCACACAGAGACAGACGTACCCACACAGAGACAGACGTACTCACACAGAGACAGACGCACACACAGAGACAGACCCACTCACACAGAGACAGACGCACACACAGAAACAGACGCACTCACACAGAGACAGACGCACACACAGAGACAGACGCACACACACAGAGACAGACGCACACACACAGAGACAGACGCACACTCACAGAGACAGACGCACACACAGAGACAGACGCACACACGGAGACAGACGCACACACAGAGACAGACGCACACACACAGAGACAGACGCACACACAGAGACAGACCCACTCACACAGAGACAGACGCACACACAGAGACAGACGTACTCACACAGAGACAGCCGCACACACAGAGACAGACGCACACACACAGAGACAGACGCACACACAGAGACAGACCCACTCACACAGAGACAGACGTACTCACACAGAGACAGACGCACACACACAGAGACAGACGCACTCACACAGAGACAGACGCACTCACACAGAGACAGACGTACTCACACAGAGACAGACCCACTCACACAGAGACAGACCCACTCACACAGAGACAGACGCACACACACAGAGACAGACGCACACACAGAGACAGACGCACTCACACAGAGACAGACGTACTCACACAGAGACAGACTTACTTACACAGAGACAGACGTACTCACACAGAGACAGACGCACTCACACAGAGTCAGACGCACACACAGAGACAGACCCACTCACACAGAGACAGACGCACACACACAGAGACAGACGCACACACAGAAGCAGACGCACTCACAGAGAGACAGACGTACTCACACAGAGACAGACGTACTCACATAGAGACAGACGCACACACAGAGACAGACGTACTGACACAGAGACAGACGCACACACAGAGACAGACGCACACACACAGAGACAGACGCACACACACAGAGACAGACGCACACACAGAGACAGACGCACACACAGAGACAGACGTACTCACACAGAGACAGACCCACTCACACAGAGACAGACGTACTCACACAGTGACAGACGTACTCACACAGAGACAGACGCACACACAGAGACAGACGCACACACACAGAGACAGACGCACACACACAGAGACAGACGCACACACACAGAGACAGACGCACACACAGAGACAGACGCACACACAGAGACCGACGCACACACAGAGACAGACGCACACACACAGAGACAGACGCACACACAGAGACAGACCCACTCACACAGAGACAGACGCACACACAGAGACAGACGTACTCACGCAGAGACAGACGCACACACAGAGACAGACGCACACACAAAGGGACAGACGCACACACAGAAACAGAGACACTCACACAGAGACAGACCCACTCACACAGAGACAGACCCACTCACACAGAGACAGACCCACACACACAGAGACAGACGCACACACACAGAGACAGACGTACTCACACAGAGACAGACGTACTCACACAGAGACAGACGCACACACAGAGACAGACCCACACAGAGAAACAGAATCACTCACACAGAGACAGACGTACTCATACAGAGACAGACGCACACACACAGAGACAGACGCACACACAGAAACAGACGCACTCACACAGAGACAGACGCACTCACACAGAGACAGACGTACTCACACAGAGACAGACGCACTCACACAGAAAAAGACGCACACACACAGAGACAGACGCACACACAGAGACAGACCCACTCACACAGAGACAGACGCACTCACACAGCGACAGACTTACTCACACAGAGACAGACCCACTCACACAGAGACAGACCCACTCACACAGAGACAGACTTACTTACACAGAAACAGACGCACTCACACAGAGACAGACCCACTCACACAGAGACAGACTTACTTACACAGAGACAGACGCACTCACACAGAGACAGACGCACACACACAGAGACAGACGCACTCACACACAGACAGACTTACTTACACAGAAACAGACTTACTTACACAGAAACAGACGCACTCACACAGAGACAGACGTACTCACACAGAGACAGACTTACTTACACAGAAACAGACGCACTCACACAGAGACAGACGCACACACACAGAGACAGACGCACTCACACAGAGACAGACTTACTTACACAGAAACAGACTTACACAGAAACAGACGCACTCACACAGAGACAGACTTACTTACACAGAAACAGACTTACTCACACAGAGACAGACTTACTTACACAGAAACAGACTTACTCACACAGAGACAGACCCACTCACACAGAGACAGACTTACTTACGCAGAAACAGACGCACTCACACAGAGACAGACCCACTCACACAGAGACAGACTTACTTACACAGAAACAGACGCACTCACACAGAGATAGACCCACTCACACAGAGACAGACTTACTTACACAGAAACAGACTTACTCACACAGAGACAGACGTACTCACACAGAGACAGACTTACTTACACAGAAACAGACTTACTCACACAGAGACAGACCCACTCACACAGAGACAGACTTACTTACACAGAAACAGACGCACTCACACAGAGACAGACCCACTCACACAGAGACAGACCCACTCACACAGAGACAGAAGCACACACAGAGACAGACCCACTCACACAGTGACAGACTTACTTACACAGAAACAGACTTACTCACACAGAGACAGACGTACTCACACAGAGACAGACTTACTTAAACAGAAACAGACTTACTCACACAGAGACAGACCCACTCACACAGAGACAGACGTACTCACACAGAGACAGACGTACTCACACAGAAACAGACTTACTCACACTGAGACAGACCCACTCACACAGAGACAGACTTACTCACACAGAGACAGACGTACTCACACAGAAACAGGCTTACTCACACAGAGACAGACGTACTCACACAGAAACAGATGTACTCACACAGAAACAGACTTACTCAAACAGAAACAGACTTACTCACACAGAAACAGACGTACTCACAAGAAAACAGACGTACTCACACAGAAACAGACTTACTCACACAGAAACAGACTTACTCACACAGAAACAGACTTACTCACACAGAAACAGACTTACTCACACAGAGACAGTCGCACTCACACAGAGACAGACGCACTCACACAGAGACAGACTTACTTACACAGAAACAGACGCACTCACACAGAGACAGACCCACTGACACAGAGACAGACGCACACACACAGAGACAGACGCACTCACACAGAGACAGACCCACTCACACAGAGACAGACGCACACACAGAGACAGACCCACTCACACAGAGACAGACGTACTCACACAGAGACAGACTTACTTACACAGAGACAGACGTACTCACACAGAGACAGACATACTCACACAGAGACAGACCCACTCACAGAGACAGACCCACTCACACAGAGACAGACGTACTCACACAGAGACAGACGCACTCACACAGAGACAGACGTACCCACACAGAGACAGACGTACTCACACAGAGACAGACGCACACACAGAGACAGACCCACTCACACAGAGACAGACGCACACACAGAAACAGACGCACTCACACAGAGACAGACGCACACACAGAGACAGACGCACACACACAGAGACAGACGCACACACACAGAGACAGACGCACACTCACAGAGACAGACGCACACACAGAGACAGACGCACACACGGAGACAGACGCACACACAGAGACAGACGCACACACACAGAGACAGACGCACACACAGAGACAGACCCACTCACACAGAGACAGACGTACTCACACAGAGACAGACGCACACACACAGAGAGAGACGCACTTACACAGAGACAGACGCACTCACACAGAGACAGACGTACTCACACAGAGACAGACCCACTCACACAGAGACAGACCCACTCACACAGAGACAGACGCACACACACAGAGACAGACGCACACACAGAGACAGACGCACTCACACAGAGACAGTCGTACTCACACAGAGACAGACTTACTTACACAGAGACAGACGTACTCACACAGAGACAGACGCACTCACACAGAGTCAGACGCACACACAGAGACAGACCCACTCACACAGAGACAGACGCACACACACAGAGACAGACGCACACACAGAAGCAGACGCACTCACAGAGAGACAGACGTACTCACACAGAGACAGACGTACTCACATAGAGACAGACGCACACACAGAGACAGACGTACTGACACAGAGACAGACGCACACACAGAGACAGACGCACACACACAGAGGCAGACGCACACACCCAGAGACAGACGCACACACAGAGACAGACGCACACACAGAGACAGACGTACTCACACAGAGACAGACCCACTCACACAGAGACAGACGTACTCACACAGTGACAGACGTACTCACACAGAGACAGACGCACACACAGAGACAGACGCACACACACAGAGACAGACGCACACACACAGAGACAGACGCACACACACAGAGACAGACGCACACACAGAGACAGACGCACACACAGAGACAGACGCACACACAGAGACAGACGCACACACACAGAGACAGACGCACACACAGAGACAGACCCACTCACACAGAGACAGACGCACACACAGAGACAGACGTACTCACACAGAGACAGACGCACACACAGAGACAGACGCACACACAGAGACAGACGCACACACAGAAACAGAGACACTCACACAGAGACAGACCCACTCACACAGAGACAGACCCACTCACACAGAGACAGACCCACTCACACAGAGACAGACGCACACACACAGAGACAGACGCACACTCAGAGACAGACGCACTCACACAGAGACAGACGTACTCACACAGAGACAGACGTACTCACACAGAGACAGACGCACACACAGAGACAGACCCACACAGAGAAACAGAATCACTCACACAGAGACAGACGTACTCATACAGAGACAGACGCACACACACAGAGACAGACGCACACACAGAAACAGACGCACTCACACAGAGACAGACGCACTCACACAGAGACAGACGTACTCACACAGAGACAGACGCACTCACACAGAGAAAGACGCACACACACAGAGACAGACGCACACACAGAGACAGACCCACTCACACAGAGACAGACGCACTCACACAGCGACAGACTTACTCACACAGAGACAGACCCACTCACACAGAGACAGACCCACTCACACAGAGACAGACTTACTTACACAGAAACAGACGCACTCACACAGAGACAGACCCACTCACACAGAGACAGACTTACTTACACAGAGACAGACGCACTCACACAGAGACAGACGCACACACACAGAGACAGACGAACTCACACACAGACAGACTTACTTACACAGAAACAGACTTACTTACACAGAAACAGACGCACTCACACAGAGACAGACGTACTCACACAGAGACAGACTTACTTACACAGAAACAGACGCACTCACACAGAGACAGACGCACACACACAGAGACAGACGCACTCACACAGAGACAGACTTACTTACACAGAAACAGACTTACACAGAAACAGACGCACTCACACAGAGACAGACTTACTTACACAGAAACAGACTTACTCACACAGAGACAGACTTACTTACACAGAAACAGACTTACTCACACAGAGACAGACCCACTCACACAGAGACAGACTTACTTACACAGAAACAGACGCACTCACACAGAGACAGACCCACTCACACAGAGACAGACTTACTTACACAGAAACAGACGCACTCACACAGAGATAGACCCACTCACACAGAGACAGACTTACTTACACAGAAACAGACTTACTCACACAGAGACAGACGTACTCACACAGAGACAGACTTACTTACTCAGAAACAGACTTACTCACACAGAGACAGACCCACTCACACAGAGACAGACTTACTTACACAGAAACAGACGCACTCACACAGAGACAGACCCACTCACACAGAGACAGACCCACTCACACAGAGACAGACGCACACACAGAGACAGACCCACTCACACAGTGACAGACTTACTTACACAGAAACGGACTTACTCACACAGAGACAGACGTACTCACACAGAGACAGACTTACTTAAACAGAAACAGACTTACTCACACAGAGACAGACCCACTCACACAGAGACAGACGTACTCACACAGAGACAGACGTACTCACACAGAAACAGACTTACTCACACTGAGACAGACCCACTCACACAGAGACAGACTTACTCACACAGAGACAGACGTACTCACACAGAAACAGGCTTACTCACACAGAGACAGACGTACTCACACAGAGACAGACTTACTTACACAGAAACACACGTACTCACACAGAGACAGACCCACTTACACAGAAACAGACCTACTCACACAGAGACAGACGTACTCACACAGAGACAGACTTACTTACACAGAAACAGACTTACTCACACAGAGACAGACCCACTCACACAGAGACAGACTTACTTACACAGAAACAGACGCACTCACACAGAGACAGACCCACTCACACAGAGACAGACCCACTCACACAGAGACAGACGCACACACAGAGACAGACCCACTCACACAGAAACCGACGTACTCACACAGAAACAGACGTACTCACACAGACACAGAGGCACTCACACACTGACAGAGGCACTCTCACAGGGACAGACGTACTCACACAGAGACAGTCGCAAACACAGAGACAGACGTACTGACACAGAAACAGACGTACTCACACTGAGACAGTCGCAAACACAGGGACAGACGTACTCACAAAGAGACAGTAGTACTCACACAGACACAGAAGCACTCAAATAGGGACAGACGTACTCCCACAGAGACAAACGCAACCCCACAGACAAAGACGCACTCACAAAGGGAAAGAGACACTGACAAAAAGTACTCACACAGAGACAGACGTACTCACACAGAGACAAAGGCATTCTCAAAGACACAGACGTACACACTCAGAGACAGGGACATTCACACAGAGACCGACGCACTCACACAGGAACAAAGGTACTCACACATAGGCAGACGCACACACACAGAGACAGTCGCACACACACCGAGACAGAGGCACTCCCACAGAGACAGACGCACTGACACCGAGACAGAGACACTCACACAGAGACAGAGGCACTCCCACAGAGACTAATGTACACACGCAGAGACAGACGTACTCACAAAGAGACAGATGTACTCACACAGAGACAGATGCACACACGCAGAGACAGACGTACTCACACAGAGACAGATGTACTCACACAGAGACAGATGCACACACGCAGAGACACACGCACTCCCACAGAGACATAGGCACTCCCACAAAGACACACGCACTCACACAGAGACAGAGGCACTCCCACAGAGACATAGGCACTCCCACAGGGACAGAAGTACTCACACAGAGACATAGGCACTCCCACAGAGACACAGGCACTCCCACAGGGACAGAAGTACTCACACAGAGACAGAGGCACTCCCACAGAGACAGAGGCACTCACACAGGGACAGAAGTACTCACACAGAGACAGAGGCACTCCCACAGAGACAGAGGCACTCACACAGGGACAGAGGTACTCACACAGAGACATAGGCACTCCCACAGAGACACACGCACTCACACAGAGACAGAGGCACCCACACAGAGAGAGAAGTACTCTCACAGAGAAATAGGCATTCACACAGGGAAAAAGGGAACACCCACAGGAACAACCGCTTTCCCACAGACACAGAGGCACTCCCACAGAGACAGAGGCACTCCCACAGAAGTAATCCAACAGAGACAGAGCCACTCATACAGATACAGACGCACTCACACAGAGACAGGCGTACTCACACAGAGACAGAGGCACTCACACAGGGAAAAAGGGAACTCCCACAGGGACAACCGCTTTCCCACAGACACAGAGGCACTCCCACTGAGACAGAGGCACTCCCACAGAAGTAATCCAACAGAGGCTGAGCCACTCACACAGAGACAGACGCACTCACACAGAGACAGGCGTACTCACACAGAGACAGAGGCACTCAAACAGTGACAGAAGTACTCACACAGAGACGTACGCACTCCCACAGACACACACGCACTCACACAGAGACAGAGGCACTCCCATAGAGACAGTCGTCCTCACACAGACACAGAGGCACTCACACGGAGACAGACGCACTCACACAGAGACAGTCGTACTCACACAGACACAGAGGACGTCACACAGGGACAGAAGTACTCACACAGAGACGTAGGCACTCCCTCAGACACACACGCACTCACACAGAGACAGAGGCACTCCCATAGGGACAGTCGTGCTCACACAGACACAGAGGCACTCACACAGAGACAGACGCACTCACACAGAGACAGTCGTACTCACACAGACACAGAGGCACTCACACACTGACAGAGGCACTCACACAGAGACAGTCGTACTCACACAGACACAGAGGCACTCACATAGGGACAGACGCACTCACACGGAGACAAACGCAATCCCAAGGGGACAGACGTACTCCCACAGAGACAAACGCAACCCCACAGACAAAGACGCACTCACAAAGGGAAAGAGACACTGACAAAAAGTACTCACACAGAGACAGACGTACTCACACAAAGACAAAGGCATTCTCAAAGACACAGACGTACACACTCAGAGACAGGGACATTCACACAGAGACCGACGCACTCACACAGGAACAAAGGTACTCACACATAGGCAGACGCACACACACAGAGACAGTCGCACACACACCGAGACAGAGGCACTCCCACAGAGATAGACGCACTGACACCGAGACAGAGGCACTCTCACAGAGACACAGGCACTCCCACAGAGACAGATGCACACATGCAGAGACAGACGTACTCACAAAGAGACAGATGTACTCACACAGAGACAGATGCACACACGCAGAGACAGACGTACTCACACAGAGACAGATGTACTCACACAGAGACAGGCGTACTCACACAGAGACAGAGGCACACACGCAGAGACAGTCGCACACACAGAGACAGACGCACACACGCAGAGACAGTCGCACACACAGAGACAGTCGCACACACAGAGAAAGACGCACACACGCAGAGCCAGACGTACTCACACAGAGACATACGTACTCACACAGAGACAGATGTACTCACACAGAGACAGACGTACTCACACAGAGACGGATGCACACACGCAGAGACAGACGTACTCACACAGAGACAGATGTACTCACACAGAGACAGATGCACACACGCAGAGACAGACGTACTCACACAGAGACAGAGGCACTCCCACAGAGGCAGACGTACTCACACAGAGACTGAGGCACTCCCACACAGACACACGCACTCACACAGAGACAGAGGCACTCCCAAAAAGACAGACGTACTCACACAGAGACAAAGGCACTCCCACAGAGACAGACGTACTCACACAGAGACAGAGGCACTCACACAGAGACAGACGTACTCACAAAGAGACAGAGGCACTCCCAAAGAGACAGACGTACTCACACAGAGACAGAGGCACTCTCAAAGAGACAGAAGTACTCACACAGAGACCGAGGCACTCCCACAGAGACAGACGTACTCACACAGAGACAGAGGCACTCACACAGAGACGGACGCGCACACACAAGATACAGACGCACTCACACAGAGACAGGTACACACACACAGAGACAGAGGCACTCACACAGAGACAGGCGCACACACACAAAGACAGCCGCACTCATACAGAGACGGACGCACACACACAGAGACAGTCGCACACACACAGAGACAGTCGCGCTCACACAGAGACAGAGGCACTCACACAGAGACACGGGCACTCACACAGAGACAGACGCATTCACACAGATACAGAGGCACTCACACAGAGACAGACGCACTCACACAGATACAGAGGCACTCACACAGAGACAGACGCACTCACACAGACACAGAGGCACTCCCACAGAGACAGACGTACTCACACAGAGACAGGCGTACTCACACAGAGACATAGGCTCTCCCACAGAGATAGACGCACTCACACAGAGACAGACGTACTCACACAGAGACACACGTACTCACACAGGGACATAGGCACTCCCACAGAGATAGACGCACTCACACAGAGACAGACGCACTCACACAGAGACACACGCACTCACACATAGACAGAGGCACTCACACAGAGACAGACGTACTCACACAGAGACAGGCGTACTCACACAGAGACATAGGCTCTCCCACAGAGATAGACGCACTCACACAGAGACAGACGTACTCACACAGAGACACACGTACTCACACAGAGACAGAGGCACTCCCAAAGAGACAGACGCACTCACACAGAGACAGACGTACTCACACAGAGACAGTCCTACTCACACAGACACAGAGGCACTCACACAGAGACAGACGCACTCACACAGAGACAGTCGTACTCACACAGACACAGAGGCACTCACACACTGACAGAGGCACTCACACAGAGACAGTAGTACTCACACAGACACACAGGCAGACACACAGAGACAGAGGCACTCACACAGAGACAGTAGTACTCAAACAGACACAGAGGCACTTCCACACTGACACAGGCACTCACACAGAGACAGTAGTACTCACACAGACACAGAGGCAGCCACACAGATACTGAGGCACTCACACAGAGACAGTCGTACTCACACAGACACAGAGGCACTCACACACTGACAGAGGCACTCACACAGAGACATTAGTACTCACACAGACACAGAGGCAGCCACACAGAGACAGAGGCACTCACACAGGGACAGACGCACTCACACAGAGACAGAGGCAGCCACACAGAGACAGAGGCACTCACACAGAGACAGTCGTACTCAAACAGACACAGAGGCACTCCCACACTGACAAAGGCACTCACACAGAGACAGTAGTACTGACACAGACACAGAGGCAGCCACACAGAGGCAGAGGCACTCACACAGAGACAGTCGTACTCACTCAGACACAGAGGCACTCACTCACTGACAGAGGCACTCACACAGAGACAGTAGCACTCACACAGACACAGAGGCAGCCACACAGAGACAGAGGCACTCACACAGAGACAGTAGTACTCACACAGACACAGAGCCAGCCACACAGAGACAGAGGCACTCACACAGGGACAGACGCACTTACACAGAGACAGATGCACTCCCAAAAGGACAGACGCACTCACACAGAGACAGACGCACTCCCAAAGGGACATACGTACTCCCACAGAGACAAAGGCACTCCCACAGACAAAGACGCACTCACAAAGGGAAAGAGACACTCACACAGAAGTACTCACACAGAGACTGAGGCTCTCACACACAGACTGATGCACTCCCACAGAGACCGAGGCACTCCTACAGAGACAGACGCACCCTCACAGACACCGAGGCACTCCTAAAGAGACAGACGCACCCTCACAGAGACCGAGGCACTCCCACAGAGAAAGACGCACCCCCACAGAGACCGAGGCACTCCGGCAGAGACAGACGTACTCACACATTGGCAGAGGCACTCAGCATTGCAGAGGCACTCCCACAGAGACGGAGGCACTCACACAGGGACAGAGGCACGCCCACAGAGACAGACGCACACACACTGGGACAGAGGCCCTCCCACAGAGACAGAGGCACTCACTTATTGACAGAGGCACTCTCACAGAGACAGACGCACACACACTGGGACAGAGGCACCTCCACAGAGACAGAGGCACTCACACATTGACAGAGGCACTCTCACAGAGACCGAGGCACTCTCACAGAGACCGAGGCACTCACACAGACACAGAGGCACCCACACAGAGACAGTCGTACTCACACAGAGACAGAGGCACTCACACAGAAACAGTCGTACTCAAACAGACACAGAGGCACTCACACAGGGACAGACGCACTCACTCAGAGACAGAGGCACTCACACAGAGACAGACGTACTCACACAGAGACAGAGGCATTCTCAAAGACACAGACTTACACAATCAGAGACAGGGACACTCACACATAGGCAGACGCACACACACAGAGACAGTCGCACTCACACGGCGACAGGCGCACACACACGGAGACAGAGGCACTCACACAGAGACAGAGGCACTAACACTGGGACAGAGGCACTCACACAGAGTTAGACGCACTTACGCAGAGACAGACGTACTTACACAGAGACAGACGTACTTACACAGACAGACGTACTTACACAGAGACAGACGTACTTACACAGAGACAGACGTACTTACACAGAGACAGACGTACTTACAAAGAGACAGACGTACTCACACAGAGACAGACGTACTTATACAGAGACAGACGTACTCACACAGAGACAGACGTACTCACACAGAGACAGACGTACTTACACAGAGACAGACGTACTTACACAGAGACAGACGCACTCACAGAGAGAGAGGCACTCACACAGAGACAGACGCACTTACACAGAGACAGAGGCACTGAGACAGAGACAGACGCACACACACAGGGACAGAGACACTCACACAGAGACAGAGGCACTCACACAGAGACAGAGGCGCTCACACAGAGACAGTCTCAGTCACACAGAGACAGACGCACTCACACAGAGACAGAGGCGCTCACACACAGAGACAGTCGAGCTTACACAGAGGCAGACGCACTCACACAGAGACAGAGGCACTCACACAGAGACAATGGCGCTCACACACAGAGACAGTCGCGCTTACGCAGATACAGTGGCGCTCACACAGAGACGGTGACACTCACACAGAGACAGTCGCGCTCACACAGATACAGAGGCACTCACACAGAGACAGACGCACTCACAGAGAGACAGAGGCACTCACACAGAGGCAGTCGCACTCACACAGAGACAGACGTACTCACACAGAGACAGACGTACTTACACAGAGACAGACGTACTCAGACAGAGACAGACGTACTTACACAGAGACAGACGTACTTACACAGAGACAGACGCACTCACAGAGAGAGAGGCACTCACACAGAGACAGACGCACTTACACAGAGACAGAGGCACTGAGACAGAGACAGACGCACACACACAGGGACAGAGACACTCACACAGAGACAGAGGCACTCACACAGAGAAAGAGGCACTCACAGAGAGACATAGGCACTCACCCAGAGACAGAGGCACACACACAGATACAGACGCACTCACACAGAGACAGACGCACTCACACAGAGACAGAGGCACTCACCCAGAAACAGAGGCACACACACAGATACAGACGCACTCACACAGAGACATAGGCACTGACACAGAGACATAGGCACTCACCCAGAGACAGAGGCACTCACACAGATACAGACGCACTCACACAGAGACAGTCGCGCTCACACAGAGACAGTCGCGCTTACATAGAGACAGACGCACTCACACAGAGACAGAGGCGCTCACACAGAGACAGAGGCGCTCACACAGAGACAGTCGCGCTCACACAGAGACAGTCGCGCTCACACAGAGACAGAGGTGCTCACACAGAGACAGTCGCACTCACACAGAGACAGGCGCTCACACAGAGACAGGTGCACTCACACAGAGACAGAGGCGCTCACACAGAGACAGACGCACACACACAGAGACAGAGGCGCTCTCACAGAGACAGTCGCACTCACACAGAGACAGAGGCGCTCACACAGAGACAGTCGCGCTCACACAGATACAGAGGCGCTCACACAGAGACAGTCGCACTCACACAGAGACAGACGCACTCACACAGAGACAGACGCACTCACACAGAGACACAGGCGGTCACACAGAGACAGACGCACTCACACAGAGCCAGAGGCGCTCACACAGAGACAGTCTCACTCACACAGAGACAGACGCACTCACACAGAGACAGAGGCGCTCACACACAGAGACAGTCGCGCTTAAACAGATACAGTCGCGCTTACACAGAGACAGACGCACTCACACAGAGACAGAGGCACTCACACAGAGGCAGTCGCACTCACACAGAGACAGACGCGCTCACACAGATACAGAGGCACTCACACAGAGACAGGCGCACTCACACAGAGACAGAGGCACTCACACAGAGGCAGTCGCACTCACACAGAGACAGACGCACTCACACAGAGACAGAGGCACTCACACAGAGACAGACGCACTCACACAGAGACAGAGGCACTCACACAGAGGCAGTCGCGCTCACACAGAGACAGAGGCACTCACACAGAGACAGTCGCGCTCACACAGATACAGAGGCACTCACACAGAGACAGACGCACTCACACAGAGACAGAGGCACTCACACAGAGGCAGTCGCACTCACACAGAGACAGACGCACTCACACAGAGACAGAGGCACTCACACAGAGACAGTCGCACTCACACAGAGACAGAGGCACTCTCACAGAGACAGTCGCGCTCACACAGAGACAGAGGCACTCACACAGAGACAGTTGCACTCACACAGAGACAGAGGCACTCACACAGAGACAGTCGCGCTCACACAGAGACAGAGGCACTCACACAGAGACAGACGTACTCACACATTGGCAGAGGAACTCCCACAGAGACAGACGCACTCACACAGGGGCAGACGTACTCGGAGAGAGACAGAGGCACTCCTTCAGAGACAGACGTACCCACACATTGGCAGAGGCACTCCCACAGAGACAGGGGCACTCACACAGGGACAGAGGCACTCCCACAGAGACAGACGCACTCCTACAGAGACAGACGTACTCACACATTGGCAGAGGCACTCCCACAGAGACAGACGCACTCACACAGGGGCAGACGTACTCGGAGAGAGACAGAGGCACTCCTTCAGAGACAGACGTACTCACACATTGGCAGAGGCACTCCCACAGAGACAGGGGCACTCACACAGGGACAGAGGCACTCCCACAGAGACAGACGCACTCCTACAGAGACAGACGTACTCACACATTGGCAGAGGCACTCCCACAGAGACAGACGCACTCACACAGGGGCACACGTACTCGGAGAGAGACAGAGGCAATCCTACACAGACAGACGTACTCAAACATTCTCAGAGGCACTCCCACAGAGACAGAGGCACTCACACAGGGACAGAGGCACCCCCACAGAGACAGGCACACTCCCAAAGAGACAGATGCACCCCCACAGAGCCCGAGGCACCCCTACAGAGACAGAGGTACTCACACAGAGACAGATGCACCCCCACAGAGACCAAGGCACTCACACAGACACAGAGGCACTCACACACTGACAGAAGCACTCACACAGAGACTGTCGTACTCACACAGACACAGAGGCACCCACACATAGACAGAGGCCCTCTCACAGAGACAGTCGTACTCAAACAGGCACAGAGGCACTCACACAGGTACAGACGCACTCACTCAGAGACAGACGCACTCCCAAAAGGACAGACGCACGCACACAGAGACAGACGCACTCCCACAGAGACAAACGCACTCCCACAGACAAAGACGCACTCACAAAGGGAAAGAGACACCCACACAGAAGTACTCACACAGAGACAGAGGCACTCACACAGAGACAGACGTACTCACACATGGACAAAGGTACTCACACATAGGCAGACGCACACACACAGAGACAGTCGCACTCACACAGAGACAGAGGCACCAACACAGGGACAGAGGCACTTCCACAGAGACAGAGGCACTCAAACATTGACAGAGGCACTCTCACAGAGACCGAGGCACTCACACAGACACAGAGGCACCCACACAGACACAGTCGTACTCACACAGAGACAGAGGCACTCACACAGAAACAGTCGTACTCAAACAGACACAGAGGCACTCACACAGGGACAGACGCACTCACTCAGAGACAGACGCACTCCCAAAAGGACAGACGCACTCACTCAGAGACAGACGCACTCCCAAAAGGACAGACGCACTCACACAGAGACAAACGCACTCACACAGACAAAGACGCACTCACACAGAGACAGAGGCACTCACACAGAGACAGACGTACTCACACAGAGACAGAGGCATTCTCAAAGACACAGACTTACACACTCACAGACAGGGACACTCACACATAGGCAGACGCACACACACAGAGACAGTCGCACTCACACGGCGACAGGCGCACACACACGGAGACAGAGGCACTCACACAGAGACAGAGGCACTGACACAGAGACAGTCGCACTCACATAGAGACAGAGGCGCTCACACAGAGACAGACGCACACACAAAGAGACAGGTGCACTCACACAGAGACAGAGGCGCTCACCCAGAGACAGACGCAATCACACAGAGACAGAGGCGCTCTCACAGAGACAGTCGCGCTCACACAGAGACAGAGGCGCTCACACAGAGACAGACGCACTCACACAGAGACAGGTGCACTCACACAGAGACAGAGGCGCTCACCCAGAGACAGACGCAATCACACAGAGACAGAGGCGCTCTCACAGAGACAGTCGCGCTCACACAGAGACAGAGGCGCTCACACAGAGACAGTCGCACTCACACAGAGACAGACGCACTCACACAGAGACAGACGCACTCACACAGAGACAGAGGCGCTCACACAGAAACAGTCGCACTGACACAGAGACAGAGGCGCTCACACAGAGACAGTCTCACTCACACAGAGACAGAGGCACTCACACAGAGACAGAGGCACTCACACAGAGACAGACGTACTCACACAGAGACAGAGGCACTCACACAGAGACAGAGGCACTCACACAGAGACAGAGGCGCTCACACACAGACAGTCGCGCTTACACAGATACAGTCGCGCTCACACAGAGACGGTGACACTCACACAGAGACAGTCGCACTCACACAGAGACAGACGCACTCACACAGAGACAGACGCACTCACACAGAGACAGAGGCGCTCACACAGAAACAGTCGCACTGACACAGAGACAGAGGCGCTCACACAGAGACAGTCTCACTCACACAGAGACAGAGGCACTCACACAGAGACAGAGGCACTCACACAGAGACAGAGGCGCTCACACACAGAGACAGTCGCGCTTACACAGATACAGTCGCGCTCACACAGAGACAGTCACGCTCACACAGATACAGAGGCACTCACACAGAGACAGACGCCCTCACACAGAGACAGAGGTACTCACACAGAGGCAGTCGCACTCACACAGAGACAGACGCACTCACACAGAGACAGAGGCACTCACACAGAGACAGTCGCACTCACACAGAGACAGAGGCACTCACACAGAGACAGTCGCGCTCACAAAGAGACAGAGGCACTCACATAGAGACAGTCGCACTCACACAGAGACAGAGGCACTCACACAGAGACAGTCGAGCTCACACAGAGACAGAGGCACTCACACAGAGACAGTCGCGCTCACACAGAGACAGACGCACTAACACAGGGGCAGACGTACTCGGAGAGAGACAGAGGCACTCCTACAAAGACAGACGTACTCACACATTGGCAGAGGCACTCCCACAGAGACAGGGGCACTCACACAGGGACAGAGGCACTCCCACAGAGACAGGCGCACTCCTACAGAAGCAGACGTACTCACACATTGGCAGAGGCACTCCCTCAGAGACAGACGCACTCAAACAGGGGCAGACGTACTCGGAGAGAGACAGAGGCACTCCTACAAAGACAGACGTACTCACACATTGGCAGAGGCACTCCCACAGAGACAGGGGCACTCACACAGGGACAGAGGCACTCCCACAGAGACAGGCGCACTCCTACAGAGACAGACGTACTCACATTTTGGCAGAGGCACTCCCACAGAGACAGACGCACTCACACAGGGGCACACGTACTCGGAGAGAGACAGAGGCACTCCTACACAGACAGACGTACTCACACATTCTCAAAGGCACCCCCACAGAGACAGAGGCACTCACATAGAGACAGAGGCACCCCCACAGAGACAGGCGCACTCCCAAAGAGACAGATGCACCCCCACAGAGACCGAGGCACCCCTACAGAGACAGAGGTACTCACACAGAGACAGATGCATCCCCACAGAGACCAAGGCACTCACACAGACACAGAGGCACTCACACTCTGACAGAAGCACTCACACAGAGACTGTCGTACTCACACAGACACAGAGGCACCCACACATAGACAGAGGCCCTCTCACAGAGACAGTCGTACTCAAACAGGCACAGAGGCACTCACACAGGTACAGACGCACTCACTCAGAGACAGACGCACTCCCAAAAGGACAGACGCACGCACACAGAGACAGACGCACTCCCACAGAGACAAACGCACTCCCACAGACAAAGACGCACTCACAAAGGGAAAGAGACACCCACACAGAAGTACTCACACAGAGACAGAGGCACTCAAACAGAGACAGACGTACTCACACATGGACAAAGGTACTCACACATAGGTAGACGCACACACACAGAGACAGTCGCACTCACAAAGGGACAGAGGCACTAACACAGGGACAGAGGCACTTCCACAGAGACAGAGGCACTCACACATTGACAGAGGCACTCTCACAGAGACCGAGGCACTCACACAGACACAGAGGCACCCACACAGAGACAGTCGTACTCACACAGAGACAGAGGCACTCACACAGAAACAGTCGTACTCAAACAGACACAGAGGCACTCACACAGGGACAGACGCACTCACTCAGAGACAGACGCACTCCCAAAAGGACAGACGCACTCACTCAGAGACAGACGCACTCCCAAAAGGACAGACGCACTCACACAGAGACAAACGCACTCACACAGACAAAGACGCACTCACACAGAGACAGAGGCACTCACACAGAGACAGACGTACTCACACAGAGACAGAGGCATTCTCAAAGACACAGACTTACACACTCACAGACAGGGACACTCACACATAGGCAGACGCACACACACAGAGACAGTCGCACTCACACGGCGACAGGCGCACACACACGGAGACAGGTGCACTCACACAGAGACAGAGGCGCTCACCCAGAGACAGACGCAATCACACAGAGACAGAGGCGCTTTCACAGAGACAGTCGCGCTCACACAGAGACAGAGGCGCTCACACAGAGACAGTCGCGCTCACAAAGAGACAGAGGCACTCACATAGAGACAGTCGCACTCACACAGAGACAGAGGCACTCACACAGAGACAGTCGAGCTCACACAGAGACAGAGGCACTCACACAGAGACAGTCGCGCTCACACAGAGACAGACGCACTAACACAGGGGCAGACGTACTCGGAGAGAGACAGAGGCACTCCTACAAAGACAGACGTACTCACACATTGGCAGAGGCACTCCCACAGAGACAGGGGCACTCACACAGGGACAGAGGCACTCCCACAGAGACAGGCGCACTCCTACAGAAGCAGACGTACTCACACATTGGCAGAGGCACTCCCTCAGAGACAGACGCACTCAAACAGGGGCAGACGTACTCCGAGAGAGACAGAGGCACTCCTACAAAGACAGACGTACTCACACATTGGCAGAGGCACTCCCACAGAGACAGGGGCACTCACACAGGGACAGAGGCACTCCCACAGAGACAGGCGCACTCCTACAGAGACAGACGTACTCACATTTTGGCAGAGGCACTCCCACAGAGACAGACGCACTCACACAGGGGCACACGTACTCGGAGAGAGACAGAGGCACTCCTACACAGACAGACGTACTCACACATTCTCAAAGGCACCCCCACAGAGACAGAGGCACTCACACAGAGACAGAGGCACCCCCACAGAGACAGGCGCACTCCCAAAGAGACAGATGCACCCCCACAGAGACCGAGGCACCCCTACAGAGACAGAGGTACTCACACAGAGACAGATGCATCCCCACAGAGACCAAGGCACTCACACAGACACAGAGGCACTCACACTCTGACAGAAGCACTCACACAGAGACTGTCGTACTCACACAGACACAGAGGCACCCACACATAGACAGAGGCCCTCTCACAGAGACAGTCGTACTCAAACAGGCACAGAGGCACTCACACAGGTACAGACGCACTCACTCAGAGACAGACGCACTCCCAAAAGGACAGACGCACGCACACAGAGACAGACGCACTCCCACAGAGACAAACGCACTCCCACAGACAAAGACGCACTCACAAAGGGAAAGAGACACCCACACAGAAGTACTCACACAGAGACAGAGGCACTCAAACAGAGACAGACGTACTCACACATGGACAAAGGTACTCACACATAGGTAGACGCACACACACAGAGACAGTCGCACTCACAAAGGGACAGAGGCACTAACACAGGGACAGAGGCACTTCCACAGAGACAGAGGCACTCACACATTGACAGAGGCACTCTCACAGAGACCGAGGCACTCACACAGACACAGAGGCACCCACACAGAGACAGTCGTACTCACACAGAGACAGAGGCACTCACACAGAAACAGTCGTACTCAAACAGACACAGAGGCACTCACACAGGGACAGACGCACTCACTCAGAGACAGACGCACTCCCAAAAGGACAGACGCACTCACTCAGAGACAGACGCACTCCCAAAAGGACAGACGCACTCACACAGAGACAAACGCACTCACACAGACAAAGACGCACTCACACAGAGACAGAGGCACTCACACAGAGACAGACGTACTCACACAGAGACAGAGGCATTCTCAAAGACACAGACTTACACACTCACAGACAGGGACACTCACACATAGGCAGACGCACACACACAGAGACAGTCGCACTCACACGGCGACAGGCGCACACACACGGAGACAGGTGCACTCACACAGAGACAGAGGCGCTCACCCAGAGACAGACGCAATCACACAGAGACAGAGGCGCTTTCACAGAGACAGTCGCGCTCACACAGAGACAGAGGCGCTCACACAGAGCCAGGCGCACTCACACAGAGACGGGTGCACTCACACAGAGACAGAGGCGCTCACCCAGAGACAGACGCAATCACACAGAGACAGAGGCGCTCTCACAGAGACAGTCGCACTCACACAGAGACAGAGGCGCTCACACAGAGACAGTCGCGCTCACACAGAGACAGTCGCGCTCACACAGAGACAGAGGCGCTCACACAGAGACAGTCGCACTCACACAGAGACAGACGCACTCACACAGAGACAGACGCACTCACACAGAGACAGAGGCGCTCACACAGAAACAGTCGCACTGACACAGAGACAGAGCCGCTCACACAGAGACAGTCCCACTCACACAGAGACAGAGGCACTCACACAGAGACAGAGGCACTCACACAGAGACAGACGTACTCACACAGAGACGGTGACACTCACACAGAGACAGAGGCACTCACACAGATACAGTCGCGCTCACACAGAGACGGTGACACTCACACAGAGACAGTCGCACTCACACAGAGACAGACGCACTCACACAGAAACAGACGCACTCACACAGAGACAGAGGCGCTCACACAGAAACAGTCGCACTGACACAGAGACAGAGGCGCTCACACAGAGACAGTCTCACTCACACAGAGACAGAGGCATTCACACAGAGACAGAGGCACTCACACAGAGACAGAGGCGCTCACACACAGAGACAGTCGCGCTTACACAGATACAGTCGCGCTCACACAGAGACAGTCGCGCTCACACAGATACAGAGGCACTCACACAGAGACAGACGCACTCACGCAGAGACAGAGGTACTCACACAGAGGCAGTCGCACTCACACAGAGACAGACGCACTCACACAGAGACAGAGGCACTCACACAGAGACAGTCGCACTCACACAGAGACAGAGGCACTCACACAGAGACAGTGGCGCTCACAAAGAGACAGAGGCACTCACATAGAGACAGTCGCACTCACACAGAGACAGAGGCACTCACACAGAGACAGTCGAGCTCACACAGAGACAGAGGCACTCACACAGAGACAGTCGCGCTCACACAGAGACAGACGCACTAACACAGGGGCAGACGTACTCGGAGAGCGACAGGGGCACTCCTACAGAGGCAGACGTACTCACACATTGGCAGAGGCACTCCCACAGAGACAGACGCACTCAAATAGGGGCAGACGTACTCGGAGAGAGACAGAGGCACTCCTACAAAGAATACGTACTCACACCTTGGCAGAGGCACTCCCAAAGAGACAGGGGCACTCACACAGGGACAGAGGCACTCCCACAGAGACAGACGCACTCCTACAGAGACAGACGTACTCACACATTAGCAGAGGCACTCCCACAGAGACAGACGCACTCACACAGGGGCAGACGTACTCGGAGAGAGACTGAGGCACTCCTACACAGACAGACGTACTCACACATTCTCAGAGGCACTCCCACAGAGACAGAGGCACTCACACAGGGACTGAGGCACGCCCACAGAGGCAGGCGCACTCCCAAAGAGACAGATGCACCCCCACAGAGACCGAGGCACCCCTACAGAGACAGAGGTACTCACACAGAGACAGATGCACCCCCACAGAGACCAAGGCACTCACACAGACACCGAGGCACTCCTACAGAGACAGAGGCACTCACACAGAGACAGATGCCCCCCCACGGAGACCGAGGCACTCCCACAGAGACAGAGGCACTCACAGAGGTACTCCCACAGAGACAGACGCACGCCCACAGAGACTGATGCACTCCCATAGAGACCGAGGCACTCCTACAGAGACACACGCACCCTCACAGAGACCGAGGCACTCCTACAGAGACAGACGTACCCTCACAGAGACCGAGGCACTCCCAAAGAGACAGACGCACCCCCACAGAGACCGAGGCACTCCTACAGAGAAAGACGTACTCACACATTGACAGAGGCACTCAAAATTGGCAGAGGCACTCCCACAGAGACGGAGGCACTCACACAGGGACAGAGGCACGCCCACAGGGACAGACGCACACACACTGGGACAAAGGCACTCCCACAGAGACAGAGGCACTCACTCATTGACAGAGGCACTCTCACAGAGACCGAGGCACTCCTACAGAGACAGACGTACTCACAGATTGAAAGAGGCACTCACACATTGGCAGAGGCACTCCCACAGAGACAGAGGCACTCACACAGAGACAGAGGCACGCCCACAGAGACAGACGCACACACACTGGGACAGAGGCACTTCCACAGAGACAGAGGCACTCACACATTGACAGAGGCACTCTCACAGAGACCGAGGCACTCACACAGACACAGAGGCACCCACACAGAGACAGTCGTACTCACACAGAGACAGAGGCACTCACACAGAAACAGTCGTACTCAAACAGACACAGAGGCACTCACACAGGGACAGACGCACTCACTCAGAGATAGACGCACTCCCAAAGGGACAGACGCACTCCCTCAGAAACAGACGCACTCCCAAAAGGACAGACGCAGTCACACAGAGACAAACGCACTCACACAGACAAAGACGCACTCACACAGAGACAGAGGCACTCACACAGAGACAGACGTACTCGCACAGAGACAGAGACATTCTCAAAGACACGGACCTACACACTCAGAGACAGGGACACTCACACATAGGCAGACGCACACACACAGAGACAGTCGCACTCACACGGCGACAGGCGCACACACCCGGAGACAGAGGCGCTCACACAGAGACAGAGGCGCTCACACAGAGCCAGACGCACTCACACAGAGACGGGTGCACTCACACAGAGACAGAGGCGCTCACCCAGAGACAGACGCAATCACACAGAGACAGAGGCGCTCTCACAGCGACAGTCGCACTCACACAGAGACAGAGGCGCTCACACAGAGACAGTCGCGCTCACACAGAGACAGTCGCGCTCACACAGAGACAGAGGCGCTCACACAGAGACAGTCGCACTCACACACAGACAGACGCACACACACAGAGACAGACGCACTCACACAGAGACAGAGGCGCTCACACAGAAACAGTCGCACTGACACAGAGACAGAGCCGCTCACACAGAGACAGTCCCACTCACACAGAGACAGAGGCACTCACACAGAGACAGAGGCACTCACACAGAGACAGACGTACTCACACAGAGACGGTGACACTCACACAGAGACAGAGGCACTCACACAGATACAGTCGCGCTCACACAGAGACGGTGACACTCACACAGAGACAGTCGCACTCACACAGAGACAGACGCACTCACACAGAGACAGACGGACTCACACAGAGACAGAGGCGCTCACACAGAAACAGTCGCACTGACACAGAGACAGAGGCGCTCACACAGAGACAGACGCACGCCCACAGAGACTGATGCACTCCCACAGAGACCGAGGCACTCCTACAGAGACACACGCACCCTCACAGAGACCGAGGCACTCCTACAGAGACAGACGTACCCTCACAGAGACCGAGGCACTCCCAAAGAGACAGACGCACCCCCACAGAGACCGAGGCACTCCTACAGAGACAGACGTACTCACACATTGACAGAGGCACTCAACATTGGCAGAGGCACTCCCACAGAGACGGAGGCACTCACACAGGGACAGAGGCACGCCCACAGAGACAGACGCACACACACTGGGACAGAGGCACTCCCACAGAGACAGAGGCACTCACTCATTGACAGAGGCATTCTCACAGAGACCGAGGCACTCCTACAGAGACAGACGTACTCACAGATTGAAAGAGGCACTCACACATTGGCAGAGGCACTCCCACAGAGACAGAGGCACTCACACAGAGACAGAGGCACGCCCACAGAGAGAGACGCACACACACACTGGGACAGAGGCACTTCCACAGAGACATAGGCACTCACACATTGACAGAGGCACTCTCACAGAGACCGAGGCACTCACCCAGACACAGAGGCACCCAAACAGAGACAGTCGTACTCACACAGAGACAGAGGCACTCACACAGAAACAGTCGTACTCAAACAGACACAGAGGCACTCACACAGGGACAGACGCACTCACTCAGAAACAGACGCACTCCCAAAAGGACAGACGCACTCCCTCAGAGACAGACGCACTCCCAAAAGGACAGACGCACTCACATAGAGACAAACGCACTCACACAGACAAAGACGCACTCACACAGAGACAGAGGCACTCACACAGAGACAGACGTACTCACACAGAGACAGAGGCATTCTCAAAGACACAGACCTACACACTCAGAGACAGGGACACTCACACATAGGCAGACGCACACACACAGAGACAGTCGCACTCACACGGCGACAGGCGCACACACCTGGAGACAGAGGCACTCACACAGAGACAGAGGCACTAACACAGGGACAGAGGCACTCACACAGAGTTAGACGCACTTACACAGAGAGAGACGTACTCACACAGAGACAGACGTACTTACACAGAGACAGACGTACTTACTCAGAGACAGACGTACTCACACTGAGAAAGACGTACTAACACAGAGACAGACGTACTCACACAGAGACAGACGTACTTATACAGAGACAGACGTACTTACACAGAGACAGACGTACTTACACAGAGACAGACGTACTTACACAGAGACAGACGTACTCACACAGAGACAGACGTACTTACACAGAGACAGACGTACTCACACAGAGACAGACCCACTCACACAGAGACAGACCCACTCACACAGAGACAGACGTACTTACACAGAGACAGACGTACTCACACAGAGACAGACGTACTTACACAGAGACAGACGTACTCACACAGAGACAGACGTACTCACACAGAGACAGACGTACTTACACAGAGACAGACGTACTCACACTGAGACAGACGTACTCACACAGAGACAGACGTACTCACACAGAGACAGACGTACTTACACAGAGACATACGTACTCACACAGAGACAGACGTACTTACACAGAGACAGACGTACTTACACAGAGACAGACGCACTCACAGAGAGAGAGGCACTCGCACAGAGACAGACGCACTTACACAGAGACAGAGGCACTGAGACAGAGACAGACGCACACACACAGGGACAGAGACACTCACACAGAGACAGAGGCACTCACACAGAGAAAGAGGCACTCACACAGAGACATAGGCTATCACCCAGAGAAAAAGGCACACACACAGATACAGACGCACTCACACAGAGACAGACACACTCACACAGAGACAGAGGCGCTCACACAGAGACAGTCGTACTCACACAGAGACAGAGGCACTCACACAAAAACAGTCGTACTCAAACAGACACAGAGGCACTCACACAGAGACAGACGTAGTTACACAGAGACAGACGTACTTACACAGAGACAGACGTACTTACACAGAGACAGAGGCGCTCACACAGAGACAGTCGCACTCAAACAGAGACAAAGGAACACACACAGATACAGACGCACTCACACAGACACAGACGCACTCACACAGAGACAGACGTACTCACACAGAGACAGAGGCGCTCACACAGAGACAGTCGCACTCAAACAGAGACAAAGGCACACACACAGATACAGACGCACTCAAACAGAGACAGACGCAGTCACACAGAGACAGAGGCGCTCCCAAAGAGACAGTCGCACTCACACAGAGACAGTCGCGCTCACACAGAGACAGTCGCCATCACATAGAAACAGACGCACTCACACAGAGACAGTCGCGCTCACACAGAGACAGTCGCGCTCACACAGAGACAGAGGCACTCACACAGAGACAGTCGCACTCACACAGAGACAGACGTACTCACACAGAGACAGTCGCACTCACACAGAGACAGAGGCGCTCACACAGAGACAGTTGCACTCACACAGAGACAGAGGCGCTCACACAGAGACAGTCGCACTCACACAGAGACAGACGCACTCACACAGAGACAGAGGCGCTCACACAGAGACAGAGGCGCTCACACAGAGACAGTAGCACTCACACAGAGACAGACGCACTCACACAGAGACAGTCGCACTCACACAGAGACAGAGGCGCTCACACAGAGACAGTCGCCCTCACACAGAGACAGACGCACTCACACAGAGACAGTCGCACTCACATAGAGACAGAGGCGCTCTCACAGAGACAGTCGCACTCACACAGAGACAGAGGCGCTCACACAGAGACAGACGCGCTCACACAGAGACAGTCGCGCTCACACAGAGACAGATGCGCTCACACAGAGACAGTCGCACTCACACAGAGACAGACGCACTCACACTGAGACAGACGCACTCACACAGAGACAGAGGCGCTCACACAGAAACAGTCACACTGACACAGAGACAGAGGCGCTCATACAGAGACAGTCTCACTCACACAGAGACAGAGGCACTCACACAGAGACAGAGGCACTCACACAGAGGCAGTCGCACTCACACAGACAGACGCACTCACACAGAGACAGACGCACTCACACAGAAACAGTGGCACTCACACAGAGACAGAGGCACTCACACAGAGACAGTCGCGCTCACAAAGAGACAGAGGCACTCACATAGAGACTGTCGCACTCACACAGAGACAGAGGCACTCACACAGAGACAGTCGAGCTCACACAGAGACAGAGGCACTCACACAGAGACAGTCGCGCTCACACAGAGACAGACGCAGTAACACAGGGGCAGACGTATTCGGAGAGAGACAGAGGCACTCCTACAGAGACAGACGTACTCACACATTGGCAGAGGCACTCCCACAGAGACAGAAGCACTCACACAGGGGCAGACGTACTCGGAGAGAGACAGAGGCACTCCCACAGAGACAGACGTACTCACACATTGGCAGAGGCACTCCCACAGAGACAGGGGCACTCACACAGGGACAGAGGCACTCCCACAGAGACAGACGCACTCCTACAGAGACAGACGTACTCACACATTGGCAGAGGCACTCCCACAGAGACAGACGCACTCACACAGGGGCAGACGTACGCGGAGAGAGACAGAGGCACTCCTACACAGACAGACGTACTCACACATTCTCAGAGGCACTCCCACAGAGACACAGGCACTCACACAGGGACAGAGGCACCCCCACAGAGACAGGCGCACTCCCAAAGAGACAGGTGCACCCCCACAGAGACCAAGGCACTCACACAGACACAGAGGCACTCCTACAGAGACAGCGGCACTCACACAGAGACAGATGACCCCCCACGGAGACCGAGGCACTCCCACAGAGACAGAGGCACTCACAGAGGTACTCCCACAGAGACAGACGCACGCCCACAGAGACTGATGCACTCCCACAGAGACCGAGGCACTCCTACAGAGACACACGCACCCTCACAGAGACCGAGGCACTCCTACAGAGACAGACGCACCCTCACAGAAACCGAGGCACTCCCAAAGAGACAGATGCACCCCCACAGAGACCGAGGCACTCCTACAGAGACAGACGTACTCACACATTGACAGAGGCACTCAAAATTGGCAGAGGCACTCCCGTAGAGACGGAGGCACTCACACAGGGACAGAGGCACGCCCACAGAGACAGACGCACACACACGGGGACAGAGGCACTCCCACAGAGACAGAGGCAATCACACATTGACATAGGCATTCTCACAGAGACCGAGGCACTCCTACAGAGACAGACGTACTCACAGATTGAAAGAGGCACTCACACATTGGCAGAGGCACTCCCACAGAGACAGAGGCACTCACACAGAGACAGAGGCACGCCCACAGAGACAGACGCACACACACTGGGACAGTCGTACTCACACAGAGACAGAGGCACTCACACAGAAACAGTCGTACTCAAACAGACACAGAGGCACTCACACAGGGACAGACGCACTCACTCAGAGACAGACGCACTCCCAAAAGGACAGACGTACTCACTCAGAGACAGACGCACTCCCAAAAGGACAGACGCACTCACACAGAGACAAACGCACTCACACAGACAAAGACGCACTCACACAGAGACAGAGGCACTCACACTGAGACAGACGTACTCACACAGAGACAGAGGCATTCTCAAAGACACAGACTTACAAACTCAGAGACAGGGACACTCACACATAGGCAGACGCACACACACAGAGACAGTCGCACTCACACGGCGACAGGCGCACACACACGGAGACAGAGGCACTCACACAGAGACAGAGGCACTAACACAGGGACAGAGGCACTCACACAGTTAGGCGCACTTACACAGAGACAGACGTACTTACACAGAGACAGACGTACTCACACAGAGACAGACGTACTTACACAGAGACAGACGTACTTACACAGAGACAGACGTACTCACCTGAGACAGACGTACTCACACAGAGACAGACGCACTCACAGAGAGAGAGGCACTCACACAGAGACAGAGGCACTGAGACAGAGACAGACGCACACACACAGGGACAGAGACACTCACACAGAGACAGAGGCACTCACACAGAGAAAGAGGCACTCACACAGATTGAGGCACTCACACAGAGACAGACGTACTTACACAGAGAGAGACGCACTCACAGAGAGAGAGGCACTCACACAGAGGCAGAGGCACTCACACAGAGACAGACGTACTTACACAGAGACAGAGGCACTCACACAGAGACAATCGCACTCACACAGAGACAGACGCACTCACACAGAGACAGAGGCACTCACATTGAGACAGAGGCGCTCACACACAGAGACAGTCGCGCTTACACAGATACATTCGCGCTCACACAGAGACGGTGACACTCACACAGAGACAGTCGCGCTCACACAGATACAGAGGCACTCACACAGAGACAGACGCACTCACACAGAGACAGAGGCACTCACACAGAGACAGACGCACACACACAGGGACAGAGACACTCACACAGAGACAGAGGCACTCACACAGAGAAAGAGGCACTCACACAGAGACATAGGCACTCACCCAGAGACAAAGGCACACACACAGATACAGACGCACTCACACAGAGACAGACGCACTCACACAGAGACAGAGGCGCTCACACAGAGACAGTCGCACTCACACAGAGACAGTCGCGCTCACACAGAGACAGTCGACATCACATAGAGACAGACGCACTCACACAGAGACAGAGGCGCTCACACAGAGACAGACGCACTCACAGAGAGAGAGGCACTCACACAGAGACAGAGGCACTGAGACAGAGACAGACGCACACACACAGGGACAGAGACACTCACACAGAGACAGAGGCACTCACACAGAGAAAGAGGCACTCACACAGAGACATAGGCACTCACCCAGAGACAAAGGCACACACACAGATACAGATGCACTCACACAGAGACAGTCGCACTGACACAGAGACATTCGCGCTCACACAGAGACAGTCGCCATCACATAGAGACAGACGCACTCACACAGAGACAGAGGCGCTCACACAGAGACAGAGGCGCTCACACAGAGACAGTCGCGCTCACACAGAGACAGTCGCGCTCACACAGAGACAGAGGCGCTCACACAGAGACAGTCGCACTCACACAGAGACAGACGTACTCACACAGAGACAGTCGCACTCACACAGAGACAGAGGCGCTCACACAGAGACAGTTGCACTCACACAGAGACAGAGGCGCTCACACAGAAACAGTCGCACTCACACAGAGAAAGACGCACTCACACAGAGACAGTCGCACTCACACAGAGACAGAGGCGCTCACACAGAGACAGTTGCACTCACACAGAGACAGAGGCGCTCACACAGAGACAGTCGCACTCACACAGAGACAGACGCACTCACACAGAGACAGTCGCACTCACACAGAAACAGAGGCGCTACCACAGAGACAGTTGCACTCACACAGAGACAGAGGCGCTCACACAGAGACAGACGCACTCACACAGAGACAGAGGCGCTCTCACAGAGACAGTCGCACGCACACAGAGACAGAGGCGCTCACACAGAGACAGTCGCGCTCACACAGAGACAGTCGCGCTCACGCAGAGACAGAGGCGCTCACACAGAGACAGTCGCACTCACACAGAGACACACGAACTCACACAGAGACAGACGCACTCACACAGAGACAGAGGCGCTCACACAGAAACAGTCGCACTCACACAGAGACAGAGGCGCTCACACAGAGACAGACGCACTCACACAGAGACAGAGGCACTCACACAGAGACAGTCGCACTCACACAGAGACAGACGCACTCACACAGAGACAGAGGCACTCAAACAGAGACAGAGGCGCTCACACACAGAGACAGTCGCGCTTACACAGGTACAGTCGCGCTCATATGGGAGACGGTGATACTCACACAGAGACAGTCGCGCTCACACAGATACAGAGGCACTCACACAGAGACAGACGCACTCACACAGAAACAGAGGCACTCACACAGAGGCAGTCGCACTCACACAGAGACAGACGCACTCACACAGAGACAGAGGCACTCACACAGAGACAGTCGCACTCACACAAGAGACAGAGGCACTCACACAGAGGCAGACGCGCTCACACAGAGACAGAGGCACTCACACAGAGACAGTCGCGCTCACACAGAGACAGACGGACTAACTAAGGGGCAGACGTACTCGGAGAGAGACAGAGGCACTCCTACAGAGACAGACGTACTCACACATTGGCAGAGGCACTCCCACAGAGACAGACGCACTCACACAGGGGCAGACGTACTCGGAGAGAGACAGAGGCACTCCTACAGAGACAGACGTACTCACACATTGGCAGAGGCACTCCCACAGAGACAGGGCACTCACACAGGGACAGAGGCACTCCCACAGAGACAGACGCACTCCTACAGAGACAGACGTACTCACACATTGGCAGAGGCACTCCCACAGAGACAGACGCACTCACACACGGGCAGACGTACTCGGAGAGAGACAGAGGCACTCCTGCACAGACAGACGTACTCACACATTCTCAGAGGCACTCCCACAGAGACAGAGGCACTCACACAGGGACAGAGGCACCCCCACAGAGACATCCGCACTCCCAAAGAGACAGATGCACCCCCACAGAGACCGAGGCACCCCTACAGAGACAGAGGTACTCACACAGAGACAGATGCACCCCCACAGAGACCAAGGCACTCACACAGACACCGAGGCACTCCTACCGAGACAGAGGCACTCACATAGAGACAGATGCCCCCCACGGAGACCGAGGCACTCCCACAGAGACAGAGGCACTCACAGAGGTACTCCCACAGAGACAGACGCACGCCCACAGAGACTGATGCACTCCCACAGAGACCGGTGCACTCCTACAGAGACACACGCACCCTCACAGAGACCTAGGCACTCCTAGAGAGAGAGACGCACCCTCACAGAGACCGTGGCACTCCCACAGAGACAGACTCACCCCCACAGAGACCGAGGCACTCCTACAGAGACAGACGTACTCACACATTGACAGAGGCACTCAAAATTGGCAGAGGCACTCCCGTAGAGACGGAGGCACTCACACAGGGACAGAGGCACGCCCACAGAGACAGACGCACACACACGGGGACAGAGGCACTCCCACAGAGACAGAGGCACTCACACATTGACAGAGGCACTCTCACATTGACAGAGGCACTCACACATTGACAGAGGCACTCACACATTGACAGAGGCACTCACACATTGACAGAGGCACTCTCACAGAGACCGAGGCACCCACACAGAGACAGTCGTACTCACACAGAGACAGAGGAACTCACACAGAAACAGTCGTACTCAAACAGACACAGAGGCACTCACACAGGGACAGACGCACTCACTCAGAAACAGACGCACTCCCAAAAGGACAGACGCACTCACTCAGAGACAGACGCACTCCCAAAAGGACAGACGCACTCACACAGAGACAAACGCACTCACACAGACAAAGACGCACTCACACAGAGACAGAGGCACTCACACAGAGACAGACGTACTCACACAGAGACAGAGGCATTCTCAAAGACACAGACTTACACACTCAGAGACAGGGACACTCACACATAGGCAGACGCACACACACAGAGACAGTCGCACTCACACGGCGACAGGCACACACACACGGAGACAGAGGCACTAACACAGGGACAGAGGCACTCACACAGAGTTAGACGCACTTACACAGAGACAGACGTACTTACACAGAGACAGACGTACTTACACAGAGACAGACGTACTCACACAGAGACAGACGTACTTACACAGAGACAGACGTACTTACACAGAGACAGACGTACTAACACAGAGATTGACGTACTAACACAGAGACAGACGTACTCACACAGAGACAGACGCACTTACACAGAGACAGTCGCGCTCACACAGAGACAGACGTACTAACACAGAGACAGACGTACTCACACAGAGACAGACGTACTTACACAGAGACAGACGTACTTACATAGAGACAGACGTACTAACACAGAGACAGACGTACTAACACAGAGACAGACGTACTAATACAGAGACAGACGTACTCACACAGAGACAGACGCACTTACACAGAGACAGACGTACTCACACAGAGACAGACGTACTAACACAGAGACAGACGTACTCACACAGAGACAGACGCACTTACACAGAGACAGACGTACTTACACAGAGACAGACGCACTCACACAGAGACAGAGGCGCTCACACAGAGACATAGGCACTGAGACAGAGACAGACGCACACACACAGGGACAGAGGCACTCACACAGAGACAGAGGCACTCACACAGAGACATAGGCACTCACCCAGAGACAAAGGCACACACACAGATACAGACGCACTCACACAGAGACAGACGCACTCACAAAGAGACAGACGTACTTACACAGAGACAGACGTACTCACACAGAGACAGACGTACTTACACAGAGACAGACGCACTCACACAGAGAGAGAGGCACTCACAAAGAGACAGACGCACTTACACAGAGACAGAGGCACTGAGACAGAGATAGACGCACACACACAGGGACAGAGACACTCACACAGTGACAGAGGCACTCACACAGAGAAAGAGGCACTCACACAGAGACATAGGCACTCACCCAGAGACAAAGGCACACACACAGATACAGACGCACCCACACAGAGACAGACGCACTCACACAGAGACAGAAGCGCTCACACAGAGACAGTCGCACTCACACAGAGACAGTCGCGCTCACACAGAGACAATCGCGCTCACACAGAGACAGCCGCGCTCACACAGAGACAGTCGCGCTAACACAGAGACAGAGACGCTCACACAGAGACAGAGGCGCTCACACAGAGACAGAGGCGCTCACACAGAGACAGAGACGCTCACACAGAGACAGTTACGCTCACACAGAGACAGTCGCGCTCACACAGAGACAGTCGCGCTCACACAGAGACAGAGACGCTCACACAGAGACAGAGGCGCTCACACAGAGACAGAGGCGCTCACACAGAGACAGAGACGCTCACACAGAGACAGTTGCGCTCACACAGAGACAGTCGCGCTCACACAGAGACAGAGGCGCTCACACAGAGTCAGTCGCACTCACACAGAGTCAGACGTACTTACACAGAGACACATGCACTCACACAGAGAGAGAGGCACTCACACAGAGACAGACGCACTTACACAGAGACAGAGGCACTGAGACAGAGATAGACGCACACACACAGGGACAGAGACACTCACACAGAGACAGAGGCACTCACCCAGAGACAGAGGCACTCACACAGAGAAAGAGGCACTCACACAGAGACATAGGCACTCACCCAGAGACAAAGGCACACACACAGATACAGACGAACTCACGCAGAGACAGACGCACTCACACAGAGACAGAGGCGTTCACACAGAGACAGTCGCGCTCACACAGAGACAGTCGCGCTCACATAGAGACAGACGCACTCGCACAGAGACAGAGGCGCTCACACAGAGACAGAGACGCTCACACAGAGACAGTCGCGCTCACACAGAGACAGTCGCGCTCACACAGAGACAGTCGCGCTCACACAGAGACAGAGACGCTCACACAGAGACAGAGGCGCTCACACAGAGACAGAGGCGCTCACACAGAGACAGAGACGCTCACACAGAGACAGTCGCGCTCACACAGAGACAGTCGCGCTCACACAGAGACAGAGGCGCTCACACAGAGACAGTCGCACTCACACAGAGACAGACGCACTCACACAGAGACAGTCGCACTCACCCAGCGACAGGCGCTCACACAGAGACAGTTGCACTCACACAGAGACAGAGGCGCTCACACAGAGACAGACGCACTCACACAGAGACAGAGGCGCTCTCACAGAGACAGTCGCACTCACACAGAGACAGAGGCGCTCACACAGAGACAGTCGCGCTCACACAGAGACTGAGGCGCTCACACAGAGACAGTCGCACTCACACAGAGACAGACGCACTCACACAGAGACAGACGCACTCACACAGAGACAGAGGCGCTCACACAGAAACAGTCGAACTCACACAGAGACAGAGGCGCTCACACAGAGACAGATGCACTCACACAGAGACAGAGGCACTCACACAGAGACAGTCGCCATCACATAGAGACAGACGTACTCACACAGAGACAGAGGCGCTCACACAGAGACAGAGGCGCTCACACAGAGACAGTCGCGCTCACACAGAGACAGTCGCGCTCACACAGAGACAGAGGCGCTCACACAGAGACAGTCGCACTCACCCAGAGACAGACGTACTCACACAGAGACAGTCGCACTCACACAGAGACAGAGGCGCTCACACAGAGACATTCGCACTCACACAGAGACAGACGCACTCACACAGAGACAGAGGCGCTCACACAGAGACAGAGGCGCTCACACAGAGACAGTAGCACTCACACAGAGACAGACGCACTCACACAGAGACAGTCGCACTCACACAGAGACAGAGGCGCTCACACAGAGACAGTCGCACTCACACAGAGACAGACGCACTCACACAGAGACAGTCGCACTCACATAGAGACAGAGGCGCTCTCACAGAGACAGTCGCACTCACACAGAGACAGAGGCGCTCACACAGAGACAGTCGCGCTCACACAGAGACAGTCGCGCTCACACAGAGACAGAGGCGCTCACACAGAGACAGTCGCCTCACACAGAGACAGACGCACTCACACAGAGACAGACGCACTCACACAGAGACAGAGGCGCTCACACAGAAACAGTCACACTGACACAGAGACAGAGGCGCTCATACAGAGACAGTCTCACTCACACAGAGACAGAGGCACTCACACAGAGACAGAGGCACTCACACTGAGACAGAGGCGCTCACACACAGAGACAGTCGCGCTTACACAGATACAGTCGCGCTCACACAGGGACGGTGACACTCACACAGAAACAGTCGCGCTCACACAGATACAGAGGCACTCACACAGAGACAGACGCACTCACACAGAGACAGAGGTACTCACACAGAGGCAGTCGCACTCACACAGAGACAGACGCACTCATACAGAGACAGAGGCACTCACACAGAGACAGTCGCACTCACACAGAGACAGAGGCACTCACACAGAGACAGTCGCGCTCACAAAGAGACAGAGGCACTCACATAGAGACTGTCGCACTCACACAGAGACAGAGGCTCTCACACAGAGACAGTCGAGCTCACACAGAGACAGAGGCACTCACACAGAGACAGTCGCGCTCACACAGAGACAGACGCACTAACACAGGGGCAGACGTACTCGGAGAGAGACAGAGGCACTCCTACAGAGACAGACGTACTCACACATTGGCAGAGGCACTCCCACAGAGACAGGGGCACTCACACAGGGACAGAGGCACTCCCACAGAGACAGACGCACTCCTACAGAGACAGACGTACTCACACATTGGCAGAGGCACTCCTACAGAGACAGACGCACTCACACAGGGGCAGACGTACTCGGAGAGAGACAGTGGCACTCCTACACAGACAGACGTACTCACACATTTTCAGAGGCACTCCCACAGAGACAGACGCACTCACACAGGGACAGAGGCACCCCCACAGAGACAGGCGCACTCCCAAAGACACAGATGCACCCCCACAGAGACCGAGGCACCCCTACAGAGAAAGAGGTACTCACACAGAGACAGATGCACCCCCACAGAGACCAAGGCACTCACACAGACACCGAGGCACTCCTACAGAGACAGAGGCACTCACAGAGAGACAGATGCCCCCCACAGAGACCGAGGCACCCCTACAGAGAAAGAGGTACTCACACAGAGACAGATGCACCCCCACAGAGACCAAGGCACTCACACAGACACCGAGGCACTCCCACAGAGACAGAGGCACTCACAGAGGTACTCCCACAGAGACAGACGCACGCCCACAGAGACTGATGCACTCCCACAGAGACCGCGGCACTCCTACAGAGACACACGCACCCTCACAGAGACCGAGGCACTCCTACAGAGACAGACGCACCCTCACAGAGACCGAGGCACTCCCAAAGAGACAGATGCACCCCCACAGAGACCGAGGCACTCCTACAGAGACAGACGTACTCACACATTGACAGAGGCACTCAAAATTGGCAGAGGCACTCCCACAGAGACGGAGGCACTCACAGGGACAGAGGCACGCCCACAGAGACAGACGCACACACACTGGCACAGAGGCACTCCCACAGAGACAGAGGCAATCACACATTGACAGAGGCACTCTCACAGAGACCGAGGCACTCCTACAGAGACAGACGTACTCACAGATTGAAAGAGGCACTCACACATTGGCAGAGGCACTCCCACAGAGACAGAGGCACTCACACAGAGACAGAGGCACGCACACAGAGACAGACGCACATACACTGGGACAGTCGTACTCACACAGAGACAGAGGCACTCACACAGAAACAGTCGTACTCAAACAGACACAGAGGCACTCACACAGGGACAGACGCACTCACTCAGAGACAACGCACTCCCAAAAGGACTGACGTACTCACTCAGAGACAGACGCACTCCCAAAAGGACAGACGCACTCACACAGAGACAAACGAACTCACACAGACAAAGACGCACTCACACAGAGACAGAGGCACTCACACTTAGACAGACGTACTCACACAGAGACAGAGGCATTCTCAAAGACACAGACTTACAAACTCAGAGACAGGAACACTCACACATAGGCAGACGCACACACACAGAGACAGTCGCACTCACACGGCGACAGGCGCACACACACGGAGACAGAGGCACTCACACAGAGACAGAGGCACTAACACAGGGACAGAGGCACTCACACAGAGTTAGACGCACTTACACAGAGACAGACGTACTTACACAGAGACAGACGTACTTACACAGAGACAGACGTACTCACACAGAGACAGACGTACTTACACAGAGACAGACGTACTTACACAGAGACAGACGTACTCACACTGAGACAGACGTACTAACACAGAGACAGACGTACTCACACAGAGACAGACGTACTTACACAGAGACAGACGTACTCACACAGAAACTGACGTACTCACACAGAGACAGACGTACTCACACAGAGACAGACGTACTCACACAGAGACAGACGTACTCACACAGAAACAGACGTACTCACACAGAGACAGACGTACTCACACTGAAACAGACGTACTCACACAGAGACAGACGTACTCACACAGAGACAGACGTACTTACACAGAGACAGACGTACTCAAACAGAAACAGACGTACTTACACAGAGACAGACGTACTTACACAGAGACAGACGCACTCACAGAGAGAGAGGCACTCACACAGAGACAGACGCACTTACACAGAGACAGACGCACTCACACAGAAACAGTCGTACTCAAACAGAGACAGACATACTTACACAGAGACAGACGTACTTACACAGAGACAGACGTACTTACACAGAGACAGACGTACTCACAGAGAGAGAGGCACTCACACAGAGACAGACGTACTGAGACAGAGACAGACGCACTCACAGAGAGAGAGGCACTCACACAGAGACAGAGGCACTGAGACAGAGACAGACGCACACACACAGAGAGAGAGGCACTTACACAGAGACAGACGTACTTACACAGAGAGAGACGCACTCACAGAGAGAGAGGCACTCACACAGAGACAGAGGCACTCACACAGAGACAGACGTACTTACACAGAGACAGAGGCACTCACACAGAGACAGTCGCACTCACACAGAGACAGACGCACTCACACAGAGACAGAGGCACTCACACAGAGACAGAGGCGCTCACACACAGAGACAGTCGCGCTTACACAGATACAGTCGCGCTCACACAGAGACGGTGACACTCACACAGAGATAGTCGCGCTCACACAGATACAGAGGCACTCACACAGACACAGACGCACTCACACAGAGACAGAGGCACTCACACAGAGACAGAGGCACTGAGACAGAGACAGACGCACACACACAGGGACAGAGACACTCACACAGAGACAGAGGCACTCACACTGAGAAAGAGGCACTCACACAGAGACATAGGCACTCACCCAGAGACAAAGGCACACACACATACAGACGCACTCACACAGCGACAGACGCACTCACACAGAGACAGAGGCGCTCACACAGAGACAGTCGCACTCACACAGAGACAGTCGCGCTCACACAGAGACAGTCGACATCACATAGAGACAGACGCACTCACACAGAGACAGAGGCGCTCACACAGAGACAGACGCACTCACAGAGAGAGAGGCACTCACACAGAGACAGAGGCACTGAGACAGAGACAGACGCACTCACACAGAGACAGTCGCGCTCACACAGAGACAGTCGCCATCACATAGAGACAGACGCACTCACACAGAGACAGAGGCGCTCACACAGAGACAGAGGCACTCACACAGAGAAAGAGGCACTCACACAGAGACATAGGCACTCACCCAGAGACAGAGGCGCTCACACAGAGACAGTCGCACTCACACAGAGACAGTCGCGCTCACACAGAGACAGTCGCCATCACATAGAGACAGACGCACTCACACAGAGACAGAGGCGCTCACACAGAGACAGAGGCGCTCACACAGAGACAGTCGCGCTCACACACAGAGACAGTCGCGCTTACACAGATACAGTCGCGCTCACACAGAGACGGTGACACTCACACAGAGACAGTCGCGCTCACACAGATACAGAGGCACTCACACAGACACAGACGCACTCACACAGAGACAGAGGCACTCACACAGAGACAGAGGCACTGAGACAGAGACAGACGCACACACACAGGGACAGAGACACTCACACAGAGACAGAGGCACTCACACAGAGAAAGAGGCACTCACACAGAGACATAGGCACTCACCCAGAGACAAAGGCACACACACACATACAGACGCACTCACACAGCGACAGACGCAGTCACACAGAGATAGAGGCGCTCACACAGAGACAGTCGCACTCACACAGAGACAGTCGCGCTCACACAGAGACAGTCGACATCACATAGAGACAGACGCACTCACACAGAGACAGAGGCGCTCACACAGAGACAGACGCACTCACAGAGAGAGAGGCACTCACACAGAGACAGAGGCACTGAGACAGAGACAGACGCACACACACAGGGACAGAGACACTCACACAGAGACAGAGGCACTCACACAGAGAAAGAGGCACTCACACAGAGACATAGGCACTCACCCAGAGACAAAGGCACACACACAGATACAGACGCACTCACACAGAGACAGACGCACTCACACAGAGACAGAGGCGCTCACCCAGAGACAGTCGCACTCACACAGAGACAGTCGCGCTCACACAGAGACAGTCGCCATCACATAGAGACAGACGCACTCACACAGAGACAGAGGCGCTCACACAGAGACAGAGGCGCTCACACAGAGACAGTCGCGCTCACACAGAGACAGTCGCGCTCACACAGAGACAGAGGCGCTCACACAGAGACAGTCGCACTCACACAGAGACAGACGTACTCACACAGAGACAGTCGCACTCACACAGAGACAGAGGCGCTCACACAGAGACAGTTGCACTCACACAGAGACAGAGGCGCTCACACAGTGACAGTCGCACTCACACAGAGAAAGACGCACTCACACAGAGACAGTCGCACTCACACAGAGACAGAGGCGCTCACACAGAGACAGTTGCACTCACACAGAGACAGAGGCGCTCACACAGAGACAGACGCACTCACACAGAGTCAGAGGCACTCACACAGAGACAGTTGCACTCACACAGAGACAGTCGCACTCACACAGAGACAGACGCACTCACACAGAGACAGACGCACTCACACAGAGACAGACGCACTCACACAGAGACAGAGGCGCTCACACAGAAACAGTCGAACTCACACAGAGACAGAGGCGCTCACACAGAGACAGATGCACTCACACAGAGACAGAGGCACTCACACAGAGACAGTCGCCATCACATAGAGACAGACGTACTCACACAGAGACAGAGGCGCTCACACAGAGACAGAGGCGCTCACACAGAGACAGTCGCGCTCACACAGAGACAGTCGCGCTCACACAGAGACAGAGGCGCTCACACAGAGACAGTCGCACTCACCCAGAGACAGACGTACTCACACAGAGACAGTCGCACTCACACAGAGACAGAGGCGCTCACACAGAGACAGTCGCACTCACACAGAGACAGACGCACTCACACAGAGACAGAGGCGCTCACACAGAGACAGAGGCGCTCACACAGAGACAGTAGCACTCACACAGAGACAGACGCACTCACACAGAGACAGTCGCACTCACACAGAGACAGAGGCGCTCACACAGAGACAGTCGCACTCACACAGAGACAGACGCACTCACACAGAGACAGTCGCACTCACATAGAGACAGGCGCTCTCACAGAGAACAGTCGCACTCACACAGAGACAGAGGCGCTCACACAGAGACAGTCGCGCTCACACAGAGACAGTCGCGCTCACACAGAGACAGAGGCGCTCACACAGAGACAGTCGCCTCACACAGAGACAGACGCACTCACACAGAGACAGACGCACTCACACAGAGACAGAGGCGCTCACACAGAAACAGTCACACTGACATAGAGACAGAGGCGCTCATACAGAGACAGTCTCACTCACACAGAGACAGAGGCACTCACACAGAGACAGAGGCACTCACACAGAGACAGAGGCGCTCACACACAGAGACAGTCGCGCTTACACAGATACAGTCGCGCTCACACAGAGACGGTGACACTCACACAGAGACAGTCGCGCTCACACAGATACAGAGGCACTCACACAGAGACAGACGCACTCACACAGAGACAGAGGTACTCACACAGAGGCAGTCGCACTCACACAGAGACAGACGCACTCATACAGAGACAGAGGCACTCACACAGAGACAGTCGCACTCACACAGAGACAGAGGCACTCACACAGAGACAGTCGCGCTCACAAAGAGACAGAGGCACTCACATAGAGACTGTCGCACTCACACAGAGACAGAGGCTCTCACACAGAGACAGTCGAGCTCACACAGAGACAGAGGCACTCACACAGAGACAGTCGCGCTCACACAGAGACAGACGCACTAACACAGGGGCAGACGTACTCGGAGAGAGACAGAGGCACTCCTACAGAGACAGACGTACTCACACATTGGCAGAGGCACTCCCACAGAGACAGGGGCACTCACACAGGGACAGAGGCACTCCCACAGAGACAGACGCACTCCTACAGAGACAGACGTACTCACACATTGGCAGAGGCACTCCTACAGAGACAGACGCACTCACACAGGGGCAGACGTACTCGGAGAGAGACAGTGGCACTCCTACACAGACAGACGTACTCACACATTCTCAGAGGCACTCCCACAGAGACAGACGCACTCACACAGGGACAGAGGCACCCCCACAGAGACAGGCGCACTCCCAAAGAGACAGATGCACCCCCACAGAGACCGAGGCACCCCTACAGAGAAAGAGGTACTCACACAGAGACAGATGCACCCCCACAGAGACCAAGGCACTCACACAGATACCGAGGCACTCCTACAGAGACAGAGGCACTCACACAGAGACAGATGCCCCCCACGGAGACCGAGGCACTCCCACAGAGACAGAGGCACTCACAGAGGTACTCCCACAGAGACAGACGCACGCCCACAGAGACTGATGCACTCCCACAGAGACCGCGGCACTCCTAGAGAGACACACGCACCCTCACAGAGACCGAGGCACTCCTACAGAGACAGACGCACCCTCACAGAGACCGAGGCACTCCCAAAGAGACAGATGCACCCCCACAGAGACCGAGGCACTCCTACAGAGAAAGACGTACTCACACATTGAAAGAGGCACTCACACATTGGCAGAGGCACTCCCACAGAGACAGAGGCACTCACACAGAGACAGAGGCACGCCCACAGAGACAGACGCACATACACTGGGACAGTCGTACTCACACAGAGACAGAGGCACTCACACAGAAACAGTCGTACTCAAACAGACACAGAGGCACTCACACAGGGACAGACGCACTCACTCAGAGACAACGCACTCCCAAAAGGACTGACGTACTCACTCAGAGACAGACGCACTCCCAAAAGGACAGACGCACTCACACAGAGACAAACGCACTCACACAGACAAAGACGCACTCACACAGAGACAGAGGCACTCACACTGAGACAGACGTACTCACACAGAGACAGAGGCATTCTCAAAGACACAGACTTACAAACTCAGAGACAGGGACACTCACACATAGGCAGACGCACACACACAGAGACAGTCGCACTCACACGGCGACAGGCGCACACACACGGAGACAGAGGCACTCACACAGAGACAGAGGCACTAACACAGGGACAGAGGCACTCACACAGAGTTAGACGCACTTACACAGAGACAGACGTACTTACACAGAGACAGACGTACTTACACAGAGACAGACGTACTCACACTGAGACAGACGTACTAACACAGAGGCAGACGTACTCACACAGAGTCAGACGTACTTACACAGAGACAGACGTACTCACACAGAAGCAGACGTACTCACACAGAGACAGACGTACTCACACAGAGACAGACGTACTTACACAGAGACAGACGTACTCACACAGAAACTGACGTACTCACACAGAGACAGACGTACTCACACAGAGACAGACGTACTCACACAGAGACAGACGTACTCACACAGAAACAGACGTACTCACACAGAGACAGACGTACTCACACTGAAACAGACGTACTCACACAGAGACAGACGTACTCACACAGAGACAGACGTACTTACACAGAGACAGACGTACTCAAACAGAAACAGACGTACTTACACAGAGACAGACGTACTTACACAGAGACAGACGCACTCACAGAGAGAGAGGCACTCACACAGAGACAGACGCACTTACACAGAGACAGACGCACTCACACAGAAACAGTCGTACTCAAACAGAGACAGACGTACTTACACAGAGACAGACGTACTTACACAGAGACAGACGTACTTACACAGAGACAGACGTACTCACAGAGAGAGAGGCACTCACACAGAGACAGACGTACTGAGACAGAGACAGACGCACGCACAGAGAGAGAGGCACTCACACAGAGACAGAGGCACTGAGACAGAGACAGACGCACACACACAGAGAGAGAGGCACTTACACAGAGACACACGTACTTACACAGAGAGAGACGCACTCACAGAGAGAGAGGCACTCACACAGAGACAGAGGCACTCACACAGAGACAGACGTACTTACACAGAGACAGAGGCACTCACACAGAGACAGTCGCACTCACACAGAGACAGACGCACTCACACAGAGACAGAGGCACTCACACAGAGACAGAGGCGCTCACACAGAGACAGTCGCGCTCACACAGAGACAGTCGCGCTCACGCAGAGACTGAGGCGCTCACACAGAGACAGTCGCACTCACACAGAGACAGACGCACTCACACAGAGACAGACGCACTCACACAGAGACAGAGGCGCTCACACAGAAACAGTCGAACTCACACAGAGACAGAGGCGCTCACACAGAGACAGATGCACTCACACAGAGACAGAGGCACTCACACAGAGACAGTCGCCATCACATAGAGACAGACGTACTCACACAGAGACAGAGGCGCTCACACAGAGACAGAGGCGCTCACACAGAGACAGTCGCGCTCACACAGAGACAGTCGCGCTCACACAGAGACAGAGGCGCTCACACAGAGACAGTCGCACTCACCCAGAGACAGACGTACTCACACAGAGACAGTCGCACTCACACAGAGACAGAGGCGCTCACACAGAGACAGTCGCACTCACACAGAGACAGACGCACTCACACAGAGACAGAGGCGCTCACACAGAGACAGTAGCACTCACACAGAGACAGACGCACTCACACAGAGACAGTCGCACTCACACAGAGACAGAGGCGCTCACACAGAGACAGTCGCACTCACACAGAGACAGACCCACTCACACAGAGACAGTCGCACTCACATAGAGACAGAGGCGCTCTCACAGAGACAGTCGCACTCACACAGAGACAGAGGCGCTCACACAGAGACAGTCGCGCTCACACAGAGACAGTCGCGCTCACACAGAGACAGAGGCGCTCACACAGAGACAGTCGCCTCACACAGAGACAGAGGCGCTCATACAGAGACAGTCTCACTCACACAGAGACAGAGGCACTCACACAGAGACAGAGGCACTCACACAGAGACAGAGGCGCTCACACACAGAGACAGTCGCGCTTACACAGATACAGTCGCGCTCACACAGAGACGGTGACACTCACACAGAGACAGTCGCGCTCACACAGATACAAGGCACTCACACAGAGACAGACGCACTCACACAGAGACAGAGGTACTCACACAGAGGCAGTCGCACTCACACAGAGACAGACGCACTCATACAGAGACAGAGGCACTCACACAGAGACAGTCGCACTCACACAGAGACAGAGGCACTCACACAGAGACAGTCGCGCTCACAAAGAGACAGAGGCACTCACATAGAGACTGTCGCACTCACACAGAGACAGAGGCTCTCACACAGAGACAGTCGAGCTCACACAGAGACAGAGGCACTCACACAGAGACAGTCGCGCTCACACAGAGACAGACGCACTAACACAGGGGCAGACGTACTCGGAGAGAGACAGAGGCACTCCTACAGAGACAGACGTACTCACACATTGGCAGAGGCACTCCCACAGAGACAGGGGCACTCACACAGGGACAGAGGCACTCCCACAGAGACAGACGCACTCCTACAGAGACAGACGTACTCACACATTGGCAGAGGCACTCCTACAGAGACAGACGCACTCACACAGGGGCAGACGTACTCGGAGAGAGACAGTGGCACTCCTACACAGACAGACGTACTCACACATTCTCAGAGGCACTCCCACAGAGACAGACGCACTCACACAGGGACAGAGGCACCCCCACAGAGACAGGCGCACTCCCAAAGACACAGATGCACCCCCACAGAGACCGAGGCACCCCTACAGAGAAAGAGGTACTCACACAGAGACAGATGCACCCGCACAGAGACCAAGGCACTCACACAGACACCGAGGCACTCCTACAGAGACAGAGGCACTCACAGAGAGACAGATGCCCCCCACGGAGACCGACGCACTCCCACAGAGACAGAGGCACTCACAGAGGTACTCCCACAGAGACAGACGCACGCCCACAGAGACTGATGCACTCCCACAGAGACCGCGGCACTCCTACAGAGACACACGCACCCTCACAGAGACCGAGGCACTCCTACAGAGACAGACGCACCCTCACAGAGACCGAGGCACTCCCAAAGAGACAGATGCACCCCCACAGAGACCGAGGCACTCCTACAGAGACAGACGTACTCACACATTGACAGAGGCACTCAAAATTGGCAGAGGCACTCCCACAGAGACGGAGGCACTCACAGGGACAGAGGCACGCCCACAGAGACAGACGCACACACACTGGGACAGAGGCACTCCCAGAGAGACAGAGGCAATCACACATTGACAGAGGCACTCTCACAGAGACCGAGGCACTCCTACAGAGACAGACGTACTCACAGATTGAAAGAGGCACTCACACATTGGCAGAGGCACTCCCACAGAGACAGAGCCACTCACACAGAGACAGAGGCACGCACACAGAGACAGACGCACATACACTGGGACAGTCGTACTCACACAGAGACAGAGGCACTCACACAGAAACAGTCGTACTCAAACAGACACAGAGGCACTCACACAGGGACAGACGCACTCACTCAGAGACAACGCACTCCCAAAAGGACTGACGTACTCACTCAGAGACAGACGCACTCACACAGAGACAGTCGCGCTCACACAGAGACAGTCGCCATCACATAGAGACAGACGCACTCACACAGAGACAGAGGCGCTCACACAGAGACAGAGGCGCTCACACAGAGACAGTCGCGCTCACACAGAGACAGTCGCGCTCACACAGAGACAGAGGCGCTCACACAGAGACAGTCGCACTCACACAGAGACAGACGTACTCACACAGAGACAGTCGCACTCACACAGAGACAGAGGCGCTCACACAGAGACAGTTGCACTCACACAGAGACAGAGGCGCTCACACAGTGACAGTCGCACTCACACAGAGAAAGACGCACTCACACAGAGACAGTCGCACTCACACAGAGACAGAGGCGCTCACACAGAGACAGTTGCACTCACACAGAGACAGAGGCGCTCACACAGAGACAGACGCACTCACACAGAGACAGAGGCACTCACACAGAGACAGTTGCACTCACACAGAGACAGTCGCACTCACACAGAGACAGACGCACTCACACAGAGACAGTCGCACTCACACAGAGACAGAGGCGCTACCACAGAGACAGTTGCACTCACACAGAGACAGAGGCGCTCACACACAGACAGACGCACTCACACAGAGACAGAGGCGCTCTCACAGAGACAGTCGCACTCACACAGAGACAGAGGCGCTCACACAGACACAGTCGCGCTCACACAGAGACAGTCGCGCTCACACAGAGACAGTCGCACTCACACAGAGACACACGAACTCACACAGAGACAGACGCACTCACACAGAGACAGAGGCGCTCACACAGAAACAGTCGCACTCACACAGAGACAGAGGCGCTCACACAGAGACAGACGCACTCACACAGAGACAGAGGCACTCACACAGAGACAGTCGCACTCACACAGAGACAGAGGCACTCACACAGAGACAGAGGCACTCACACAGAGACAGAGGCGCTCACACACAGAGACAGTCGCGCTTCCACAGATACAGTCGCGCTCACACGGAGACGGTGACACTCACACAGAGACAGTCGTGCTCACACAGATACAGAGGCACTCACACAGAGACAGACGCACTCACACAGAGACAGAGGCACTCACACAGAGGCAGTCGCACTCACACAGAGACAGACGCACTCACACAGAGACAGAGGCACTCACACAGAGACAGTCGCACTCACACAAGAGACAGAGGCACTCACACAGAGACAGTCGCGCTCACACAGAGACAGAGGCACTCACACAGAGACAGTCGCGCTCACACAGAGACAGACGCACTAACTAAGGGGCAGACGTACTCGGAGAGAGACAGAGGCACTCCTACAGAGACAGACGTACTCACACATTGGCAGAGGCACTCCCACAGAGACAGACGCACTGACACAGGGGCAGACGTACTCGGAGAGAGACAGAGGCACTCCTACAGAGACAAACGTACTCACACATTGGCACAGGCACTCCCACAGAGACAGGGGCACTCACACAGGGGCAGACGTACTCGGAGAGAGACAGAGGCACTCCTGCACAGACAGACGTACTCACACATTCTCAGAGGCACTCCCACAGAGACAGAGGCACTCACACAGGGACAGAGGCACTCCCACAGAGACAGACGCACTCCTACAGAGACAGACGTACTCACACATTGGCAGAGGCACTCCCACAGAGACAGACGCACTCACACAGGGGCAGACGTACTCGGAGAGAGACAGAGGCACTCCTGCACAGACAGACGTACTCACACATTCTCAGAGGCACTCCCACAGGGACAGAGGCACTCACACAGGGACAGAGGCACCCCCACAGAGACAGGCGCACTCCCAAAGAGACAGATGCACCCACACAGAGACCGAGGCACCCCTACAGAGACAGAGGCACTCACACAGAGACAGATGCCCCCCACGGAGACCGAGGCACTCCCACAGAGGCAGAGGCACTCACAGAGGTACTCCCACAGAGACAGACGCACGCCCACAGAGACTGATGCACTCCCACAGAGACCGGTGCACTCCTACAGAGACACACGCACCCTCACAGAGACCGAGATACTCCTACAGAGAGAGACGCACCCTCACAGAGACCGTGGCACTCCCACAGAGACAGACGCACCCCCACAGAGACCGAGGCACTCCTACAGACACAGACGTACTCACACATTGACACAGGCACTCAACATTGGCAGAGGCACTCCCACAGAGACGGAGGCACTCACACAGGGACAGAGGCACGCCCATAGAGACAGACGCAGACACACTGGGACAGAGGCACTCCCACAGAGACGGAGGCACTCACACATTCACAGAGGCACTCTCACTGAGACCGAGGCACTCCTACAGAGACAGACGTACTTACAGATTGACAGAGGCACTCTCACATTGGCAGAGGCACTCCCACAGAGACAGAGGCACTCACACAGAGACAGAGGCACGCCCACAGAGACAGACGCACACACACTGAGACAGAGGCACTTCCACAGAGACAGAGGCACTCACACATTGACAGAGGCACTCTCACATTGACAGAGGCACTCACACATTGACAGAGGCACTCACATATTGACAGAGGCACTTCCACAGAGACAGAGGCACTCACACATTGACAGAGGCACTCACACATTGACAGAGGCACTCACACATTGACAGAAGCACTCACACATTGACAGAGGCACTTCCACAGAGGCAGAGGCACTCTCACATTGACAGAGGCACTCACACATTGACAGAGGCACTTCCACAGAGACAGAGGCACTCACACATTGACAGAGGCACTCTCACATTGACAGAGGCACTCACACATTGACAGAGGCACTCACACATTGACAGAGGCACTCTCACAGAGACCGAGGCACCCACACAGAGACAGTCGTACTCACACAGAGACAGAGGAACTCACACAGAAACAGTCGTACTCAAACAGACACAGAGGCACTCACACAGGGACAGACGCACTCACTCAGAGACAGACGCACTCCCAAAAGGACAGACGCACTCACTCAGAGACAGACGCACTCCCAAAAGGACAGACGCATTCACACAGAGACAAATGCACTCACACAGACAAAGACGCACTCACACAGAGACAGAGGCACTCACACAGAGACAGACGTACTCACACAGAGACAGAGGCATTCTCAAAGACACAGACTTACACACTCAGAGACAGGGACACTCACACATAGGCAGACGCACACACACAGAGACAGTCGCACTCACACGGCGACAGGCGCACACACACGGAGACAGAGGCACTCACACAGAGACAGAGGCACTAACACAGGGACAGAGGCACTCACACAGAGTTAGACGCACTTACACAGAGACAGACGTACTTACACAGAGACAGACGTACTTACACAGAGACAGACGTACTCACACAGAGACAGACGTACTTACACAGAGACAGACGTACTTACACAGAGACAGACGTACTCACACAGAGACAGACGTACTAACACAGAGACAGACGTACTCACACAGAGACAGACGCACTTACACAGAGACAGACGTACTTACACAGAGACAGACGCACTCACACAGAGACAGAGGCGCTCACACAGAGACATAGGCACTGAGACAGAGACAGACGCACACACACAGGGACAGAGACACTCACACAGAGACAGAGGCACTCACACAGAGAAAGAGGCACTCACACAGAGACATAGGCACTCACCCAGAGACAAAGGCACACACACAGATACAGACGCACTCACACAGAGACAGACGTACTTACACAGAGACAGACGTACTCACACAGAGACAGACGTACTTACACAGAGACAGACGCACTCACACAGAGACAATCGCGCTCACATAGAGACAGACGCACTCACACAGAGACAGAGGCGCTCACACAGAGACAGAGACGCTCACACAGAGACAGTCGCGCTCACACAGAGACAGTCGCGCTCACACAGAGACAGTCGCGCTCACACAGAGACAGAGACGCTCACACAGAGACAGAGGCGCTCACACAGAGACAGTCGCGCTCACACAGAGACAGAGACGCTCACACAGAGACAGTCGCCATCACATAGAGACAGACGCACTCACACAGAGACAGAGGCGCTCACACAGAGACAGAGGCGCTCACACAGAGACAGTCGCGCTCACACAGAGACAGTCGCGCTCACACAGAGACAGAGGCGCTCACACAGAGACAGTCGCACTCACACAGAGACAGACGTACTCACACAGAGACAGTCGCACTCACACAGAGACAGAGGCGCTCACACAGAGACAGTTGCACTCACACAGAGACAGAGGCGCTCACACAGTGACAGTCGCACTCACACAGAGAAAGACGCACTCACACAGACACAGTCGCACTCACACAGAGACAGAGGCGCTCACACAGAGACAGTTGCACTCACACAGAGACAGAGGCGCTCACACAGAGACAGACGCACTCACACAGAGACAGAGGCACTCACACAGAGACAGTTGCACTCACACAGAGACAGTCGCACTCACACAGAGAGAGAGGCACTCACAAAGAGACAGACGCACTTACACAGAGACAGAGGCACTGAGACAGAGATAGACGCACACACACAGGGACAGAGACACTCACACAGAGACAGAGGCACTCACACAGAGAAAGAGGCACTCACACAGAGACATAGGCACTCACCCAGGGACAAAGGCACACACAGATACAGACGCACTCACACAGAGACAGACGCACTCACACAGAGACAGAGGCGCTCACACAGAGACCGTCGCACTCACACAGAGACAGTCGCGCTCACACAGAGACAATCGCGCTCACACAGAGACAGACGCACTCACACAGAGAGAGAGGCACTCACAAAGAGACAGACGCACTTACAGAGAGACAGGCACTGAGACAGAGATAGACGCACACATACAGGAACAGAGACACTCACACAGAGACAGAGGCACTCACACAGAGAAAGAGGCACTCACACAGAGACATAGGCACTCACCCAGAGACAAAGGCACACACACAGATACAGACGCACTCACACAGAGACAGACGCACTAACACAGAGACAGAGGCGCTCACACAGAGACAGTCGCACTCACACAGAGACAGTCGCGCTCACACAGAGACAATCGCGCTCACATAGAGACAGACGCACTCACACAGAGACAGAGGCGCTCACACAGAGACAGAGACGCTCACACAGAGACAGTCGCGCTCACACAGAGACAGTCGCGCTCACACAGAGACAGTCGCGCTCACACAGAGACAGACACGCTCACACAGAGACCGAGGCGCTCACACAGAGACAGTCGCGCTCACACAGAGACAGAGACGCTCACACAGAGACAGTCGCCATCACATAGAGACAGACGCACTCACACAGAGACAGAGGCGCTCACACAGAGACAGAGACGCTTACACAGAGACAGTTGCGCTCACACAGAGACAGTCGCGCTCACATAGAGACAGACGCACTCACACAGAGACAGAGGCGCTCACACAAAGACAGAGACGCTCACACAGAGACAGTCGCGCTCACACAGAGACAGTCGCGCTCACACAGTGACAGTCGCGCTCACACAGAGACAGAGACGCTCACACAGAGACAGTCGCCATCACATAGAGACAGACGCACTCACACAGAGACAGAGGCGCTCACACAGAGACAGTCGCGCTCACACAGAGACAGTCGCGCTCACACAGAGACAGAGGCGCTCACACAGAGACAGTCGCACTCACACAGAGACAGACGTACTCACACAGAGACAGTCGCACTCACACAGAGACAGAGGCGCTCACACAGAGACAGTTGCACTCACACAGAGACAGAGGCGCTCACACAGTGACAGTCGCACTCACACAGAGAAGGACGCACTCACACAGAGACAGTCGCACTCACACAGAGACAGAGGCGCTCACACAGAGACAGTTGCACCCACACAGAGACAGAGGAGCTCACACAGCGACAGACGCACTCACACAGAGACAGAGGCACTCACACAGAGACAGTTGCACTCACACAGAGACAGTCGCACTCACACAGAGACAGACGCACTCACACAGAGACAGTCGCACTCACACAGAGACAGAGGCGCTACCACAGAGACAGTTGCACTCACACAGAGACAGAGGCGCTCACACACAGACAGACGCACTCACACAGAGACAGAGGCGCTCTCACAGAGACAGTCGCACTCACACAGAGACAGAGGCGCTCACACAGACACAGTCGCGCTCACACAGAGACAGTCGCGCTCACACAGAGACAGTCGCACTCACACAGAGACACACGAACTCACACAGAGACAGACGCACTCACACAGAAACAGTCGCACTCACACAGAGACAGACGAACTCACACAGAGACAGAGGCACTCACACAGAGACAGAGGCACTCACACAGAGACAGACGCACTCACACAGAGACAGAGGCACCCACACAGAGACAGTCGCACTCACACAGAGACAGAGGCACTCACACAGAGACAGAGGCACTCACACAGAGACAGAGGCGCTCAAACACAGAGACAGTCGCGCTTACACAGATACAGTCGCGCTCACACGGAGACGGTGACACTCACACAGAGACAGTCGTGCTCACACAGATACAGAGGCACTCACACAGAGACAGACGCACTCACACAAGAGACAGAGGCACTCACACAGAGACAGTCGCGCTCACACAGAGACAGAGGCACTCACACAGAGAAAGTCGCGCTCACACAGAGACAGACGCACTAACTAAGGGGCAGCCGTACTCGGAGAGAGGCAGAGGCACTCCTACAGAGAAAGACGTACTCACACATTGGCACAGGCACTCCCACAGAGACAGGGGCACTTACACAGGGGCAGACGTACTCGGAGAGAGACAGAGGCACTCCTGCACAGACAGACGTACTCACACATTCTCAGAGGCACTCCCACAGAGACAGAGGCACTCACACAGGGACAGAGGCACTCCCACAGAGACAGACGCACTCCTACAGAGACAGACGTACTCACACATTGGCAGAGGCACTCCCACAGAGACAGACGCACTCACACAGGGGCAGACGTACTCGGAGAGAGACAGAGGCACTCCTGCACAGACAGACGTACTCACACATTCTCAGAGGCACTCCCACAGAGACAGAGGCACTCACACAGGGACAGAGGCACCCCCACAGAGACAGGCGCACTCCCAAAGAGACAGATGCACCCACACAGAGACCGAGGCACCCCTACAGAGACAGAGGTACTCACACAGAGACAGATGCACCCCCACAGAGACCAAGGCACTCACACAGACACCGAGGCACTCCTACAGAGACAGAGGCACTCACACAGAGGCAGATGCCCCCCACGGAGACCGAGGCACTCCCACAGAGACAGAGGCACTCACAGAGGTACTCCCACAGAGACAGACGCACGCCCACAGAGACCGATGCACTCCCACAGAGACCGGTGCACTCCTACAGAGACACACGCACCCTCACAGAGACCGAGGCACTCCTACAGAGAGAGACGCACCCTCAGAGAGACCGTGGCACTCCCACAGAGACAGACGCACCCTCACAGAGACCGAGGCACTCCTACAGACACAGACGTACTCACACATTGACACAGGCACTCAACATTGGCAGAGGCACTCCCACAGAGACGGAGGCACTCACACAGGGACAGAGGCACGCCCATAGAGACAGACGCACACACACTGGGACAGAGGCACTCCCACAGAGACAGAGGCACTCACACATTCACAGAGGCACTCTCACTGAGACCGAGGCACTCCTACAGAGACAGACGTACTTACAGATTGACAGAGGCACTCACACATTGGCAGAGGCACTCCCACAGAGACAGAGGCACTCACACAGAGACAGAGGCACGCCCACAGAGACAGACGCACACACACTGGGACAGAGGCACTTCCACAGAGACAGAGGCACTCACACATTGACAGAGGCACTCTCACATTGACAGAGGCACTCACACTTTGACAGAGGCACTCACATATTGACAGAGGCACTTCCACAGAGACAGAGGCACTCACACATTGACAGAGGCACTCACACATTGACAGAGGCACTCACACATTGACAGAGGCACTCACACATTGACAGAGGCACTCACACATTGACAGAGGCACTTCCACAGAGACAGAGGCACTCTCACATTGACAGAGGCACTCACACATTGACAGAGGCACTTCCACAGAGACAGAGGCACTCCCACATTGACAGAGGCACTCTCACATTGACAGAGGCACTCACACATTGACAGAGGCACTCACACATTGACAGAGGCACTCACACATTGACAGAGGCACTCTCACAGAGACCGAGGCACCCACACAGAGACAGTCGTACTCACACAGAGACAGAGGAACTCACACAGAAACAGTCGTACTCAAACAGACACAGAGGCACTCACACAGGGACAGACGCACTCACTCAGAGACAGACGCACTCCCAAAAGGACAGACGCACTCATTCAGAGACAGACGCACTCCCAAAAGGACAGACGCACTCACACAGAGACAAACGCACTCACACAGACAAAGAGGCACTCACATAGAGACAGAGGCACTCACACAGAGACAGACTCACTCACACAGAAACAGAGGCATTCTCAAAGACACAGACTTACACACTCAGAGACAGGGACACTCACACATAGGCAGACGCACACACACAGAGACAGTCGCACTCACACGGCGACAGGCGCACACACACGGAGACAGAGGCACTCACACAGAGACAGAGGCACTAACACAGGGACAGAGGCACTCACACAGAGTTAGACGCATTTACACAGAGACAGACGTACTTACACAGAGGCAGACGTACTTACACAGAGACAGACGTACTCACACAGAGACAGACGTACTTACACAGAGACAGACGTACTTACACAGAGACAGACGTACTCACACAGAGACAGACGTACTAACACAGAGACAGACGTACTCACACAGAGACAGACGCACTTACACAGAGACAGACGTACTTACACAGAGACAGATGCACTCACACAGAGACAGAGGCGCTCACACAGAGACATAGGCACTGAGACAGAGACAGACGCACACACACAGGGACAGAGACACTCACACAGAGACAGAGGCACTCACACAGAGAAAGAGGCACTCACACAGAGACATAGGTACTCACCCAGAGACAAAGGCACACACACAGATACAGACGCACTCACACAGAGACAGACGTACTTACACAGAGACAGACGTACTCACACAGAGACAGACGTACTTACACAGAGACAGACGCACTCACACAGAGAGAGAGGCACTCACAAAGAGACAGACGCACTTACACAGAGACAGAGGCACTGAGACAGAGATAGACGCACACACACAGGGACAGAGACACTCACACAGAGACAGAGGCACTCACACAGAGAAAGAGGCACTCACACAGAGACATAGGCACTCACCCAGAGACAAAGGCACACACACAGATACAGACGCACTCACACAGAGACAGACGCACTCACACAGAGACAGAGGCGCTCACACAGAGACAGTCGCACTCACACAGAGACAGTCGCGCTCACACAGAGACAATCGCGCTCACATAGAGACAGACGCACTCACACAGAGACAGAGGCGCTCACACAGAGACAGAGACGCTCACACAGAGACATTCGCGCTCACACAGAGACAGTCGCGCTCACACAGAGACAGTCGCGCTCACACAGAGACAGAGACGCTCACACAGAGACAGAGGCGCTCACACAGAGACAGAGGCGCTCACACAGAGACAGAGACGCTCACACAGAGACAGTTGCGCTCACACAGAGACAGTCGCGCTCACACAGAGACAGAGGCGCTCACACAGAGACAGTCGCACTCACACAGAGACAGACGTACTTACACAGAGACAGACGTACCTTCAAAGAGCCAGACGTACTTACACAGAGACAGACGCACTCACACAGAGAGAGAGGCACTCACACAGAGACAGACGCACTTACACAGAGACAGAGGCACTGAGACAGAGATAGACGCACACACACAGGGACAGAGACACTCCCACAGAGACAGAGGCACTCACACAGAGACAGAGGCACGCCCACAGAGACAGACGCACACACACTGGGACAGAGGCACTTCCACAGAGACAGAGGTACTCACACATTGACAGAGGCACTCTCACATTGACAGAGGCACTCACACATTGACAGAGGCACTCACACATTGACAGAGGCACTTCCACAGAGACAGAGGCACCCACACATTGACAGAGGCACTCACACATTGACAGAGGCACTCACACATTGACAGAGGCACTCACACATTGACAGAGGCACTTCCACAGAGACAGAGGCACTCTCACATTGACAGAGGCACTCACACATTGACAGAGGCACTTCCACAGAGACAGAGGCACTCACACATTGACAGAGGCACTCTCACATTGACAGAGGCACTCACACATTGACAGAGGCACTCACACATTGACAGAGGCACTCACACATTGACAGAGGCACTCTCAATGAGACCGAGGCACCCACACAGAGACAGTCGTACTCACACAGAGACAGAGGAACTCACACAGAAACAGTCGTACTCAAACAGACACAGAGGTACTCACACAGGGACAGACGCACTCACTCAGAGACAGACGCACTCCCAAAAGCACAGACGCACTCACTCAGAGACAGACGCACTCCCGAAAGGACAGACGCACTCACACAGAGACAATCGCACTCACACAGAAAAAGACGCACTCACACAGAGACAGAGGCACTCACACAGAGACAGACGTACTCACACAGAGACAGACCCACTCACACGGCGACAGGCGCACACACACGGAGACAGAGGCACTCACACAGAGACAGAGGCACTAACACAGGGACAGAGGCACTCACACAGAGTTAGACGCACTTACACAGAGACAGACGTACTTACACAGAGACAGACGTACTTACACGGAGACCGACGTACTCACACAGAGACAGACGTACTTACACAGAGACAGACGTACTTACACAGAGACAGACGTACTTACACAGAGACAGACGTACTCACACAGAGACAGACGTACTAACACAGAGACAGACGTACTCACACAGAGACAGACGCACTTACACAGAGACAGACGTACTTACACAGAGACAGACGCACTCACACAGAGACAGAGGCGCTCACACAGAGACATAGGCACTGAGACAGAGACAGACGCACACACACAGGGACAGAGACACTCACGCAGAGACAGAGGCACTTACACAGAGAAAGAGGCACTCACACAGAGACATAGGCACTCACCCAGAGACAAAGGCACACACACAGATACAGACGCACTCACACAGAGACAGACGTACTTACACAGAGACAGACGTACTCACACAGAGACAGACGTACTTACACAGAGACAGACGCACTCACACAGAGAGAGGCACTCACAAAGAGACAGACGCACTTACACAGAGACAAAGGCACTGAGACAGAGATAGACGCACACACACAGGGACAGAGACACTCACACAGAGACAGAGGCACTCACACAGAGAAAGAGGCACTCACACAGAGACATAGGCACTCACCCAGAGACAAAGGCACACACACAGATACAGACACACTCACACAGAGACAGACGCACTCACACAGAAACAGAGGCGCTCACACAGAGACAGTCGCACTCACACAGAGACAGTCGCGCTCACACAGAGATAATCGCGCTCACATAGAGACAGACGCACTCACACAGAGACAGAGGCGCTCACACAGAGACAGAGACGCTCACACAGAGACAGTCGCGCTCACACAGAGACAGTCGCGCTCACACAGAGACAGTCGCGCTTACACAGAGACAGAGACGCTCACACAGAGACAGAGGCGCTCACACAGAGACAGAGGCGCTCACACAGAGACAGAGGCGCTCACACAGAGACAGAGACGCTCACACAGAGACAGTTGCGCTCACACAGAGACAGTCGCGCTCACACAGAGACAGAGGCGCTCACACAGAGACAGTCGCACTCACACAGAGACAGACGTACTTACACAGAGACAGACGTACCCACAAAGAGCCAGACGTACTTACACAGAGACAGACGCACTCACACAGAGAGAGAGGCACTCACACAGAGACAGACGCACTTACACAGAGACAGAGGCACTTAGACAGATATAGACGCACACACACAGAGACAGAGGCGCTCACACAGAGACATAGGCACTGAGACAGAGACAGACGCACACACACAGGGACAGAGACACTCACACAGAGACATAGGCACTCACCCAGAGACATAGGCACTCACTCAGAGACAAAGGCACACACACAGATACAGACGCACTCACACAGAGACAGACGTACTTACACAGAGACAGTCGCGCTCACACAGAGACAGAGACGCTCACACAGAGACAGTCGCGCTCACACAGAGACAGTCGCGCTCTCACAGAGACAGAGACGCTCACACAGAGACAGAGGCGCTCACACAGAGACAGAGGCACTCACACAGAGACAGTCGCGCTCACACAGAGACAGTCGCGCTCACACAGAGACAGAGACGCTAACACAGAGACAGAGACGCTCACACAGAGACAGAGGCGCTCACACAGAGACAGAGGCGCTCACACAGAGACAGAGGCGCTCACACAGGGACAGTCGCGCTCACACAGAGACAGTCGCGCTCACACAGAGACAGAGGCGCTCACACAGAGACAGTCGCACTCACACAGAGACAGACGCACTCACACAGAAACAGTCGCACTCACACAGAGACAGACGTAGTTACACAGAGACAGTCGCGCTCACACAGAGACAGAGACGCTCACACAGAGACAGTCGCGCTCACACAGAGACAGTCGCGCTCACACAGAGACAGAGACGCTCACACAGAGACAGAGGCGCTCACACAGAGACAGAGGCGCTCACACAGAGACAGAGGCGCTCACACAGAGACAGAGACGCTCACACAGAGACAGTCGCGCTCACACAGAGACAGTCGCGCTCACACAGAGACAGAGGCGCTCACACAGAGACAGTCGCACTCACACAGAGACAGACGCACTCACACAGAGACAGTCGCACTCACACAGAGACAGGCGCTTACACAGAGACAGCTGCACTCACACAGAGACAGAGGCGCTCACACAGAGACAGACGCACTCACACAGAGACAGAGGCGCTCTCACAGAGACAGTCGCGCTCACACAGAGACAGAGGCGCTCACACAGAGACAGTCGCGCTCACACAGAGACAGTCGCGCTCACACAGAGACTGAGGTGCTCACACAGAGAAAGTCGCACTCACACAGAGACAGACGCACTCACACAGAGACAGACGCACTCACACAGAGACAGAGGCGCTCACACAGAAACAGTCGAACTCACACAGAGACAGAGGCGCTCACACAGAGACAGACGCACTAACACAGAGACAGAGGCACTCACACCGAGACAGTCGCACTCACACAGAGACAGACGCACTCACACAGAGACAGAGGCACTCACACAGAGACAGAGGCGCTCACACACAGAGACAGTCGCGCTTACACTGATACAGTCGCGCTCACACAGAGACGGTGGCAATCACACAGAGACAGTCGCGCTCACACAGACACAGAGACACTCACACAGAGACAGACGCACTCACACAGAGACAGAGGCACTCACACAGAGGCAGTCGCACTCACACAGAGACAGACGCACTCACACAGAGACAGAGGCACTCACACAGAGACAGTCGCACTCACACAGAGACAGAGGCACTCACACAGAGACAGTCGCGCTCACACAGAGACAGAGGCGCTCACACAGAGACAGTCGCGCTCACACAGAGACAGACGAACTAACACAGGGGCAGACGTACTCGGAGAGAGACAGAGGCACCCCTACAGAGACAGACGTACTCACACATTGGCAGAGGCACTCCCACAGAGACAGACGCACTCACACTGGGGCAGACGTACTCGGAGAGAGACAGAGGCACTCCTACAGAGACATACGTACTCACACATTGGCAGAGGCACTCCCACAGAGACAGGGGCACTCACACAGGGACAGAGGCACTCCCACAGAGACAGACGCACTCCTACAGAGACAGACGTACTCACACATTGGCAGAGGCACTCCCACAGAGACAGACGCACTCACACAGGGGCAGACGTACTCGGAGAGACACAGAGGCACTCCTGCACAGACAGATGTACTCACACATTCTCAGAGGCACCCCCACAGAGACAGGCGCACTCCCAAAGAGACAGATGCACCCCCACAGAGACCGAGGCACGCCTACAGAGACAGAGGTACTCACACAGAGACAGATGCACCCCCACAGAGACCAAGGCACTCACACAGACACCGAGGCACTCCTACAGAGGCAGAGGCACTCACACAGAGACAGATGCCCCCCACGGAGACAGAGGCACTCCCACAGAGACAGAGGCACTCACAGAGGTACTCCCACAGAGACAGACGCACGCCCACAGCGACTGATGCACTCCCACAGAGACCGGTGCACTCCTACAGAGACACACGCACCCTCACAGAGACCGAGGCACTCCTACAGAGAGAGACGCACCCTCACAGAGACCGTGGCACTCCCACAGAGACAGACGCACCCCCACAGAGACCGAGGCACTCCTACAGAGACAGACGTACTCACACATTGACACAGGCACTCAACATTGGCAGAGGCACTCCCACAGAGACGGAGGCACTGACACAGGGACAGAGGCACGCCCATAGAGACAGACGCACACACACTGGGACAGAGGCACTCCCACAGAGACAGAGGCACTCACACATTGACAGAGGCACTCTCACAGAGACCGAGGCACTCCTACAGAGAGAGACGTACTTACAGATTGACGGAGGCACTCACACATTGGCAGAGGCACTCCCACAGAGACAGAGGCACTCGAACAGAGACAGAGGCACGCCCACAGAGACAGACGCACACACACTGGGACAGAGGCACTTCCACAGAGACAGAGGTACTCACACATTGACAGAGGCACTCTCACATTGACAGAGGCACTCACACATTGACAGAGGCACTCACACATTGACAGAGGCACTTCCACAGAGACAGAGGCACTCACACATTGACAGAGGCACTCACACATTGACAGAGGCACTCACACATTGACAGAGGCACTCACACATTGACAGAGGCACTTCCACAGAGACAGAGGCACTCTCACATTGACAGAGGCACTCACACATTGACAGAGGCACTTCCACAGAGACAGAGGCACTCACACATTGACAGAGGCACTCTCACATTGACAGAGGCACTCACACATTGACAGAGGCACTCACACATTGACAGAGGCACTCACACATTGACAGAGGCACTCTCAATGAGACCGAGGCACCCACACAGAGACAGTCGTACTCACACAGAGACAGAGGAACTCACACAGAAACAGTCGTACTCAAACAGACACAGAGGCACTCACACAGGGACAGACGCACTCACTCAGAGACAGACGCACTCCCAAAAGCACAGACGCACTCACTCAGAGACAGACGCACTCCCGAAAGGACAGACGCACTCACACAGAGACAAACGCACTCACACAGAAAAAGACGCACTCACACAGAGACAGAGGCACTCACACAGAGACAGACATACTCACACAGAGACAGACCCACTCACACGGCGACAGGCGCACACACACGGAGACAGAGGCACTCACACAGAGAAAGAGGCACTCACACAGAGACATAGGCACTCACACAGAGTTAGACGCACACACACAGAGACAGACGTACTTACACAGAGACAGACGTACTTACACGGAGACAGACGTACTCACACAGAGACAGACGTACTTACACAGAGACAGACGTACTTACACAGAGACAGACGTACTTTCACAGAGACAGACGTACTCACACAGAGACAGACGTACTAACACAGAGACCGACGTACTCACACAGAGACAGACGCACTTACACAGAGACAGACGTACTTACACAGAGACAGACGCACTCACACAGAGACAGAGGCGCTCACACAGAGACATAGGCACTGAGACAGAGACAGACGCACACACACAGGGACAGAGACACTCACGCAGAGACAGAGCCACTCACACAGAGAAAGAGGCACTCACACAGAGACATAGGCACTCACCCAGAGACAAAGGCACACACACAGATACAGACGCACTCACACAGAGACAGACGTACTTACACAGAGACAGACGTACTCACACAGAGACAGACGTACTTACACAGCGACAGACGCACTCACACAGAGAGAGAGGCACTCACAAAGAGACAGACGCACTTACTAAGAGACAGAGGCACTGAGACAGAGATAGACGCACACACACAGGGACAGAGACACTCACACAGAGACAGAGGCACTCGCACAGAGAAAGAGGCACTCACACAGAGACATAGGCACTCACCCAGAGACAAAGGCACACACACAGATACAGACACACTCACACAGAGACAGACGCACTCACACAGAAACAGAGGCGCTCACACAGAGACAGTCGCACTCACACAGAGACAGTCGCGCTCACACAGAGATAATCGCGCTCACATAGAGACAGACGCACTCACACAGAGACAGAGGCGCTCACACAGAGACAGTCGGGCTCACACAGATACAGAGGCGCTCACACAGAGACAGAGGCGCTCACACAGAGACAGAGACGCTCATACAGAGACAGAGGCGCTCACACAGAGACAGTCGCGCTCACACAGAGACAGTCGCGCTCACACAGAGACAGAGGCGCTCACACAGAGACAGAGACGCTCACACAGAGACAGAGGCGCTCACACAGAGACGGAGACGCTCACACAGAGACAGTCGTGCTCACACAGAGACAGTCGCGCTCACACAGAGACAGAGGAGCTCACACAGAGACAGAGGCGCTCACACAGAGACAGTCACACTCACACAGAGACAGACGCACTCACACAGAGACAGTCGCACTCACACAGAGACAGGACCTCACACAGAGACAGTTGCACTCACACAGAGACAGAGGCGCTCACACAGAGACAGACGCACTCACACAGAGACGGAGGCGCTCTCACAGAGACAGTCGCACTCACACAGAGACAGAGGCGCTCACACAGAGACAGTCGCGCTCACACAGAGACTGAGGCGCTCACACAGAGACAGTCGCACTCACACAGAGACAGACGCACTCACACAGAGACAGAGGCGCTCACACACAGAGACAGTCGCGCTTACACAGATACAGACGCACTCACACAGAGACAGTCGAACTCACACAGAGACAGAGGCGCTCACACAGAGACAGACGCACTCACACAGAGACAGAGGCACTCACACAGAGACAGTCGCACTCACACAGAGACAGACGCACTAACACAGGGGCAGACGTACTCGGAGAGAGACAGAGGCACTCCTACAGAGACAGACGTACTCACACATTGGCAGAGGCACTCCCACAGAGACAGACGCACTCACACAGGGGCAGACGTACTCGGAGAGAGACAGAGCCACTCCTACAGAGACAGACGTACTCACACATTGGCAGAGGCACTCCCACAGAGACAGGGGCACTCACACAGGGACAGAGGCACTCCCACAGAGACAGACGCACTCCTACAGAGACAGACGTACTCACACATTGGCAGAGGCACTCCCACAGAGACAGACGCACTCACACAGGGGCAGACGTGCTCGGAGAGAGACAGAGGCACTCCTACAGAGACAGACGTACTCACACATTCTCAGAGGCACTCCCCCAGAGACAGAGGCACTCACACAGGGACAGAGGCACCCCCACAGGGACAGGCGCACGCCCAAAGAGACAGATGCACCCCCACAGAAACCGAGGCACTCCTAAAAAGACAGAGGTACTCACACAGAGACAGATGCACCCCCACAGAGACCAAGGCACCCACACAGACACCGAGGCACTCCTACAGAGACAGAGGCACTCACACAGAGACAGAGGCCCCCCACGGAGACCGAGGCACTCCCACAGAGACAGAGGCACTCACAGAGGTACTCCCACAGAGACAGACGCACGCCCACAGAGACCGATGCATTCCCACAGAGACCGAGGCACTCCTACAGAGACAGACGCACCCTCACAGAGACCGAGGCACTCCTACAGAGACAGACGCACCCTCACAGAGACCGAGGCACTCCTACAGAGACAGACGTACTCACACATTGACAGAAGCACTCAACATTGGCAGAGGCACTCCCACAGAGACGGAGGCACTCACACAGGGACAGAGGCACGCCCACAGAGGCAGACGCACACACACTGGGACAGAGGCACTCCCACAGAGACAGAGGCACTCACACATTGACAGAGGCACTCTCACAGAGACCGAGGCACTCCTACAGAGACAGACGTACTCACAGATTGACAGAGGCACTCACACATTGGCAGAGGCACTCCCACAGAGACAGAGGCACTCACACAGAGACAGAGGCACGCCCACAGAGACAGACACACACACACTGGGACAGAGGCACTTCCACAGAGACAGAGGCACTCACACATGACAGACTCACTCTCACAGAGACCGAGGCACTCACACAGACACAGAGGCACCCACACAGAGACAGTCGTACTCACACAGAGACAGAGGCACTCACACAGAAACTGTCGTACTGAAACAGACACAGAGGCACTCACACAGGGACAGACGCACTCACTCAGAGACAGACGCACTCCCAAAATGACAGACGCACTCACTCAGAGACAGACGCACTCCCAAAAGGACAGACGCACTCACACAGAGACAAACGCACTCACACAGAGACAAACGCACTCACACAGACAAAGACGCACTCACACAGAGACAGAGGCACTCACACAGAGACAGACGTACTCACACAGAGACAGAGGCATTCTCAAAGACACAGACTTACACACTCAGAGACAGGGACATTCACACATAGGCAGACGCACACACACAGAGACAGTCGCAATCACACGGCGACAGGCGCACACACAGAGAGACAGAGGCACTCTCAAAGAGACAGAGGCACTCACACAGGGACAGAGGCACTCACACAGAAACAGACGCAATCACACAGAGACAGACGCAATCACACAGAGAGACAGAGGCACTCACACAGGGACAGAGGCACTCACACAGGGACAGAGGCACTCACAAAGAGACAGAGGTACTCACACAGACTCAGATTTCCTCACACAGAGACAGACGCACTCACACCGGGACAGAGGCACTCACGAAAGGACAGAGGCACTCACACATCGACAGAGGCACTCACACAGGGACAGAGGCACTCACACAGGGACAGAGGCACTCACACAGAGACAGAGGTACTCACACAGAGACAGATTTCCTCACACAGAGACAGACGCACTCACACCGGGACAGAGGCACTCACGAAGGGACAGAGGCACTCACACAGGGACAGAGGCACTCACACAGAGACAGAGCAACTCACACAGGGACAGAGGCACTCACACAGAGACAGAGGTACTCACACAGAGACAGAGGCACTCACACCGGGACAGAGGCACCCACACAGGGACAGAGGCACTCACACAGGGACAGAAGCACTCACACAGAGACCGAGGCACTCACACAGAGACCGAGGCACTCACACAGAGTCAGGGGTACTCCCACAGATACAGAAGCACTCCCAAAGAGATAGACGCATTCACACCGGGACAGAGGCTTTCACACAGAGACAGACGCAATCACACGGAGACACTGGTACTCACACAGCGACAGACGCACTCACACAGAGACCGAGGCACTCACACAGAGTCCGAGGCACTCACACAGAGATAGAGGTGCTCACAAAGAAACAGATTTCCTCACACAGAGACAGACGCACTCACACCGGGACAGAGGCACTCACACACGGACAGAGGCACTCACACAGAGACAGTGGTGCTCACACAGAGACAGATTTCCTCACACAGAGACAGACGCACTCACACATCGACAGAGGCACTCACACAGGAACAGAGGCACTCACACAGGGACAGAGGCACTCACACAGAGACAGAGGTACTCACACAGAGACAGATTTCCTCACACAGAGACAGACACACTCACACCGGGACAGAGGCACTCACGAAGGGACAGAGGCACTCACACAGGGACAGAGGCACTCACACAGAGACAGAGCTACTCACACAGGGACAGAGGCACTCACACAGAGACAGATGTACTCACACAGAGACAGAAACACTCACACAGAGACAGAACTACTCACACAGGGACACAGGCACTCACACAGAGACAGAGGCACTCACACCGGGACAGAGGCACTCACGAAGGGACAGAGGCACTCACACATCGACAGAGGCACTCACATAGGGACAGAGGCACTCACACAGAGACAGAGGTACTCACACAGGGACAGAGGAACTCACGCAGAGACAGAGGTACTCACACAGAGACAGAGGCACTCACACAGGGACAGAGGCACTCACACATATACAGGGGTACTCACACAGGGACAGAGGTACTCACACAGAGACAGACGCACTCACACGGGGACAGAGGCACTCACGAAGGGACAGAGGCACTCACACATCGACAGAGGCACTCACATAGGGACAGAGGCACTCACACAGAGACAGAGGTACTCACACAAGGACAGAGGAACTCACGCAGAGACAGAGGTACTCACACAGAGACAGAGGCACTCACACAGGGACAGAGGCACTCACACAGAGACAGAGGTACTCACACAGGGACAGAGGTACTCACACAGAGACAGACGCACTCACACCGGGACAGAGGCACTCACGAAGGGACAGAGGCACTCACACATCGACAGAGGCACTCAGAAAGGGACAGAGGCACTCACGAAGGGACAGAGGCACTCACACAATAACAGTTGCACTCACACAGAGACAGACGCACACACAGAGACAGACGCAATTACACATTAACAGAGGCACTCACTCAGGGACAGAGGCACTCACACAGAGACAGAGGTACTCACACAGAGACAGACTTGCTCACACATAGACGGATGCACACACAGAGACAGACGCACTCACACTGGGACAGAGGCACTCACACAGGGACAGAGGCACTCACACAGGGACAGAGGCACTCACTCATCGACAGAGGCACTCACACAGGGACAGAGGCACTCACACAGGGACAGAGGCACTCCTACAGAGACAGACGTACTCACACATTGGCAGAGGCACTCCCACAGAGACAGACGCACTCACACAGGGGCAGACGTACTCGGAGATAGACAGAGGCACTCCTACAGAGACAGACGTACTCACACATTGGCAGAGCCACTCCCACAGAGACAGGGGCACTCACACAGGGACAGAGGCACTCCCACAGAGACAGACGCACTCCTACAGAGGCAGACGTACTCACCCATTGGCAGAGGCACTCCCACAGAGACAGACGCACCCACACAGGGGCAGACGTGCTCGGAGAGAGACAGAGGCACTCCTACAGAGACAGACGTACTCACACATTCTCAGAGGCACTCCCACAGAGACAGAGGCACTCACACAGGGACAGAGGCACCCCCACAGGGACAGGCGCACGCCCAAAGAGACAGATGCACCCCCACACAGACCGAGGCACTCCTAAAAAGACAGAGGTACTCACACAGAGACAGATGCACCCCCACAGAGACCAAGGCACTCACACAGACACCGAGGCACTCCTACAGAGACAGAGGCACTCACAGAGGTACTCCCACAGAGACAGACGCACGCCCACAGAGACCGATGCACTCCCACAGAGACCGAGGCACTCCTACAGAGACAGACGCACCCTCACAGAGACCGAGGCACTCCTACAGAAACAGACGCACCCTCACAGAGACCGAGGCACTCCCACAGAGACAGACGCACCCCCACAGAGACCGAGGCACTCCTACAGAGACAGACGTACTCACACATTGACAGAGGCACTCAACATTGGCAGAGGCACTCCCACAGAGACGGAGGCACTCACACAGGGACAGAGGCACGCCCACAGAGGCAGACGCACACACACTGGGACAGAGGCATTCCCACAGAGACAGAGGCACTCACACATTGACAGAGGCACTCTCACAGAGACCGAGGCACTCCTACAGAGACAGACGTACTCACAGATTGACAGAGGCACTCACACATTGGCAGAGGCACTCCCACAGAGACAGAGGCACTCACACAGAGACAGAGGCACGCCCACAGAGACAGACACACACACACTGGGACAGAGGCACTTCCACAGAGACAGAGGCACTCACACATTGACAGACTCACTCTCACAGAGACCGAGGCACTCACACAGACACAGAGGCACCCACACAGAGACAGTCGTACTCACACAGAGACAGAGGCACTCACACAGAAACAGTCGTACTGAAACAGACAGAGAGGCACTCACACAGGGACAGACGCACTCACTCAGAGACAGACGCACTCCCAAAATGACAGACGCACTCACTCAGAGACAGACGCACTCCCAAAAGGACAGACGCACTCACACAGAGACAAACGCACTCACACAGACAAAGACGCACTCACACAGAGACAGAGGCACTCACACAGAGACAGACGTACTCACACAGAGACAGAGGCATTCTCAAAGACACAGACTTACACACTCAGAGACAGGGACATTCACACATAGGCAGACGCACACACACAGAGACAGTCGCAATCACACGGCGACAGGCACACACACAGAGAGACAGAGGCACTCTCACAGAGACAGAGGCACTCACACAGGGACAGAGGCACTCACACAGAAACAGACGCAATCACACAGAGACAGACGCAATCACACAGAGAGACAGAGGCACTCACACAGGGACAGAGGCACTCACACAGGGACAGAGGCACTCACAAAGAGACAGAGGTACTCACACAGACTCAGATTTCCTCACACAGAGACAGACGCACTCACACCGGGACAGAGGCACTCACGAAAGGACAGAGGCACTCACACATCGACAGAGGCACTCACACAGGGACAGAGGCACTCACACAGGGACCGAGGCACTCACACAGAGACAGAGGTACTCACACAGAGACAGATTTCCTCACACAGAGACAGACGCACTCACACCGGGACAGAGGCACTCACGAAGGGACATAGGCACTCACACAGGGACAGAGGCACTCACAAAGAGACAGAGCAACTCACACAGGGACAGAGGCACTCAAACAGACACAGAGGTACTCACACAGAGACAGAGGCACTCACACCGGGACAGAGGCACCCACACAGGGACAGAGGCACTCACACAGGGACAGAAGCACTCACACAGAGACCGAGGCACTCACACAGAGACCGAGACACTCACACAGAGTCAGGGGTACTCCCCCAGATACAGAGGCACTCCCAAAGAGATAGACGCTTTCACACAGAGACAGACGCAATCACACGGAGACACTGGTACTCACACAGCGACAGACGCACTCACACAGAGACCGAGGCACTCACACAGAGTCAGAGGCACTCACACAGAGACAGAGGTGCTCACAAAGAAACAGATTTCCTCACACAGAGACAGACGCACTCACACCGGGACAGAGGCACTCACACACGGACAGAGGCACTCACACAGAGACAGAGGTGCTCACACAGAGACAGATTTCCTCACACAGAGACAGACGCACTCACGAAGGGACAGAGGCACTCACACACGGACAAAGGCACTCACACAGAGACAGACGCAATCACACAGAGACAGAGGCACTCACACAGAAACAGACGCAATCACACAGAGACAGACGCAATCACACAGAGACAGACGCACTCACACAGAAACAGACGCAATCACACAGAGACAGACGCAATCACACAGAGACAGACGCAATCACACAGAGACCGAGGAACTCACACAGACACAGATTTCCTCACACAGAAACAGAGGCACTCACGAAGGGACAGAGGCACTCACACATCGACAGAGGCACTCACACAGGGACAGAGGCACTCACACAGAGACAGAGGTACTCACACAGAGACAGATTTCCTCACACAGAGACAGACACACTCACACCGGGACAGAGGCACTCACGAAGGGACAGAGGCACTCACACAGGGACAGAGGCACTCACACAGAGACAGAACTACTCACACAGGGACAGAGGCACTCACACAGAGACAGAGGTACTCACACAGAGACAGAAACACTCACACAGAGACAGAACTACTCACACAGGGACACAGGCACTCACACAGAGACAGAGGCACTCACACCGGGACAGAGGCACTCACGAAGGGACAGAGGCACTCACACATCGACAGAGGCACTCACATAGGGTCAGAGGCACTCACACAGAGACAGAGGTACTCACACAAGGACAGAGGAACTCACGCAGAGACAGAGGTACTCACACAGAGACAGAGGCACTCACACAGGGACAGAGGCACTCACACAGAGACAGAGGTACTCACACAGGGACAGAGGTACTCACACAGAGACAGACGCACTCAGAAAGGGACAGAGGCACTCACGAAGGGACAGAGGCACTCACACACAGACAGTTGCACTCACACAGAGACAGACGCACACACAGAGACAGACGCAATTACACAGTAACAGAGGCACTCACTCAGGGACAGAGGCACTCACACAGAGACAGAGGTACTCACACAGGGACAGAGGTACTCACACAGAGGCAGACGCACTCACACCGGGACAGAGGCACTCACGAAGGGACAGAGGCACTCACACATCGACAGAGGCACTCAGAAAGGGACAGAGGCACTCACGAAGGGACAGAGGCACTCACACACAGACAGTTGCACTCACACAGAGACAGACGCACACACAGAGACAGACGCAATTACACAGTAACAGAGGCACTCACTCAGAGACAGAGGCACTCACACAGAGACAGAGGTACTCACACAGAGACAGACTTGCTCACACATAGACGGATGCACACACAGAGACAGACGCACTCACACTGGGACAGAGGCACTCACACAGGGACAGAGGCACTCACTCATCGACAGAGGCACACACACAGGGACAGAGGCACTCACACAGATACAGACGCACACACAGAGACAGACGCGCACACACACAGGGACAGAGGCACTCACACAGAGAGAGAGACGCGCTCACACAGGGACACAGGCACTCACACTGATACAGACGTACTCACACAGGGACACAGGCACTCACACAGATACAGACGTACTCACCCAGAGACAGAGGCACTCACACAGAGACAGACGCACACACAGACACAGACGCGCACACACACACAGGGACAGAGGCACTCACACAGAGAGAGAGACGCGCTCACACAGGGACACAGGCACTCACACAGATATAGACGTACTCACACAGGGACACAGGCACTCACACAGATACAGACTTACTCTCACAGGGACAGAGGCACTCACACAGAGACAGACGCACACACAGTGACAGACCTGCACACACACACACAGGGACAGAGGCACTCACACACGGACAGAGGCACTCACACAGAGAGAGAGACGCGCTCACACAGGCACTCACACAGATATAGACGTACTCACACAGGGACACAGGCACTCACACAGATACAGACTTACTCTCACAGGGACAGAGGCACTCACACAGAGACAGACGCACACACAGAGACAGACGCACTCACAATGGGACAGAGGCACTCACACAGGGACAGAGGCACTCACACAGGGACAGAGGCACTCACTCATCGACAGAGGCACTCACACAGGGACAGAGGCACTCACACAGATACAGACGCACACACAGAGACAGACCCGCGCACACACACACAGGGACAGAGGCACTCACACAGAGAGAGAGAGACGCGCTCACACAGGGACACAGGCACTCACACAGATACAGACGTTCTCACACTTGGACACAGGCACTCACACAGATACAGACGTACTCACCCAGAGACAGAGGCACTCACACAGAGACAGACGCACACACAGAGACAGACGCGCACACACACACACAGGGACAGAGGCACTCACACACGGACAGAGGCACTCACACAGATATAGACGTACTCACACAGGGACACAGGGACTCACACAGATACAGACTTACTCTCACAGGGACAGAGGCACTCACACAGAGACAGACGCACTCACACCGGGACAGAGGCACTCACGAAGGGACAGAGGCACTCACACATCGACAGAGGCACTCAGAAAGGGACAGAGGCACTCACGAAGGGACAGAGGCACTCACACACAGACAGTTGCACTCACACAGAGACAGACGCACACACAGAGACAGACGCAATTACACAGTAACAGAGGCACTCACTCAGGGACAGAGGCACTCACACAGAGACAGAGGTACTCACACAGAGACAGACTTGCTCACACATAGACGGATGCACACACAGCGACAGACGCACTCACACTGGGACAGAGGCACTCACACAGGGACAGAGGCACTCACACAGGGACAGAGGCTCTCACTCATCGACAGAGGCACTCACACAGGGACAGAGGCACTCACACAGGGACAGAGGCACTCACACAGATACAGACGCACACACAGAGACAGACGCGCACACACACAGGGACAGAGGCACTCACACAGAGAGAGAGAGACGCGCTCACACAGGGACACAGGCACTCACACTGATACAGACGTACTCACACAGGGACACAGGCACTCACACAGATACAGACGTACTCACCCAGAGACAGAGGCACTCACACAGAGACAGACGCACACACAGACACAGACGCGCACACACACACACACAGGGACAGAGGCGCACACACACGGACAGAGGCACTCACACAGAGAGAGAGACGCGCTCACACAGGGACACAGGCACTCACACAGATATAGACGTACTCACACAGGGACACAGGCACTCACACAGATACAGACTTACTCTCACAGGGACAGAGGCAATCACACAGAGACAGACGCACACACAGTGACAGACCTGCACACACACACACAGGGACAGAGGCACTCACACACGGACAGAGGCACTCACACAGAGAGAGAGACGCGCTCACACAGGCACTCACACAGATATAGACGTACTCACACAGGGACACAGGCACTCACACAGATACAGACTTACTCTCACAGGGACAGAGGCACTCACACAGAGACAGACGCACACACAGAGACAGACGCACTCACAATGGGACAGAGGCACTCACACAGGGACAGAGGCACTCACACAGGGACAGAGGCACTCACTCATCGACAGAGGCACTCACACAGGGACAGAGGCACTCACACAGGGACAGAGGCACTCACACAGATACAGACGCACACACAGAGACAGACGCGCACACACACACAGGGACACAGGCACTCACACAGAGAGAGAGACGCGCTCACACAGGGACACAGGCACTCACACAGATACAGACGTTCTCACACAGGGACACAGGCACTCACACAGATACAGACGTACTCACCCAGAGACAGAGGCACTCACACAGAGACAGACGCACACACAGAGACAGACGCGCACACACACACACAGGGACAGAGGCACTCACTCACGGACAGAGGCACTCACACAGATATAGACGTACTCACACAGGGACACAGGCACTCACACAGATACAGACTTACTCTCACAGGGACAGAGGCACTCACACAGAGACAGACGCACACACAGTGACAGACGTGCACACACACAGGGACAGAGGCACTCACACACGGACAGAGGCACTCACACAGAGAGACAGACGCACTCACACAGGGACACAGGCACTCACACAGATACAGACGTACTCACACTTAGACGGTCGCACTCACACCTACACAAACGCACTCCCAAAGAGACAGAGGCACTCACACAGAGACACATGTACTCACACAGAGACAGACGCACACACACAGGGACAGAGCCACTCACACAGAGACAGACGCACACACCGAGACAGCTCAGTCTCACAGGGACAAAGGCACTCACAGAGGGACAGAGGCACTCACACAGAGACAGAGGCACTCACCCAAGGACAGAGGCACTCACACAGGGGCAGACGCAACACAGAGACAGACACACTCACACAGGGACAGAGCCACTCACACAGAGAGAGACGCACACACCCAAGGATAGAGGCAAGCACACAGATACAGACGCACACACCCAGGGACAGACGCAACACAGAGACAGACGCACACACACAGGGACAGAGGCACTCACACAGTGACAGACGCACACACCCAAAGACAGAGGCACTCACACAGGGTCAGACGCAACACAGAGACAGACGCACACACACACACACACAGGGACAGAGCCACTCACGCAGAGACAGACGCACACACCCAAGGACAGAAGCACTCACACAGGGACAGACGCAACACAGAGACAGACAAACTCACACAGAGACAAACGCACTCACACAGGGACAGAGGCACTCACACAGGGACAGACGCAACACAGACAGACGCACTCACACAAGGACAGAGGCACTCACACAGGGACAGACGCAACACAGAGACAGACAAACTCTCACAGAGACAGACGCACTCACACAGGGACGGAGCCACTCACGCAGAGACAGACGCACACACCCAAGGACAGATGCACACACACAGGACAGACGCACACACAGAGCCAGACAAACTCACACAGAGACCGACGCACTCACACAGGGACAGAGGCACTCACACTGAGACAGAGGCACTCACAAAGAGACAGACGCACTCACACTGGGACAGAGGCACTCACACAGGGACAGAGGCACTCGCACGGAGACAGACGCACACACAGAGACAGCTCCCTCACACAGGGACAGGGGCACTCACACAGGGACATTGGCACTCACACAGGGATAGAGGCACTCCAGCAGGGACAGAGGCACTCACAGAGACAGACGCACACACAGAGACAGACGTACGCACACACAGACAGATGCACACACAGGAACAGAGGCACTCACACAGGGACAGAGGCACACACACAGGGGCAGAGGTACTCACACAGGGAATGAGGCACTCACACAGAGACAGAGACAGAGACACTCACCCAGACACAGAGACGCTCCCACAGAGACAGACGCACTGTCACAGGGACAGACGTACTCACACAGAGACAGGCGCACACACAGAGACAGGCGCACACACAGAGACAGCTCAGTCTCACAGGGACAGAGGCACTCACAGAGGGACAGAGGCGCTCACACAGAGACAGAGGCAGTCGCACAGAAACCGACGCACTCACACAGGGACAGAGGCACTCACACAGAGACAAACGAACTCACACAGAGATAGAGGCACTCACACAGGGACAGAGGCACACATACAGGGACAGAGGCACTCACATAAAGACAGACGCACACTCAGAGACAGACGTACTCACACACAGACAGAAACAGACGCCCTCACACGCTCAGAGACGGACCTACATGCACGCACAGACAGAGGCACTCACACGCACAGAGACAGACGTACACACACGCAGAGAGACAGTCGTCCACGCACACACAGACAGAGGCAGACGCACTCACACGCACACACACAGAAGAGACAGACGCACTCACACGCACAGAGACAGACGCGCACACAGGCAGAGAGACAGAGACAGACGCACTCACACGCACAGTGACAGACGCACTCACACGCACAGTGACAGACGCACACGCAGAGAGACAGAGACAGACGCATTCACACGCTCAGAGAGAGAGAGACGCGCACACACGCAGAGAGACAGAGAGAGACGCACTCAGAGGCTCAGAGACAGAGTTAGACGCACTCACACGTACAGAGACAGACGCGCACACACACACAGACAGAGACAGACGCACTCACACGCACAGAGACAGACGTACACGGAAACACACAGACAGACGTACACACAGGCAGAGAGATAGAGACAGACGCACTCACACGCACAGAGAAAAACTTACACGCACACACAATGACTGAGACAGACGTACTCACACGCACAGAGACAGACGTAAACGCAGAGAGAGACAGAGACAGACGCACTCACACCCACAGAGACAGACAGAGACGCAGAGAGACACAGACGGACGCACTCACACGCTCAGACAGAGACAGGCGCGCACACACGCTCAGAGACAGAGATAGACGCACTCACACGTACAGATACAGAGGCGCACACACGCATAGAGACAAAGACTCATGCACTTACACGCTCAGAGACAGAGTTAAACGCACTCACACCCACAGGGACAGACGTCCACGCACACACAGACAGAGGCAGACGCACTCACACGCACAGAGACAGACGTACACGCACACACACAGAAGAGACAGACGCACTCACACGCACAGAGACAGACGCGCACACACGCAGAGAGACAGAGACAGACGCACTCACACGCACAGTGACAGACGCACACGCAGAGGGACAGAGACAGACGCATTCACACGCTCAGAGAGAGAGAGAGAGTGAGAGAGACGCGCAATCACGCAGAGAGGCAGAGAGAGATGCACTCACACGCTCAGAGACAGAGTTAGACGCACTCACACGTACAGAGACAGACTCGCACACACACACAGACAGAGACAGACGCACTCACACGCACAGAGACAGACGTACACGGACACACACAGAGACAGACGTACACAGAGGCTGAGAAATAGAGACAGACGCACTCACACGCACAGAGAAAAACGTACACGCACACACAGACTGAGACAGACGTACTCACACGCAAAGAGACAGACGTAAACGCACAGAGGGACAGAGACAGACGCACTCACACCCACAGAGACAGACACACACGCAGAGAGACAGAGACAGACGCACTCACACGATCAGACAGAGACAGGCGCGCACACACGCAGAGAGACAGAGAGAGAGACCCACTCGCACGCTCAGAGACAGAGATAGACGCACTCACACGTACAGATACAGACGCGCACACACGCATACAGACAGAGACAGATGCACTTACACGCTCAGAGACAGAGTTAAACGCACTTACACGCTGTTACGCTCCTTTTGCGTTTTGCTTACACCTACTACCTTTCCCTTTCCTTACTAGCGTATTCCGCAGGATCGTTACAGGGTACTACCAAGTAACACAACACACTACAGCATAGCATAACATTTATTATAGTGAAAGGTGTTAAATATTAACAAGCAATTAGTTAAAAAACAATAATTTTAACAATGGACTCCGTTACGTAGTAACTTAAAAATATTAAAATGAAACCACCAACTTGATAATGAACGCTATTAAATATTAACATGAAAATTCTAAAATGAAAACAAGAACCTTTCCTATATTTGGAATCAGTTAATTACAGAGAAAATACTAGCTGGAAATCTTGCGTACAGTCTGTGACAATATCCACTAACTAAACTACCGAGTTGCTCTCCGGTTTACTGATAAGGGGCCTCGTACAGAGCAATCCCCCTTTGTTAACTGTCCCTCTGGAGTTTTCCCACTCCTACAAAGTATTATTAACAAAACTGATACTCATCCCGATGTCGGCACTAGAAGATATAGGATGTACGGAGAACTTCCAGCCTGGAGTAGCCACGCCCTGGTCGACAGTGTACAACGGTGTCCTCAGCTTTCACCGCCATTCATCGAAGCCTCCTTGCACATAGGCGACGTCTCTAACCAGACTTAACTGGCTCAACCACCTCAGAAGTCCATACCGCTCCTTTGCCAAAGGGAACCACATGCACCAAGTCGTATTCCATGTAACTGGGAGAATGAAGTTTATGCGCCTATCTTGCATTCCCCACGACCAGTGGGTGCCGACTTGCACTGGTGCCCGGGTTCTACTTCCCCTTGTTGATGGCGGACGAACTCCTGGTCACATCTCACGGTAGACTCCAAAAAAACGCACACTAACTACGCAGTAGAAACCTCTAGACCACAGGCTTTTTTCTCTGGCGTCATCTCAAGCTGTTCCATCTCTTGCCGACCACCCTCTCTTTTTGGCTCTTCCAACTGCTGTTCGTGCCCCCCACTAATTAATCCGTTACACTCCCCCCCTTTAATCTATTGTGAAACAATAGCCTTGAAGAGGTGAACCCTTCATCCTACCCCGGAGAACATCTCAGTTTACAATTCCTATTCCTATTATTTCTTCAATTGAGACACATGCGCAAAGCTTGATTTTCCAGTCCCGCTCTCCGTCAATCGCACTGAGACTGGAGATGTGAATTCTTCTATAAGCCATGGGCCCTTATATCTCGGGGCGAGTTTAGCCGTGTACTTATTACTTGCCTTACTCTGGGGATGATTCTGTACGTACACTATATCGCCAACCTGAAAGTGAGGAGCTTGTCGTCCCGCATTATAGTACTTAGCCACTTTATCTCTAGCCTTCAATAAATTACGTCTGACCCGTTTCCAGGTCTCCCGAATCTCGGACTCGCTTACTTTATCCGGCAAAATGTCCTTAATCCCCCATAAATTAGATAGAGGACAGTTAGGCTGGAATTTAAACATTAACCTGAACGGGCTCTCGCCATGACTCTCGTGCCTAGCCGCATTAAATGCAAATTGCAACCAGTACAAGTTCTGGTCCCACTTGGTGTGATCATCTGAGTGATAGGCAATCAACGCATTCTTCAGGTTTCTATTAACCCTTTCACTTTGTGACGCCTTAGGATAGTAGGGTACCATGAATACGTTACGAATGCCACTTCCCCAACAAAACGATTTAAACGCCCTTGACTTAAAACACGTGGCATTATCCGAAACGACTTCCTCCGGTACTCCGAAGACAGCAATTATGCCTTGCAATTCCTTAATCACATTATGGGTGTTCGCTTCACGAACTGCTCGTATCCAAACATATTTTGTAAACGCATCAACTATCACCAGCGCATGTTTATTTCCCATCTTGCTCCTCGGAAATGGTCCGATGTAATCGACAAACAATCTCTCCATTGGCCGTTCAGCTACCTTGGAGGCCAAATACCCCACTTGCTTACTCTTTACAGGCTTGCTCTGTTTACACCTACGACACTGAGCTACTCTCTGGGTTATCTCTTTATCCATTCCTTTCCATCTGAAATACTGTTTGATCCTAGCTCTGGTTTTAAACCCCCCTAAGTGCCCCCCACTAGGCGCTTCGTGAAAATAGGTAAACAGCTCTGGCACTAAGCTCTTTGGTACCAGAATCTTTGCGTCCTGCGTTCTATTTTTACAACACAATACTCCATCCTGTACGACATATTTTGGTACTCCTTCCCCCCCCCTCAACCTGTTGCAATAGGGGCCCCAATTCACTATCGTTACGTTGATAGGTCCGGATATCTTCAAACAACGAGGGAAGATTTGATAATATTGTACATACTTTTCCTGAAACTTGTTCACAATTATCCACTGGCGTATCATACATCCTTGACAGAGCATCCGCTATTGAATTACTCGAACTTCTGACATGTTTTACTGTGAACTTAAAGCTAGATAATTTTAATGCCCATCTGGCAATTTTCCCTGCTTTCCTCGGTTTCGCTAAGACCCATGATATCGCCTGATTGTCTGTTTCTAATTGAAATTCGGTATGTTCCAGGTAAAATCGATATTTCTCCAAGCCATATAACACCGCTAGGGCCTCCAATTCGTAAATTGAATATTTTCTCTCGGTCGCTGATAATCTTCGTGATGCATAAGCCACTGCTTTCCTCCCCTCGGCAGATTCTAATAGCAATACCGCCGAAATCGCTCCCGACGAGGCATCCGTTTGAAGCACAAATTTTTTTGAGAAGTCCGGTACTGCCAATATTGGAGGTGACATTAAACATTCCTTTAATTTAATAAACGCCTTTTCTTGCTCTATATCCCAATGAAACTTTACTCCTTTTTTACGTAATCTATTTAATGGTTCAGCCAAATCTGCATAAACGGGGATAAACTTCGAAAAATAATTAACCATTCCCAAAAATCTTGCTATATGCTTAACCGACCGTGGTCGCGGATATTCGCGAATCTTAAGTACTCTGTCAGGATCTACTCGTACTCCCTGTGACGAGATAATATGCCCCAAGAATCTCAATTCTGAAGTAGCGAACTTCACTTTTTGCGGATTAACTGTTAATCCAGCGTTACGTAATCTCGTAAACACCTCTCTTATATGGCAAAGATGTTCCTCAAAAGTACTCGAATAAATACAAAGATCATCTAAGTAATGATAAAGATAAGTAAATTTAATATCCCCAAAGATCTTATCTAGTAACTGTGTTAAGACCTGAGCTCCAACCGCCAAACCGAAAGGTAGTGAAGTAAATTCAAACAAATTATAATCTGTGGTGAAAGCTGTATACCGTCGAGAATTCTCATGTAAAGGGATCTGGTAATACGCACTGTTTAAATCCAAAGTTGTAAAATATCTTGCTCCTGCAAACCAATGAAATGAGTAATGAATATGGGGTAATGGGGTTGAATCAATCCGCAGTTTCTGGTTCAACTGTCTATAATCTACTACTAACCGCACGTCATTATTTGCCTTTGGTACTACGAACACCGGACTTGAATAATTTGACTGGGAGTGTACTATCACTCCAGTTTCTAACATTTCGTTTACTTTCTTTCTTAATAAATTTAGCCGATTTGGGGGTAGCCGATAAGGCGATAATCGTACCGGTGTTTGATCTTGTAACTGAATTTCATATTGCATAAGGTTCGTTCGTCCCAGGCGTTTCGTTAATACATCGGTAAACTCATCCAAAAGTGGTTGTAATTTACTCTGTTGTTGCGATGATAAATATCCCAGATCAATTTCCCTGTTTAACCGTTCTTCTTCCACATTAGAAATAACTGTACCCCCTGGACTCTGTTTTAACCAAGTTTGTAATGGAATATAAGTACTTGGCTGAAAACCGAAATAAGCTTTTGCTCTCGCTAAATCCACTACCATTTGTGTATGTCTAACAAAATCCGCTCCTAAGATCAGTGGTACAAATAATTCCTCTATGACATAAACTTTATAGTTCCAACGAAACTCCCCAATTTTCAATGGAATTACTAAGGATCCAATAATCTTCAACGGGCTGCTATCTACCGTAATGAATTGTGTTTCCTCAACCATTAGATCTCTACGCTTATCCTTAATATACTGTGCATTAACTAATGTTACCACACTACCCGTGTCAATCAACGCGAATGAGGGAATCCTATTTACCTCTATCTTCATAAAAGGCAATTCTTTATGCACTAAACCCTGTATTGCATTTATTCCGTGAACCAGCCTGTCCCTTAATTGTCAGGAATTCCTCCCGAAAGACGAGTTTTGAAATATCTGCTCTCCCTTAAGCCGTTTAACGTCACAATCTTTTACCATATGACCTGGCTTATTACAGTAATAACACACGAACACTTGTTTACTCTCTTGTTTCGTTAGTTCGGTATTCGATAGTGGCTGCCCCATTTGAATCTGAGACCCGCACGTATTTAAACTTGGCAATTGTGTACATTTCAAAGCTACCTCCTCCAACTCTTTAAAGGTCGTGGGCTTTGATTTACTCAAAAATAATGACCGGAGTTCGATATGAACTGTATTCTGTAATATATTACTCACAATCTCTTCTTCTGAAAGTACTACTTTTAGTGCCAAGGCTACCAACTTCTGCTGATTAATATAATCTAAAATACTTTCCGAAGTCCGTTGTAGCCTAAAAAAATGTCGATATAGGAGCTCATGAATTTGTGCTGATGACAGAAACATATGTAACACCTTACTATGAAAACTATCTAACGAGCCCTCTTCTGCAATTATTTGTAACAACACCGACTGTAAATTCAAGCCTACAAAAGGTTGTAACATCTGTAACACAGTCACTTGTGGTGTTCGGAAAGCTTCAGCTTGCATTTTAGCTTTCACCAAACAAATGAGAAAATCCAATATGTCGTCTGGTGATTTTACCTCAAATATTTTTAATGACGCTAAGAACGCTTGCCATGGATTCGGTACAACAAGTTTCGCGAATTTAACTTGAAGTAGCTCTGGATTGATATTCTCAGTATTTCCTGAACCAGTTGCTCCTTTATTTTCAATTCCGGTGGCATCTAATTGTGTTGCTAATGACGACAAGCGCCTCCCCAACTTATGAAGCTGTTCATTATTTTCTCCTTCTAACAATCGTGCATTTTCCTTTATCCTAAAACTCCAATACTTTAACCTTCCAACTATTCTTCGTTTCTGACTCGGTGTGATTTCCGATAACCTAAGTTCTTTTAACATTTCATCAAATAAATTAACATTCGCCTCACAAAGTCCGATTTCCTGTACCGGATCAAAACTCGCTCCGAGATTAATTGGGCTTGGTTGGCTTAATGCTTCTCGTAAACTTCTGGCCAATTCAACTACTGTACTTTTTGAATCATATTTTATCTGTCTTATTTTCAGTTCTCTTTCCAACTCCGTACGATGGAGGAATTCGGGCTGAAATACAATTTCCATTATGACACTGACAATATAATTGACCTGAAACACTATTTTGTGTACTTTGTAGTATCCTGTTAAATGTTCCCACCGACACTAAAACGTGTATGTAGGACAAAATGGCTCTGCTACCAGTGTTACGCTCCTTTTGCGTTTTGCTTACACCTACTACCTTTCCCTTTCCTTACTAGCGTATTCCGCAGGATCGTTACAGGGTACTACCAAGTAACACAACACACTACAGCATAGCATAACATTTATTATAGTGAAAGGTGTTAAATATTAACAAGCAATTAGTTAAAAAACAATAATTTTAACAATGGACTCCGTTACGTAGTAACTTAAAAATATTAAAATGAAACCACCAACTTGATAATGAACGCTATTAAATATTAACATGAAAATTCTAAAATGAAAACAAGAACCTTTCCTATATTTGGAATCAGTTAATTACAGAGAAAATACTAGCTGGAAATCTTGCGTACAGTCTGTGACAATATCCACTAACTAAACTACCGAGTTGCTCTCCGGTTTACTGATAAGGGGCCTCGTACAGAGCAATCCCCCTTTGTTAACTGTCCCTCTGGAGTTTTCCCACTCCTACAAAGTATTATTAACAAAACTGATACTCATCCCGATGTCGGCACTAGAAGATATAGGATGTACGGAGAACTTCCAGCCTGGAGTAGCCACGCCCTGGTCGACAGTGTACAACGGTGTCCTCAGCTTTCACCGCCATTCATCGAAGCCTCCTTGCACATAGGCGACGTCTCTAACCAGACTTAACTGGCTCAACCACCTCAGAAGTCCATACCGCTCCTTTGCCAAAGGGAACCACATGCACCAAGTCGTATTCCATGTAACTGGGAGAATGAAGTTTATGCGCCTATCTTGCATTCCCCACGACCAGTGGGTGCCGACTTGCACTGGTGCCCGGGTTCTACTTCCCCTTGTTGATGGCGGACGAACTCCTGGTCACATCTCACGGTAGACTCCAAAAAAACGCACACTAACTACGCAGTAGAAACCTCTAGACCACAGGCTTTTTTCTCTGGCGTCATCTCAAGCTGTTCCATCTCTTGCCGACCACCCTCTCTTTTTGGCTCTTCCAACTGCTGTTCGTGCCCCCCACTAATTAATCCGTTACAACGCTCAGAGACAGAGATAGACGCACTCACACGCACAGGGACAGACGCGCACACACAAATAGAGACAGATGCACTTACACGCTCAAAGACAGAGTTAAACGCACTTACACGCTCAGAGACAGAGATAGACGCACCCGCACGCACAGAGACAAAGATACACGCGCACACGCGCTCAGAGATAGGGACAGACGCACTTACACGCTCAGAGACAGAGCAAGACCCACTCACACGCACAGAGGCAGAGACAGACGCGCACACACGCTAAGAGATAGAGACAGACGCACTTACACGCTCAGAGACAGAGATAGACGCACCCACACGCACAGAGACAAAGATACACGCGCACACACGCTCAGAGATAGAGACAGACGCACTTACACGCTCAGAGCCAGAGATAGACGCACCCACACGCACAGAGACAAAGATACACGCGCACACGTGCTCAGAGATAGAGACAGACGCACTTACACGCTCAGAGACAGAGCAAGACGCACTCACACGCACAGAGGCAGAGACAGACGCGCACACACGCAGAGAGACAGAGCCAGCCGCACTCAAACGCTCAGAGACAAAGATACACGCGCACACACGCTCAGAGATAGAGACAGGCGCACTTACACGCTAGGAGATAGAGCTAGACGCACTCACACGCACAGATACAGACGCGCACACACGCATAGAGTCAGAGACAGATGCACTTACACGCTCAGAGACAGAGTTAAACGCACTTACACTCTCAGAGACAGAGATAGACGCACTCACAGGCACAGACACAGAGACAGGCGGACTCACACGCTCAGAGACAGAGATACACGCGCACAGACGCTTAGAGATACAGACGCACTTACACGCTCAGAGACAGAGCTAGACGCACTCACACGCACAGAGGCAGAGACAGACGCGCACACACGCAGAGAGACAGAGACAGACGCAGTTACACGCTCAGAGACAGAGATAGACGCACTCACACGCACAGAGACAGACGGGCACACACGCAGAGAGACAGAGACAGACGCACTCACACGCTCAGAGACAGAGATACACGCGCACACACACTCAGAGATTGAGACAGACGCACTTACACGCCCTGAGACAGAGCAAGACGCACTCACACGCACAGAGGCAGAGACAGACGTGCACACACGCAGAGAGACAGAGACAGACGCACTCACACGCTCAGAGACAGAGATAGACGCACTTACACGCTCAGACAGAGATAGACGTACTCATACGTGCAGAGACAGACGCGCACACACGCAGAGAGACAGAGACAGACGCACTCGACGCTCAGAGATAGAGATAGACGCACTCACACACACAGAGACAGACGTACTCACAAGTAGAGAGACAGAGAGAGACGCACACATACGCAGAGAGACGAACGTACAAACAACGTACACACACAGAGACAGACGCACAGACACAGACAGAGACAGACGTACACACACAGAGACAGGCGTACACACACGCACAAAGACAGAGAGTCACACTCACACGCAGAGAGACAGACGTACTGACACGCACAGTGACAGACCTACACGCACACACACAGACAGAGACAGATGCACTGAGACGCGCAGAGACATACCTATACGCACACACACAGATAGACGCACTCACACACACAGAGACACACGTACACGCACACAAGCAGAGACAGACGTGCACTTACGCACAGAGATAGACGTACACAAACGCAGAGAGACAGACGCACTCAGACGCACAGAAACAGACGTACACCCAAGCACAGAGACAACCGCACTCACACGCCAGAGACAGACGTACACACACGCACAGAGGCAGACGTAGACACACGCACAGAAACAGACACACACGCACAGAGACAACCGCACTCACACGCCAGAGACAGACGTACACGCACGCACAGAGACAGACGTACACACACAGAGACAGACGCACTCATACGCACAGTGACAGACCTACACGCACACACAGAGACAGATGCACTCAGTCGCACAGAGACATACCTATACGCACACACACACAGATAGACGCACGCACACGCACAGAGACAGACGTACACGCACACAAGCTGAGACAGACACAGAGACAGACGTACTCACAAGCAGAGAGACAGAGAGAGACGCACACATACGCAGAGAGACGCACGTACAACAGACAGATAAAGACAGAGACAGACGCGAACACACACGGAGAGATTGAGACAGCGACAGACGCACATATACAGGCAGACAGAGAAAGATGCACACATATGCAGAGGGAAAGAGGTGGACGTGCACACACACAGACATAGACGCGCACACTCGCAGAGAGACGAAGACTGGCGCGCACTTACTGAGACAGAGACAGACGCACACATACGCAGAGGAACGCACGTGCAAACAGACAGATAAAGACAGAGATAGACGCCAACCAACGCAGAGAGACAGACGCGGACACAATAGGACAGAGAAGACAGACGTGCGCACACGCAGAAAGACAGACATTCGCGCGCACAAACGGAGAGATTCAGACAGAAACAGACGTACATATACGGGAAGACAGAGAAAGATGCGCACATATGCAGAGCGAAAGAGACAGACGCGCACACACACACACATAGACGCGCTCACTCGCAGAGAGAGAAAGACTGGCGCACACATACAAAGACAGAGACAGACGCACAAACAGAGAGATAGAGACAGAGACAGACGCACACACATATAGACCGTGGCAGACGAGCACACAAACACACAGAGACAAGGACACACGCGCACACAGCCAGACACAGACAGACGTACTCACACAGAGACAGACGCACACACACAGGCGCACACACAGAGACAGACGCACACACACAGAGACAGACGCACAGACACAGAGATAGACGCACACACACAGAGACAGACGCACCAACACAGAGACAGACGCACTCACAGAGACAGACGCACACACAAAGAGTGAGACGCACACACAAAGACAGACGCGCGCACAGACACAGACGTACTCACACACACACAGGCGCGCACACACAGAGACAGACGCGCACACACAGAGACAGACGCACACACACAGACACAGACGCACCAACACAGAGACAGACGCACGCAGAGAGACAGGTGCACACACAGACAGAGACGGGCGCACACACAGAGACAGACGCACACACAGAGACAGACGGACTCACACAGAGACAGACGCGAACACACAGAGTCAGACGAACACACAGAGACGGACGCGCACACACGCACAGAGATAGACGTAAACACACGCAGAGAGACAGACGCACACGCCGAGAGACTGAGACCGACGCACTCACACGCTCAGTCAGAGACAGACGCGCACACGCGCAGAGATACAGACGCACACGCAGAGAGACAGAGACAGACGCATTCACACCCTCAGACAGAGACAGACACACACGCAGAGAGACAGAGACAGACGCGCACACACGCAGAGAGACAGAGAGAGACGCACTTAAACGCTCTGAAACAGATAGACGCACTTACACGCTCAGACAGAGACAGACACACACGCAGAGAGACAGAGACAGACGCACTCACACGCTCAGACAGAGACAGACGCGCACACACGCAGAGAGACAGAGAGAGACGCACTTAAACGCTCAGAGACAGAGATAGACGAGCGCACAGGCAGAAAGACACAGACATGCGCGCACACACAGAGAGACTGAGACAGAGAAAGATGCGCACATATGCAGAGGGAAAGAGACAGACGCGCACACACACAGACATAGACGCGCACACTCGCAGAGAGACAAAGACTTGCGCGCACATACAGAGACAGAGACAGACGCACTCACATAGAGACCATGGCAGACGAGTACACAAACACACAGAGACAAGACACACGCGCACACAGCCAGACAGAGACAGACGTACTCACAAGGAGACAGACGCACACACACAGAGACAGACGCACACACACAGCGACAGAAGCACACACACAGCGTCAGACGCACACACACAGAGACAGACGCACCAACACAGAGACAGAAGCACACACACAGAGACAGAACCAACACAGAGGCAGACGCACACACAGCGACAGAAGCACACACAGAGACAGACGCACCAACACAGAGACAGACGCACCAACACAGCGACAGAAGCACACACAGAGACAGACGCACCAACACAGAGATAGACGCACCAACACAGAGACAGAAGCACACACACAGAGACAGAACCAACACAGAGGCAGACGCACACACAGCGCCAGAAGCACACACAGAGACAGACGCACCAACAAAGAGACAGACGCACCAACACAGAGACAGACGCACACACACAGAGACAGAACCAACACAGAGGCAGACGCACACACAGCGCCAGAAGCACACACAGAAGAGACAGGCGCACCAACAGAGAGGCAGACACACACAGCGACAGAAGCACACATACAGAGTTAGACGCACACACACAGTTACAGACGCACACACAGACACAGAAGCACACACACAGAGACAGGCACACACACAGAGAGAGACGCACCAACACAGAGACAGACGCACACACACAGTTTCAGACGCACCAACACAGAGGCAGACGCACACACAGCGACAGACGCACACACACAGAGTCAGATGCTCACACACAGAGTCAGATGCTCACACACAGAGACAGACGCACCAACACAGAGACAGACGCACACACAGCGACAGAAGCACACACACAGAGACAGGCACACACACAGAGACAGACGCACCAACACAGAGACAGACGCACACACACAGTTTCAGACGCACCAACTCAGAGGCAGACGCACACACACAGAGTCAGATGCACACACACAGTTTCAGACGCACCAACACAGCGACAGACGCAGACACACAGAGTCAGACGCACCAACACAGAGTCAGACGCACACACACAGAGTCAGATGCACACACACAGTTTCAGACGCACCAACACAGAGGCAGACGCACACACACAGTTTCAGACGCACCAACACAGAGAGACAGACGCACACACACAGTTTCAGACGCACCAACACAGAGGCAGACGCACACACACAGTTTCAGACGCACCAACACAGAGAGACAGACGCACACACACAGTTTCAGACGCACCAACACAGAGGCAGACGCACACACACAGAGTCAGACGCACACACACAGAGTCAGATGCACACACACAGAGACAGACGCACCAACACAGAGACAGACGCACACACACAGTTTCAGACGCACCAACACAGAGGCAGACGCACACACACAGAGTCAGACGCACTCACACAGTTTCAGACGCACCAACACAGAGGCAGACGCACACACACAGAGTCAGATGCACACACACAGAGACAGACGCACCAACAGAGAGACAGACGCACACACACAGTTTCAGACGCACCAACACAGAGGCAGACGCACACACACAGAGACAGACGCACCAACAGAGAGACAGACGCACTCACACAGTTTCAGACGCACCAACACAGAGGCAGACGCACACACACAGAGACAGACGCACATACACAGTTTCAGACGCACCAACACAGAGGCAGATGCACACACACACAGACAGACGCACCAACAGAGAGACAGACGCACTCACACAGTTTCAGACGCACCAACACAGAGGCAGACGCACACACACAGAGACAGACGCACACACACAGTTTCAGACGCACCAACACAGAGGCAGACGCACACACACAGAGTCAGATGCACACACACAGAGACAGACGCACCAACAGAGAGACAGACGCACACACAGCGACAGAAGCACACACACAGAGATAGACGCACACACACAGAGACAGACGCACCAACAGAGAGACAGACGCACACACAGCGACAGAAGAACACACACAGAGACAGACGCACACCCACAGAGTCAGATGCACACACACAGTTTCAGACGCACCAACACAGCGACAGACGCAGACACACAGAGTCAGACGCACCAACACAGAGTCAGACGCACACACACAGAGTCAGATGCACACACACAGTTTCAGACGCACCAACACAGAGGCAGACGCACACACACAGTTTCAGACGCACCAACACAGAGAGACAGACGCACACACACAGTTTCAGACGCACCAACACAGAGGCAGACGCACACACACAGTTTCAGACGCACCAACACAGAGGCAGACGCACACACACAGTTTCAGACGCACCAACACAGAGAGACAGACGCACACACACAGTTTCAGACGCACCAACACAGAGGCAGACGCACACACACAGAGTCAGACGCACACACACAGAGTCAGATGCACACACACAGAGACAGACGCACCAACACAGAGACAGACGCACACACACAGTTTCAGACGCACCAACACAGAGGCAGACGCACACACACAGAGTCAGACGCACTCACACAGAGACAGACGCACCAACAGAGAGACAGACGCACACACACAGTTTCAGACGCACCAACACAGAGGCAGACGCACACACACAGAGACAGACGCACCAACAGAGAGACAGACGCACTCACACAGTTTCAGACGCACCAACACAGAGGCAGACGCACACACACAGAGACATACGCACTCACACAGTTTCAGACGCACCAACACAGAGGCAGATGCACACACACACAGACAGACGCACCAACAGAGAGACAGACGCACTCACACAGTTTCAGACGCACCAACACAGAGGCAGACGCACACACACAGAGACAGACGCACACACACAGTTTCAGACGCACCAACACAGAGGCAGACGCACACACACAGAGTCAGATGCACACACACAGAGACAGACGCACCAACAGAGAGACAGACCCACACACAGCGACAGAAGCACACACACAGAGATAGACGCACACACACAGAGACAGACGCACCAACAGAGAGACAGACGCACACACAGCGACAGAAGAACACACACAGAGACAGACGCACACACACAGAGACAGACGCACACACACACAGACGCACAGACACAGACATAGACGTGCACACTCGCAGAGAGATAAAGACTGGCGCGCACATACAGAGACAGAGATAGACACACACATAAACAGAGAGATAGAGACAGAGACAAACGCGCACACATAGAGACCGTGGCAGACGAGCACACAAACAAACAGAGACAAGGACACACGCGCACACAGCCAGACAGAGACAGACGCACACACACAGAGACAGACGCACTCACATAGAAACAGACGCACACACACAGAGACAGACGCACCAACACAGAGACAGACGCACTCACATAGAAACAGACGCACACACACAGAGACAGACGCACCAACACAGAGACCGTGGTAGACGAGCACACAAACACACAGAGACAAGGACACACGCGCACACAGCCAGACAGAGACAGACGCACTCACACAGACGCACACACAAACAGAGAGATAGGTACAGAGACAGACGCACACACATAGAGACCGTGGCAGACGAGCACACAAACACACAGAGACAAGGACACACGCGCACACAGCCAGACAGAGACAGACGTACTCACACAGACGCACACACAAACAGAGAGATAGAGACAGAGACAGACGCACACACACACAGAGACAGACGCACTCACACAGAAACAGACACACATACAGAGACAGACGCACCAAAACAGAGACCGTGGCAGACGAGCACACAAACACACAGAGACAAGGACACACGCGCACACACCCAGACAGAGACAGACGTACCCACACAGAGACAGACGCACACACACAGACGCACACATAGAGAGACAGACGCACTCACACAGAGACCATGGCAGACGAGCACACAAACACACAGAGACAAGGACACACGCGCACGCACCAACACAGACACAGACGCACACACACAGACGCACCAACACAGAGACAGACGCACTCACACAGAGACAGACGCACACACACAGAGACAGACGCACCGACACAGAGACCGTGGCAGAGGAGCACACAAACACACATAGACAAGGACACACGCGCACACACCCAGACAGAGACAGACGTACTCACACAGAGACAGACGCACTCACACGGAAACAGACGCGCATACACACAGAGACAGACGTACCATAACAGAGACCATGGCAGACGAGCACACAAACACACATAGACAAGGACACACGCGCACACACCCAGACAGAGACAGACGCACTCACACAGAGACTAGACGCACACACACAGAGACAGACGCACCAAAACAGAGACCGTGTCAGACGAGCACACAAACACACAGAGACAAGGACACACGCGCACACACCCAGACACACAGACGCACTCAAACAGAAACAGACGCACACACAGAGACAGACGCACTCACACAGAGACAGACGCACACACACAGACGCACACACACACAGAGACAGACGCACTCACACAGGGACCGTGGCAGACGAGCACAGAAACACACAGAGACAAGGACACACGCGGACACACCCAGACAGAGACAGGCGTACTCACACAGAGACAGACGCGCCCTCAAACACACAGAAGAGGTCACACGTGCACACACAGCCAGACGGAGACAGAGACGGAAGCGTGCACACCCAGACAGACAGGCAGACAGAGACAGTCAGGCACACACAGAGGCAGACAGGTACAGACGAGCACAAACACAGACAGAGAAATACAGAGGCAGACTGGCATACACAAGATAGACAGGGACAGAGACACTACCGCACGCACTCAGGGCGAGAGAAAGATGCGCACACCGAAATAGACCAAAATGTTGGTTCTGGCATACTTATCACCAGAGAAGGAGAAATTACACATCAAATGAAGTTCAAGCTCCAAGGTACATCATCAAACAATTAGGTAGAATGGTAGCAACATTTAAGGAGCTAGAACAAATTAGTCACATCACAGATGTGGAATGCAAAATAGTTGCTCTGTACTCAGACAGCAGAATAAGAATAAACTGGCTATAGAACTCACAAAATCATAGTTTCCTAATAGAACAAATTTGGAATCAAATAAGAGTACTTGAACTAGACAGGTGGAAAATACAAGTAGGATGGGTGAAAGGACCTGCTGGTATTTAAGAAAATGAGATGGTGGACAGACTGGCGAAAGAAGCATTCAAAACAGGAGGTGAACTAGCTTAGCAAAAAATACCTATAATAATACTATGAAAGGAAATCAGAAACTTACATGTCACAACTGGCTGAAAGACTGGGAGTCTTCACACGGTGCAAAGGAAACTCAACTCTACTTCCCATATGTCATAACACAACTTAAGATGATTGTCCCAATTTCACTGAACTTAACTACCATGGTTACAGGGCACGGTAAACTAAAAAGCTACTACAAGTGGTTCAGATTAGAAGAAGATGCAACATGCAAGTGCAACAAAGGTGAAGAGACCACCGACCATGTATTACTACAGAACTTCCAGAAACAAAGAAAAGAACTCATAAATTGTGTCACAAACAAAGGAAGAACCTAGCCCCCACCAAAACATGAACTAGTGAAAATTTATTTAAAAGACTTGTAAATTTGTAATTCTATAACATCCAATGATGTATAGCATCAAACTATGTAATTATTACATATTATGAATTGTTGTGTGATATGTACTTTCCTAGAATGTAGTATTCTGTATATTATGGAGCATGTTGTTAATAAATTACTTTAAAAAATAGGAAAAAGGAAATACACAGACACACACAGACACGTGCACATACACACACATACAGGCAGGGGATCTTTTTCTACAAATGCTTTTTGGGCAATTCAGGGGACCTCAAAATTGTATCTTGGTGCTGAACTCGTGGCTGGATACAATACTTCCTCTATTTATATATAGTAGAGAAAATAAGAATTCCTTTTTGGGCTCAGGCGGTCTCAAAATATGCACTTTCAGTGAAATCTTGGTGTCAGATTTTTGGGTGGAATACAGCACTTCCTCTGCTTACTGTAGGTACCCTCTAGTTACCTTGGTAGGTACCTATATAGCAGTGGTGTATATTGTGGGCTATCAAAGTTATCACCTAAGCCCATACCTAAAGTAAACTAGAAATTAATAAGTAATTTTAATAATAATTGCAATACTAGTCAGTTTCCCTCATGAAGAGTTAGCACTTAGGATGGAATATGTCTCGTTCTGTACCATTGAACAGAGGGGGGTATAGGGCTTAGGATGCTTGCTGCTGCAGCCTTCATCATGATACAAGTAAAGAGAGCTGAGACAAAGAAGTGCAGGAATAAGCACAGGAATAGGCACATCAGGGCTTCAGAATCCTGTGTCGCTATACTCACACTAGCACCTCCGAAATGTGCTGTGCGAACATAGCTGACTACATAACAATAGCAGGTGGAGTTAAAAGCAAGAAAGAGCTTCTTTTTAATTGTGTGATTCATACAGTCCTCAACAGCTGTATTAGTGTTATTTATTTCATAGTGTACAGTGTGCCAAGACAGTTGCTAATGTTAATTCTTTGAAATGGATGAACAATGTGTAGCAAAACATTGAATGAAATGGCCATTTTTGCAATTAACATACAATGATAAGTTAGTGATAGTAAAACAGGGAAAGTCTACTCCAGGTCTTCCACACTTGCAGTGTGGACAGAAGGAGAGAATAAAAAAGAATCCTTAGAAAATGTATCTTAATGTAAACAATTATGATAAATATGTGCGGCTGACTGGTTCATGCAAATTAAATAAACTTTATTCCTGGCCATGCTTGTTTGCAATTAAGAAAAACACCCTGGGATATGACGGGTCTTGTAATTTTAGCATATTTAGTCACATCTTTGGATGAACGTGAAATATTAACAATGCATATAAAATCTTTTATAGCATTAAAAACTTTTGATACTCAACAACAGAACTATTAGAAAAAAACTGCTGGCCATTTGCATAATGAAAAGGTTAAGTAAAATAGAAATGTATTGAATAGATTGATTGATTGATGATGTAGTGCTTCTTGCAAAACAACAATGTCCTTTTAGAGGCCACAATGAAAGTGAGGAGTCATTAAATAAAGGCCACCATCACAGTTTCTAGCTAATTATGATGTGGCACTGTCTCAGCCTTTAAACACAGCTCCATTTTCAAAGGCACCTTGGCTCTCATACAAAATAACTTAATTGATGCTGTGGCTAGTAGGTATTGTTAAAAATATTAAATCAGATATTGATAGGGCTACTTATATTTAACACATATTATTTACACCTGACAGAAGAAGTTAAAAAAAGTGATACTCCAACTAGTGTTCTAAAATTAAAGGCATTAGAGACAATCCATACTAGATTTCCAGAACATGAATGGCTCCATATTTATACTGATGGATCATTGATATCAAACCAAGATGGAGCAGGTGCTGAAGTCACATGTCACCTCTTTTCCGATTACAAATCTTTAAGTTATGGAACTACTAACTTTGATGGAGAAATTGAAGCAATTCGAATGGCCCTACAAAATCTTTTGTACAGAATTTCACATCTTCAGCAAGCAGTTACTCTCTCAGATTCCAGGGCAGCAATTATAGCAATTACTTCCAAGTTGTCACCAAAAAACCAAACAATTATAGAATGTTGGAAAATTCTTACCCATCTAACAGCACTTCAAAAACACTTAGTCTTCCAATGGATAGCAGCTCACTGTGGACTGAGTGGTAATGAGAAAGCTGATTTTCTTGCAATAAAGGGTACCAGCAGTGTACAAAAATCTATAGTTAATCTACCATTTTGTGCAGCTAAAAGATTAGTCAACTCTGAATTCAAAAAAAAACATTGCAAAATATTACTATGAAAAATCAAAGAATGATGGATGGGAACTACCAAACATTCAAACAGTAATTCCTGAGTATCCTCAAAAACAGCAGTTGCAGCCTTCAGGTTAATTACAGGACAGGATTGTCTGGCAAAACATTTAAACAGAATTGGCATATATTCTTCACCACTCTGTCCTCTATGTGATCTGCAAGAGGAAATGGATCGAGACCACCTTCAAATATGCCCGGGCACTTCTAGTGCCCCGTTCATCAGTGGAAAATATTGGAGAGCAAGAGGATTAATGACTTCATTGTCAGAAATCCAGCATTAGCTAACAACAACATATTTAACTTATGCTTGATGAAACAACTGATGTCACAAATAAAAGTCAATTATCTGCTGTTATATGCTATGTTGATGATGAAGGCTATTGCAAAGAACAATTTCTACAGTTCACTGATTTAAGTTCTGGCCGAATAACCAGTGGTTTATATGTACAAAAGACTATAGATGACTTTAGGATGTTCAAAAATTGCTGCATTACTGGTCAGACATGTTTCTGGACTTCAGATTTTAATTAAAACCAATTTCCTGCTGCCTCCATCCATTGTTATACCCACAGACTTAATCTCATACTTTCCCAATCTGAATTTTATTAGGAAAACCAAACAATTCTTTGTTTCTCTTAATGGTTTACCCACTTTTGTCTCTCATTCCACTTCATGTACAGATGCTCTTAAAACAGTTACTGAAAAGAAAATGCCAAGTGTTGCATCCACACGATAGAATTTTGCATAAACAGAGCTCAGGACTATAGTAGTAATCTTTTCATTTTACTTCAATGGAAGAGGAACATGGAGAATGGTCTATTGAAGAAGTGAGTATGGCTTCAGGGTTTGTGTGATATATCTCAAGCACTCAAACCAACTTTCTTTTTATTCTGTTCAGCACATTTTATTGCATTTTCAGATATTCTTTTCTTAAATTTTCCAGAACAAGGGCATGAACTTCTGTTACTGCACAGAAAAATTAAGCAAATTTATTACCATACTGCAAACTATTAAAAGCACAGGATTTGAAGAAATATGGTCAGAAACTATGAGCGTTGCTAATGACGAGGACGGAGAAAGGCCTAAAAAGAGAAATTTTTATGAAGATGAAATCCATTCTTCGTAATTAGGGATTTTCTGTGAGGTCCTGGACACATTAATATCTTAAACTAAATTAAGATTTGAATCACAGAAATAGTTGAAATTTCTGGCATTACTGGATTCCAAACATTTTGCGAGTTACAATAAAAGTTTTCCAACAGATGTATTATGTGAACCAAGAGAACTATATTTTTCCCATTTCAATATATCCTACCGTCTTTAAAAAATAAACTGAAAGTGATATATCCACTTCTTTCTTGGAAGTTTTAAAACAGTGTTGTAATGATCACTTTAAGCCAAAAAGGTGAGTTGATTAATAACACTAAATAACACTTATAATTTACCAGAACATGTTTTGAAGGCTTGACTTTCCTCCGTTATCAACCAGGCATCCACTGGTTCTCCCTGGTGTGAATGGCAATGTTTATTCTGAGGTCTCCTCTGGTGGTGGTTCAAGCAACTTGCTGAAGATATCTTTCTCGGGGATATCAAAATGGAATACTCAGTTTCTGTTTTTCAAAATGAAGATTTGTTCCCACGTGGACAGCTGTTGTTTTCCCGTTATGTGTTTGAGGAGCTTTGGTTTTGGCTTTATATTGTGGTTTTCTGTCCAAAAGTGAGTGGCAACTGCTGATTTTTCCAACTGTTGGTTTTTCATGTTTTTAAAGTGTTTCTGGGATCTTATTTCCAAATTTCTTGTGGTTTTTTCCTATATACACTTTACTCCCAAAAAGCCTTTATAGAATTCTGAAGAACTATTGTGTAGACCGCTGAGTCAACATCACAGGGGCAAATAGTACCATCACAGGTGATATTACGAAAGGCTGCCCACAAAGTTCTATATTGGGTCCAATATTCTGTGATGTAGGTTTGGAGCCTCTGCTTAATGAGTTAGTTGTTGACCCACAAATATATGCCACTATAACATATGCGGATGATCTGCTTTTATTAATAGAAGAAAACACCCTCCTGGAACTGGAAACGAAATCTTCTGATGTGACCCAGAAGGTATATGGATGGTGCAACTCTGTTAAACTACAAATTGCAGCTAAAAAAATCTGCTTATTTGCTATTTAAAGGTAAATTATTAAGAAACCCAGTTATACGAATACACGAAGAACGTATTCAATGCCACAAGTATATTAAATACCTTGGAATAACGCTTGATGAGAAAGGCAACTTCAAGACACATGTCACTCAGGTCTGCAACAAAGCCTGTAAAATTATGATGAAGATTGCCAGTATTGCCCAACGTCAATATAAACTACCTCTCACTACCATTAGAACATACCATAATTGTATCTTTACTGCTATCATTACATATGGTGCAGGAGCATGGGCACAGTGTATGCAAAAATTAAACCTCGTCGCAGATCTCAGAAAATGCCAGAGGAAAATTCTTCTCGGTTTTACTGGAGCAGCAAGAACGACCTCTACTATGGCTCTTCTTGTGGCCACTGGTTCCTGGCCAATAGATCTACAGGTTCACCTATATGGTGCTTACTATTGGCTAAAGAAAAGCAATCAACAAAAGATAAAAGATATAATAGGGAAACGATGCTATATGAAAAGACAAATAAGGGCTGAGTTAATATCCTTATGGCAGTCAGAATGGGATAACCTGCAAACTGGGAGATGCACCTATATGTTTTACCCTAATATATGAGAAAGGTTACGACTAGAGCACCTAAATCCCTTACAAGCTGCATTACACTATATTACGGGCCATGGGCCATATGGCACTTACTTAAAATGTTTTACTATCATCAACTCTGAAATGTGCACCAGATGCAATACAGAAGATACTCCAGAGCATGAAATGTTTAACTGTCAGAAATACAGTGAAATAGCATGATCTAACAGGTAAAAGCTCATGCACCTCACTTTATCGGAAATGGTCAGGAATAAGGAAAATCTAAATACTTTAAATGAGTTAGCGACTCAAATCAGTATAGCAGAAAGACCTTTAAGACTAACTGAACAAGAAAGAAATCTCAGAAATTTTTATAGACCTCCAGCGACTGTTGTACCACCACCTCGTCGATTGTTAAGATTGTCAAATCAATCTAACCGAAACCAAGCGCCCCAAACTCCTGAACCTGTTATACTAAGAACAATTACATAGAACAGAAGAAGATTTCATTGGATCACTGGATGACAAGTGTAGTCAGAAAGGAGAAGAACAAGGCCAAAACGACAACCTGATGAGACTTGGACCGCCTACCAGAGACAAATAGCAGCGGCTAGGGAACAATAAATTGCATGAATACCCTGAGATCTCATATAACTTGAAATTATCACTAATTTTCGTTATTGTTATTTAATTTAATTTAGGTTAGTAACTTCTGCACATTCTATTGTGAACAAATTGTAATCAATAAATATATATTCAAGATGCTCTCGGGATTCGAGCCAGGTGTAGTGATGAAAAGACATCAACGTTTCGGGAGTGTACATCTCTCCCATCTTCAGGATGAATGACTAGCAAGAGTGAAGGGACCAGTACTGTCAGCCAGTACGTACCGAGTAGAAAACACCCAGTCTAGTGTGGAGGTGGTTCACCGCTCCGTTGGAATCTGTGTTTTCTGAGTCGGTCGATTTCCAATTTTAAGGCTGGTTTCCAAGATGGACTAAACTGCAATCCAGCATCCCGGTTCAGTGTACTCTTCTCGGAGGAGATGGCCAGAGCCTCCTTAACCCTCCGTTCCCATAAACCGCTACATTTTGCCAAAATGGTCGTTTCTTTGAAGTTGGCTCTGTGGTCTTTTTCAAAGCAGTGCTCCGCCAGCCCTGACTTTTCAGGCTGCATTAATCGTATGGACCGTTCGTGCTCCTTGACTCTGGTGGAAATGATCCTGCCGGTTTGCCCTATGTACGGCGTCCTGCATTCACAGGGGATACGGTATACCCCTGGTACATTAAGGAGCAGTTTGTCCTTAACCGGCCTCACTAGGTGTTGGATCTTCAAAGGCGGCTTGTGGATGGTTCTGATGTTGTGTTTAGCGAGAATTCTACTGATTCTGCCGGAAAGATTGCCAGTGTATGGGATGCAGGCAGTGGCGGTCGGCTGGTCTGGTGTTTGCTGAGTTTGTGGTTTTCCTCTCTTGGCCTTGGAGATAGAGGCTTCAATATCCTCTACAGAGTAGCCGTTTTGGTGGAATGTGTGCCTCAGGTGCTGCAGCTCTTGTTTTAGGTGGCTGGGATCGGAGATCGACAGAGCTCTGTGGAACAGAGTGTTGAGAACTCTGACCCGTTGAGACTTATGATGGAAACTGTGAGCATTCAAATAGAGGTCAGTATGTGTTGGTTTGCGGTATACTGCATGCCCCAGAGTACCGTTGTTGTTTCTGGAGACCAGGATGTCCAAAAATGGCAGATTTCCGTCCTTCTCAACTTCCATGGTGAACTGAATTTGGGGTCGGAGGCTGTTGAGGTGTGTGAGAAAGCTCGGCAAAGTTTCTCGTCCATGTGGCCATATAACGAATGTGTCGTCAACATACCGGTAGAAAAGAGATGGCTTAAGTGGGGCTGTGGCCAGTATTTCGTGTTCCAGGTGTTCCATGTAGAAATTTGCTATTACTGGTGACAACGGAGAGCCCATTGCCACACCGTCTACCTGTTCATAAAATCTGCCACCAAACAGGAAGAAAGTGGATGTTAGAGTGTGCCAAAAGAGCTCGATGATGTCAGCCGGAAAGTGTTCCTTCAGAAGCTGGATGGTTTCTTGTAGCGGTACCCTTGTAAAAAGAGATACCACGTCGAAGCTGACAAGAAGATCAGATGTGGTATCTCTTTTTACAAGGGTACCGCTACAAGAAACCATCCAGCTTCTGAAGGAACACTTTCCGGCTGACATCATCGAGCTCTTTCGGCACACTTTAACGTCCACTTTCTTCCTGTTTGGTGGCAGATTTTATGAACAGGTAGACGGTGTGGCAATGGGCTCTCCGTTGTCACCAGTAATAGCAAATTTCTACATGGAACACCTGGAACACGAAATACTGGCCACAGCCCCACTTAAGCCATCTCTTTTCTACCGGTATGTTGACGACACATTCGTTATATGGCCACATGGACGAGAAACTTTGCCGAGCTTTCTCACACACCTCAACAGCCTCCGACCCCAAATTCAGTTCACCATGGAAGTTGAGAAGGACGGAAATCTGCCATTTTTGGACATCCTGGTCTCCAGAAACAACAACGGTACTCTGGGGCATGCAGTATACCGCAAACCAACACATACTGACCTCTATTTGAATGCTCACAGTTTCCACCATAAGTCTCAACGGGTCGGAGTTCTCAACACTCTGTTCCACAGAGCTCTGTCGATCTCCGATCCCAGCCACCTAAAACAAGAGCTGCAGCACCTGAGGCACACATTCCGCCAAAACGGCTACTCTGTAGAGGATATTGAAGCCTCTATCTCCAAGGCCAAGAGAGGAAAACCACAAACTCAGCAAACACCAGACCAGCCGACCGCCACTGCCTGCATCCCATACACTGGCAATCTTTCCGGCAGAATCAGTAGAATTCTCGCTAAACACAACATCAGAACCATCCACAAGCCGCCTTTGAAGATCCAACACCTAGTGAGGCCGGTTAAGGACAAACTGCTCCTTAATGTACCAGGGGTATACCATATCCCCTGTGAATGCGGGACGCCGTACATAGGGCAAACCGGCAGGACCATTTTCACCAGAGTCAAGGAGCACAAACGGTCCATACGATTAATGCAGCCTGAAAAGTCAGGGCTGGCGGAGCACTGCTTTGAAAAAGACCACAGAGCCAACCTCAAAGAAACGACCATTTTGGCAAAATGTAGCGGTTTATGGGAACGGAGGGTTAAGGAGGCTCTGGGCATCTCCTCCGAGAAGAGTACACTGAACCGGGACGCTGGATTGCAGTTTAGTCCATCTTGGAACCCAGCCTTAAAATTGGAAATCGACCGACTCAGAAAACACAGATTCCAACGGAGCGGTGAACCACCTCCACACTAGACTGGGTGTTTTCTACTCGGTACGTACTGGCTGACAGTACTGGTCCCTTCACTCTTGCTAGTCATTCATTCAGCTCAGTCGCGTTCCAGACCTCGTAGAGTAAGGACGTGATTGTGAGTTTGCTCCTGCTGCGCGCTGATTGGTGCCAGCGATAGAAGACTCTGCTTCTCCTGCAAATCAGGGTGGATCAGCTCTGGTTCGCAGTATTTATTCTTCTGATCGACATACAATACAGCCTAAGGATTGGCTGTTATATTCGACACGGCAATTGGTCAATCTTCAAGAACATCAAATTGACCTCTCACCAAGTCAACTTTTGTGCTTCTATAGCACCTACTTACGTGACTTACTGACCCGCGGGTAAGATAGCAAGGCTTCAGCCATCAGTCTAAAGACTGGTAAGGCGCCTTTTGGTCCTGGCCCTCTGCTATCTGTGCTAATTAGCGCTCGCACTACTTGTTTGACTAACTCCCAACGATGGCTGATGCTACGTCAAGCAATGCTGATGCTACAACTTCCAACGTTGGAATCACCTTTGTGCCCAACACCAACCAAGGGCAAACGAACCCACCATCAGCAGCAAACCCCTCTCTATACTATCTTGAGGGTGGAAATTTTCAGCTATTTTTGGAGAATGCTCTAATCAGCAATCCCACCATACCTCTTTCGCCTGAAGTGCGTAGTGTGCTGTTGGCTGAAAAGAAGGCAAGAGTTTGCTACATTGCTCACGCCGAGCAACAATTTTTGCAAGCCTTGCATAACCATAGTGTGGCAAGAGAAGAAGTTTCAACCCTGTACAAAATAATGTGCGCGCACAAACTACGGGTTGAGGCTATTAATAGCTACCTCGACGCCCATACAAAGGCCAGTCCAAGTGACCAAGAATGGCAAACCGTCACATCTAAGAGGAAGAGGAATCTGGAACCCTCTTCAAAGAAACCTCTGCAACCTTCTAACAGGTTTCAGCCATTGTCAACCACTAACCAAGACTCAACAGGAGATGACCCTAACATGGACACCTCAGATGGTGCAGTAGCAACTACTACCCAGGCCACAGCTCCAAAGAGGTCAAATAGAACTACACCAATCTTTCTCCGGGACCCAAATAAGGCCCGTGACATAACAAACTACTTAAACACTTCCCACCCTGATGTAATATACACAGTCAGGAACATGAGTGGTACAGTTGCTCTCATGCCTAGCACCCCGGATGATCATCGCAAAATCCGTAAGGTGCTAAGCGACGGATCAGTGCAGTACTTAACAACTTTACTGCCTGAAGAGAAGCTGATGTATGTGACCCTTAAAGACCTGCCCATGTATATCACCGAGGCAGAGGTCACTGCATACCTGAAAGAAAAGGGTTATCCTGTAGAGCGAGTAGGGCAGTTGCGCTCTAATAGAAGTCAACCACCACAACTTCTACCTCACTTTCGTGTGGCCCTCAAGAAGGAGGCACAGTCGCAAAATATATACAAGGAGAACAAAATGTTCAACGCCTTAATACGTGTTGAGCAATTGTTCCGATTAAAACTAAGAATAATGCACGGGATATTACCGATACATTAAGAGCAAAGATGATCAGTGAAATTGAAAGTGACGATAAATAGGCAGATGAATTTGGGGAAGAAGAAATTGATTTAGATATGAACAGGGATATAAGGATTACGAGTTCTTTTCCAGTGTTAATCATCCTATTGAACAATTAGATAACATACAACTAACAAACAGTAACACAGACACAACTTCCCAAAATGTGCAACTTCTAGAAATGTTGGCAGGCTATGTAGCGCATAGATTTAAAAAAATCAAAAAGAATAAACAAACGCATAGGTGACACAGAAAACATATAGAACATTTATTTGAGATGAAAATAATACTGGTCGATTAGATCTTATTCTTTCTCATAGAATGTCCACCTGCCAAGCCATTACAGTGCACTAACTGTCAACAGTTCCAGCACAGTGCAGCAGGATGTCGACTGAAGCCAGTATGCTCCTTTTGTGGCGAGTCTGGTCACAAACGTTCCGACTGCCAACGTCCAGGAGTGCAGGGAACTACACCCACCTGTTTCAACTGTGGGGGCGACCACTCTTGCAGATATGCAAAGTGCCCCGTCTGGCAGGAGGCCAGAATTGAAATGCATCTAAATAAAAACGGGCAACGCACCCGTTTCGACGCAGCACCAAGGAGTGGGAACCCCTTAGGCCTGCCCAAGGAAGCATTTAGAGGTGCCCGCTTCCCAGGACTAGGGCCTGCAGAACGAATACAGCATGTTGACTATGCTGCTGCCCTAACATCTGGATCCACACCATCCACGTCATCAGCCAATTTACCGGCAATACCAACGCCTGTGCAAATAACTACAACAGTTTCACCAGCTCCAAGAGCCGCTCCACCACAGCAAACTGCAAATGCAACAGGTGCTACCAGTATAAATACTGCTGCTTCAAAGAAAGCACCAATGGCGGTATTGCAAGCAAAGCCACTCCCACCTCGGCAACCTGCACAGAAGCGCCTATTGGCCTATCCGCCGCCACCTCAAAGGACGCAGAACAATGCATTAGTTCCAGATGAGCGTTTCCTGAACTTAATGGCAAAGATCCCATTACATCTTCAAGCGGACTTTGCCACAGTTCTAGCCGAGGCCCTTGCCCAGAGGCCAGCTTCAATCGCATCTGAGACAGTTCTGGTATTCACCGTCCCAGTATGGCAGACAGGAATGAAGCAATTACCAACATCCTCGGGCTTAAGATCTGCTCATGGAACGCAAACGGCATTCGTGGCAAGCTGCAAGAAGTTAAAAACTTTCTTGCAGTTAATAAAATCAACGTCCTACTGGTCCAAGAGACCCATCTATCTGGGAACCAAAAAGCCACGATACCAGGCATGATCTGTCACAGAAGTGACCGTGACGATGGATTTGGTGGAACCGCCATTTATATTAGTCGCTACATCCGGCACCATCGCCTACACCTTGAAACCAACTATGGCCTGGAAGGGACCGGCATCCAAGTGGCTACGAATAGAGGGCCCCTAAATATATACTCTATATATATTCCACCAGGGCGACCCATCAGTCACCAGGACTTGGATGCTGTATTTATCGCAGATACACCCACTATAGCTATGGGTGACTATAACGCGAAAAACCAGCTATGGAACTCTACGATCAGGAATCATCGTGGAATGGTACTTGAAAGTTACCTAGATCGTAGAGGACTCATCGTTTTAGCTCCAGCGTCGCCTACCATTACCCATGGCGACCGACGTCCACCAGATTGGCTGGATATTGCAGTTCTAAAGAACATCCGCACACATCCGACTCTATTTTCACTTCCAGAGCTCTCTTCGGACCATTACCCGGTGCTGCTGATATTCAGGGTAAGGCCTACTGTCAAAGGCCCTGCAAACGCAGTAAATCCCAGGCGGACGAACTGGAGTAAATACACCACACTAATGGCAGAACAACCAGCCATCCTACATCCATGCCATAATACCAGGGACGCGGACCATCTCGCGGCCAACATTACTGCTACCATGGTCACAGCTATGACAGAGGCTACCCCTCCTCGGCGTCACTTCTCAAGCAACCAGAAACCTCTCCCTCATGAACTTCGCCAGCTCATCGCGGCTAAGAACAGGGCACGACGCAAGTACCAACTCACGCGTGACCCGACGGACAAGAGAGAGTGGAACAGATTACAGTCCATTCTCAAAATGGAACTTAACGACCATGTCAACGAAGAATGGGAACGTCGCCTGGGCACTCTGGATACGGAAGATTCTTCCCTCTGGAGAATGTCCAAGGCCATACTACGAGTTCCCACTTCTGATCCACCTCTCAGTGACGGCAGAAGACTTGCCCAATCCACTAGGGAGAAGGTTGACTTGATGGCAGAACATCTAGCCTCCACCTTTTATCCGGCAGAACCTCTTGACGCCGAGATTGCAGAAGAAGTTGTGACAGTGGTGCGTAACTTTCTAGCAGCACCCCCTGATGAGGAAGAAGTATCCCTCACTACTGTTGAGGAAGTTAGGAGTTTTTTAGCCTCTGTCCGGCCATACAAAGCTGCGGGTAATGATACCCTTCCCTACGCAGCCTTCAAAGCGCTCCCACCTGACTGGATGACTCTACTAGTTCATCTCATCAACAGCTTGCTTCGTCTTGCACACTTCCCGGCTGCATGGAAACATGCGCACATCATCACCCTGCCAAAGCCGGGAAAAGACGCCAAAGATCCAGGCAATTATAGACCTATCAGCCTACTACCAGCCATCAGCAAGCTGTTTGAAAAGGTCATCCAAAAGCGCCTACAGACCATGCTTGACAGACACAATATTCTTCGCCCGGAACAATTTGGTTTTCGGCGGAATCATTCCACAACCCACCAACTTCTTCGCCTCGTGGACCAAGTGATAACCGGCTTTAATAACCGGCATTATGTTGCAGCCCTGTTTCTGGATATCTCTCGTGCATTCGATACAGTATGGCATGAAGGCCTCATCCACAGACTGATAAACTATGACACACCGTCATACCTGGTCCATCTAATACATAATTTTCTATCGAACAGAACTTTTATAGTTAAGAAGGACAGCATCCAATCCCATACATTCTACATCAACGCAGGGGTACCCCAAGGCAGTGTTCTGGGCCCCCTGTTGTTTCTAACATACATAAATACCCTTCCTTGTCTCCAGGGCTGCAACCTCTACCTATTTGCCGACGATACTGCTATTACAACTTCATCATCCCACCACTTAATAGCAGTACAACGTCTTCAACGCTACGCTGATATGCTCACAGCATGGTTTACAGCGTGGCGACTCAAGATAAATGCCAACAAGTCGAAAGCCGTAACCTTCTCCAGACGTCACCTCCTAGATGTCGACGATCTTCGCCTGGCCGGCGAAATAGTTCCTTGGTCCACGGAAGTAACATATTTAGGAGTACTTCTAGATATGCGTCTGACGTGGAAGGCGCATATCTCAACACTAGCCAACAAAATAAACAAAAGAATGGGGATGCTTTACCCATTATATAATAAGAATTCTCCTATGTCACTGAGGAACAAAATCCTTATTTACAAGCAAGTGATAAGGCCTGCATTAACATATGCCTGCCAAGTCTGGGGCGCTTCAGCGAAGACCAACTTATACCCGCTACAGGTATTACAGAACAGATACCTGAGAACATCAGTAGGAGCCGACTGGTACATCCCCAATGCAAACATCCACGCTGACCTGAGAATCCCAACGCTCTTAGAACGCATCAAGAGCCTCGCTAACAATTTCTATGCTCAACTGCCAGGCAGCTTCAATGAGCTAATACGTGGACTTGGGGAGTACGACATAGACCCCGGTGAAACATACAAACGCCCCAGACTTGTATTGACAAATCCCTGACCGATTAAAATCGGCCCAAAACCATGACAAAAAAAAAAAAAAAAAAAAAAAAACAAACAAACAAACAACAACATTCATTCATAATTCATTATAACCCCATCATAATAAAAAAACCCCACCATCTAACCACCATCTTTCTACAACAACAATCTCTGTACCAGTAAGGGTTTATAACCCGGAATGGAAACAGTCAAGGGCGCCTCCCATAGGGAGGATAACCCCTTAACGACCCCCCTACGAGTGGTAGCTAGTCATTCATCCTGAAGATGGGAGAGATGTACACTCCCAAAACGTTGATGTCTTTTCATCACTACACCTGGCTCGAATCCCGAGAGCATCTTGAATATGTTCGTCGCCAGGAAAGCTACAAATCTTATTTTGTAATCAATAAGTTTCAATAAATCAAAATATCCGCACACTATGTCCAGATATGAGAAATTAGGTATCTGGACATAGCTGGCAGATATTATTTTATTTTTTTTATATACACTTTACTACAGTGTATAGAAAAAAACCAAAAGAAATATAGAAATAAGATCCAAGGGACACTTTAAAAATGTAAAAAACAAACGGTTGGAAAAATCAGCAGTTGCCACTCCCTTTTGGACAGAAAACCACAACATAAAGCCAGAACTGAAGCTCCTCAAACATGTAACAGGAAAACAAGAGCTGTCCATGTGGGAACAAATCTTCATTTTCAAAAATGGAAACAAGTGTATTCAATTTCGACATCTCTAAGAAAGATATCTTCAGCAAGTTCCTTGAACCACCACCAGAGGAGACCTCAGAGAAAACATCGCCATCCACACCAGGGAGAACCAGTTTATATCCAATTGATAATGGAGGAAAGTCAAGCCTTCGAAACATGTTCTGGTAAATTATAAGTGTTTGTAGTGTTATTAATTGACTCAACTTCTTGGTTTAAATTTTCTAACCAGTTTGCACATACCATTGCAAATTATGTAAAATCAGATGGACTTGATGCTGCGCACAGCAAAGTTTATAAACTACGTGAACTGATTTTAATATTTCTTTCCACTACTGCAAGTGCAGAAAGCAGTTTTTTAGCCTTGAAATAAATAAAATCTTATTTATGAGTAACACAAGGACAAATCAATCTGAGCAACTTGTCTCTTCTATCAGTGGAAAAAGACATATTTGTTTCATTGACAAGACACAATGAGGAATTGTTTTTTTTATATAGTGATAGTGCAATTTACCCATAAAAACAGATGACTGGAATTCAGGTATGGTAAAATTGTTCATTTTAATTTTTTAATGTTGTTTAGCTTCTTTCAAGAAAAATTTATTTAAGTGCACTGTTCATGAAAATATTTAATCAAAAACCCTTGTTATCTGGGTCTGGTAGGCCTGTTGTTTTTTTTTTTTTTTTGTAGTGTTTTAGTGTTTAACCCCTGCTTTTACTACATATGGCACTGCAGGCAGTGACACTGTTGATGCATGGAATGAAGATGGAGCACCGGTGGAATCAGACGATGGGAGAAATCGAAGAACCCTGCACTGCCTTGTCTACTACAAGTCCCACATGTAATCACCTGGGATTGAATCTGAGCCACTTGTGTGAGCAGCGAATAGTCTGGCTACTCGGCCAGAGTAGGCATAGTGAGAGCCTAAATCACAATCTCAATGTATGCAACTGCTATATAGTGCTGGGTTCAAGGGCCTTAGAACATCCATTTGCGGCAAAGTCTTATCATGGAATTTCTGGGTGTAATATAATACTTGCTCTCATCTAGTATAGGTAGAGAAGTTAAAAATTAAGTTAATATTAGTTAATATTTTGTTTTCTTTCTCAAATCAAGAACTTTCTGAATAACCCACATACCTCAGACTAACTAAAATTGCTATTCATGAGTTGGGTTTAATTTATGAGTTAAAGTCACTATTATTCATCACTAATGTTTAATATAATCCAGCCTATGATGAAGAATGTAATATAAAAATTATTTAATTTACAGGCAGAACTTGGAGACCTAATGGTTTCCATGGCATACTTACCATCTGCTGAACGCTTGACTGTTGTGATTATGAAGGCTCGGAACCTGAGAGTTGTAGATGATACACGATTATCTTCAGGTCAGCATACAATTTAACATAATTCTTAGTGATATACCTTGAATCATATATTCTTTTCTCCCCTACCTTCCTTTGTCATGTTTATTTGCTCAATAACTACTCAGTGGTATTAACATGTCAACTACCTGCTTACTTGAACACTGTTTTTACATTATTACATACTACCATTTCAAAAATAAGATGCACATATACATGTATATTTCTCTTTGACTTTCATGCCTTGTAGATACATATATATTTTTTAAAAGTAAGTAGGTATAAAAATTAGACAAGCAACTGCAATGTAAGATTTCCTTTAAAAGAGCTGAGATAAAATTGTCATCTGTAAATTAATACATATCCAGACCTGTGGTCATATTTATAAATAACCTTTGTGCTAGCAATATTCTTATTTGAAGATGATACACACTGCTAACCCCAAACTCTTAAAGGGGAACAAAACACAAAAATGAATATTTCATTGGCCATGTCAGTTTATTTATCATCAAGAATAGATCATCATAGTGGGGTCGTTTAGGGGTTATCCTCCCTATGGGAGGCACCCTTGACTTCTACCATACAGGGTTATAAACCCTTACTGGCTTAGAGATGGTTTTTTTTTTTTTTTTTTTTTTTTTTTTTTTTTTTTTTTTTTTTTTTTTTTTTAAATTGATGGTTTTAGGCCGATTTTAGTCTGTCAGGGATTTGTCAAAACAAGTCTGGGGCATTTATATGTTTCGCCACGGTCTATGTCGTACTCCCCAAGTCCACGTATTAGCTCGTTAAAGCTGCCTGGAAGTTGAGCATAAAAGCTGTTTGCAAGGCTCTTGATGCGCTCTATGAGCGTAGGGAATGACAGGTCAGCGTGGATGTTCTCATTGGGGATGTACCAGTCGGCTGCTACTGATGTTCTCAGGTATCTGTTCTGTAATACCTGTAGCGGGTATAGGTTGGTCTTCGCTGTGGCGCCCCAGACTTGGCAGGCATAAGTTAGTGCAGGCCTAATCACTTGCTTATAGATGAGGATCTTGTTCCTCAAAGACATGGGAGACTTCTTATTGTATAATGGGTACAACATCCCCATTCTTTTGCTTACTTTGTTGGCTAGTGTTGAGATATGCGCCTTCCACGTCAGACGCATATCTAGAAGTACACCTAAATATGTTGCTTCCGTGGACCATGGAACTATTTCACCAGCTAGGCGAAGATCATCAACATCTAGGAGGTGATGTCTGGTGAAGGTGATGGCTTTAGACTTGTTGGCATTTATCTTAAGTCGCCACGCTGTAAACCATGCTGTGAGCATATCAGCGTAGCGTTGAAGTCTTTGTACTGCAATCAGATGGTGGGATGATGAAGTTGTGATTGCAGTGTCGTCTGCAAATAGGTAGAGGTTGCAGCCCTGGAGACGAGGAAGTGTATTTATGTATGTTAGAAATAGCAGGGGGCCCAGAACACTGCCTTGGGGTACCCCTGCATTGATGTAGAATGTATGGGATTGAATGCTGTCCTTCCTTACTATAAAAGTTCTGTTGGACAGGAAATTGTGTATTAGATGGACCAGGTATGACGGAGTGTCATAGTTTATCAGTCTGTGGATGAGGCCTTCATGCCATACTGTATCAAACGCATGGGAGATATCCAGAAAAAGGGCTGCAACATAATGCCGGTTATTAAAGCCGGTTATCACTTGGTCCACGAGGCGAAGAAGTTGGTGGGTTGTGGAATGCTTCCGCCGAAAACCAAATTGTTCGGGGCGAAGGATGTTATGTCTGTCAAGCATGCTCTGTAGGCGCTTTTGGATGACTTTTTCAAACAGCTTGCTGATGGCTGGCAGTAGGCTGATAGGTCTATAGTTGCCTGGGTCTTTGGCATCTTTACCCGGCTTTGGCAGGGTGATGATGTGCGCATGTTTCCATGCAGCCGGGAAGTGTGCAAGACGAAGCAAGCTGAAGAGATGGACTAGTAGAGTCATCCAATCAGGTGGGAGCACTTTGAAGGCTGTGTAGGGAAGGGTATCATTACCCGCAGCTATGTATGGCCGGACAGAGGCTAATAAACTCTTAACTTCCTCTACAGTAGTGAGGGATGCTTCTTCCTCATCAGGGGGTGCTGCTAGGAAGTTACGCACCACTGTCACAACTTCTTCTGCAATCTCGGCGTCAAGAGGTTCTGCCGGATGAAAGGTGGAGGCTAGATATTCTGCTATCAAGTCAACCTTCTCCCTAGTGGACTGGGCAAGTCTTCTGCCGTCTGTGAGAGGTGGATCAGAAGTGGGAACTCGCAGTATAGCCTTGGACATTCTCCAGAGGGAAGAGTCTTCCATATCCAGAGTGCCCAGGCGACGTTCCCATCCTTCATTGATATGGTCGTTAAGTTCCATTTTGAGAATGGACTGTAATCTGTTCCACTCTCTCTTGTCTATCGGGTCGCGCGTGAGTTGGTACTTGCGTCGTGCCCTGTTCTTAGCCGCGATGAGCTGGCGAAGTTCATGAGGGAGAGGTTTCTGGTTGCTTGAGAAGTGACGCCGAGGAGGGGTAGCCTCTGTCATAGCTGTGACCATGGTGGTTGTAATGCTGGCCGCAAGATGGTCTGCGTCCATGGTATTATGGCACGGATGTAAGATGGTTGGTTGTTCGGCCATTAATGTGCTATATTTGCTCCAATTTGTTCTGCGAGGATTAATGGTTCTTGCAGAGGCTTGGATGGAAGGCTGGACTTTGAACAGTAGTATGACTGGGTAATGGTCTGATGAAAGTTCTGGGATTGAGAAGATTTGAGGGTGCTGACGAATGTTTTGGACAATGGCAATATCTAGCCAGTCAGGTGGTCGACGGTTGTCATAATTGATGGTCGGTGATGCTGGAGCAAGCACAACAGGGCCTCTTCTCTCCAGGTAGCTTTCAAGTACCATGCCTCTGTGATTTCTAATCGTAGAATTCCAGCATGGAGTTTTGGCGTTGAAATCGCCCATGGCTATAGTGGTCGAGCCATGTATGAACACAGCGTCCAGATCTCGTTCCCTGATACATCTACCTGGTGGTATGTAGGTAGAGAAGAGGTTAAGTGGTCCTCTATTGGTTGCCACTTGTATTCCAGTACCTTCAAGGCCATCAGTGGTAATAAGCTGCAGGCGATGGTGTTGTATGTTGCAATTTATGTAAACGGCCGTTCCACCAAAGCCATCGTCGTGGTCACTTCTGTGACAGATCATGCCTGGTATCGTGGCTTTTTGGTTCCCAGATAGTTGGGTCTCTTGGACCAGTAGAGCATTTATTTTGTTTACTGCAAGAAAGTTTTTAAGTTCTTGCAGCTTGCCACGAATGCTGTTTGCGTTCCATGAGCAGATCTTAAGCCCGAGGATGTTGGTAATTGCTTCATTCCTGTCTGCCATACTGGGACATAAACGTAAATACGGTGTACACCAGTACGGTTTCAGAGGCAATTGAAGCTGGCCTCTGAGCAAGGGCCTCGGCTAGAACTGTGGCAAAGTCCGCTTGAAGATGTAATGGGATCTTTGCCATTAAGTTTAGGAAACGCTCATCTGGCACTAATGCGTTGTTCTGCGTTCTTTGAGGTGGTGGCGGATAGGCCAATAGGCGCTTCTGTGCAGGTTGCCGAGGTGGGAGTGGCTTGGCTTGTATTACCGCTATTGGTGCTTTCTTTGAAGCAGCAGTATTTATACTGGTAGCACCTGTTGCATTTGCAGTTTGCTGCGGTGGAGCGGCTCTTGGAGCTGGTGATACTGCTGTAATCATTTGCTCAGGCGTTGGTGTTGCCGGTATATTGGCTGATGATGTGGATGGTGTGGACCCAGATGTTAGGGCTGTAGCATAGTCAACATGCTGTATTCATTCAGCAGGCCCTAGTCCTGGGAAGCGGGCACCTCTAAATGCTTCCTTGGGCAGGCCTAAGGGGTTCCCACTCCTTGGTGCTGCGTCGAAACGGGTACATTGCCCGTTTTTATTTAGATGCATTTCAATTCTGGCCTCCTGCCAGACGGGGCATTTTGCATATCTGCAAGAGTGGTCCCCCCCCCACAGTTGAAGCAGGTTGGTTTGGTTCCCTGCACTCCTGGAAGTTGGCAGTCGGAACGTTTGTGACCTGACTCGCCACAAAAGGAGCTTACTGGCTTCAGTCGACATCCTGCTGCACTGTGCTGGAACTGTTGTCAGTTAGTGCACTGTAATGGCTTGGCAGGTGGACGATAAGGCTCAACGCGTATTAAGGCGTTGAACATTTTGTTTTCCTTATATATATTTTGAGAGTGCACCTCCTTCTTGAGGGCCACACGAAAGTGAGGTAGAAGTTGTGGTGGTTGACTTCTATTAGAGCGCAATTGCCCTACTCGCTCTACAGGAAAACCCTTTTCTTTAAGGTATGCAGTGACCTCTGCCTCGGTGATATACATGGGCAGGTCTTTAAGAGTCACATACATCAGCTTCTCTTCAGGCAGTAAAGTTGTTAAGTACTGCTTAGCACCTTACGGATTTTGCGATGATCGTCCGGGGTGCTAGGCATGAAAGCAACTGTTCCACTCATGTTCCTGACTGTGTATACCACATCAGGGTGGGAAGTATTTAAATAATTAGTTATATCACGGGCCTTCTTTGGGTCCCGGAGAAAGATGGGTGTAGTTTTATGTGACCTCTTTGGAGCTGTGGCCTGTGTAGTAGTTGCTACTGCACCATCTGAGGTGTCCATGTTAGGGTCATCTCCTGTAGTAGCCTGAAGTGTACTTGAATCTTGGTTGGTGGTTGCCAATGGCTGAAACCTGTTAGAAGATTGCACAGGTTTCTTTGAAGAGGGTTCCAGATTCCTCTTCCTCTTAGAAGTGACGGTTTGCCATTCCTGGTCACATGGACTGGCCTTTGCATGAGCGTCGAGGTAGCTATTAATAGCTTCAACCCGTAGCTTGTGCGCGCACATGATTTTGTACAGGGTTGAAACTTCTTCTCTTGCCACATTATGGTTAGGCAAGGCTTGCAGAAATTGTTGCTCGGCCTGAGCAATGTAGCAAACTCTTGCCTTCTTTTCAGCCAACAGCACACTACGCACTTCAGGCGAAAGAGGTATGGTCGGATTGCTGATTAGAGTATTCTCTAAAAATAACTGCAAATTCCCACCCTCAAGATAGTAGAGAGAGGATTTTGCTGCTGATGGTGGGTTTGTTAGCCCTTGGTTGGTATTGGGCACAGAGGTAGTTCCAACGTGGGATGTTGTAGCATCAGCATTGCTTGATGTAGCTTCAGCCATCGTTGGAGTTAGTCAGAATAGTCGTGCGAGCACAGATAGCAGAGGGCCAGGACCGAAAGGCGACTTACCAGTCTTTTGACTGATGGCTGAAGCCTTGCTATTTTACCCGCGGGTCAGTAAGTCATGTTAGTAGGTGCTATAGAAGCACAAAAGTTGACTTGATGAGAGGTCAATTTGATGTTGTTGAAGATTGACCAATTGCCATGTCGAATGTAACAGCCAATCCTTAGGCTGACTTGTAAGACGATCAGTAGTATAAATACCGCGAACCAGAGCTGATCCACACTGATTCGCAGGAGAAGCACAGTCTTCTATCGCTGGCACCAATCAGCGCGCAGCAGGAGCAAACACACAATCACATCCGTACTCTAAGAAGCTTGGATCGCGACTGAAGAAAAGTGTGTCATCAAGAATAGATAGCAATGCTAGCAGTTTTACCGTCCCAAGGTGAGTGGTTCTCATGTTACTCACAGTTGTTGATATGACTCATGACGTCAGTTATTCCACTGAACTCAAATAAGATGTGATCTTTTAAATGACAAACAAGGTTCACACGTTAATACCAGTAAGTGATAAACAGCAGTCCAACATATGCCTTGAAAATGAGTGAATGTAATATCTGTCATTATCAGTTTGAACCTAAAAGATATGATTTTGAAGATTTAAACCATTCTGATAGTGACTGACACAGTGTGAACACCAAACACTATGCTGATACCATGCATTGGTGTATGTAGAAGGTCATTATATGAAAAATGTATACTTTGTGGAGCATACCTGAGATGAAAAATGTGATATCTCTCCAAATTGCAAGTTTGTATAGAATGTTGAATATGAGCCAAATCTTTTAAGAAGCTACTATCCAAAATAATTTTCTTCAGAGCATGATAGGCATTTGAATCACCTTTAATCCATAATTTATTTATTTTGTCTTCTTACAACAATTCATCATGTCCACAAAATTTCCATTTACCATTTCCTAGCCATTTATGTTCATTTTATATGGGGAAGAATTGATGTAAATTTTTCAATTAATATGGCACTGTTCTTGCTACAGTTAAGTGCAGCTCACCATAAGCGGTTATTTTGTCGTAGCTTTCCATACCATCAACTCTGCATATTACTTTTCTACCATTTTAATTTTTTTCATTAGCCTTTTAGACAAATGCCATACATCAAATTCATGTTCTGTGTACCGAGTTTTTAACAGATATCTTGTACCCTTATGTCTGTCAGTGAAAAAAGTTCCAACTTTATACATTTCCTGTTTCACCAGCCTAGTCATTACATTGTTGCAAGCAGCCTTTATCAAATCGCTTTTCACCATACCTACTTGTACTAATTCAAAATCAAGAATTTTGCAAGAATTTAAATCCATGATAGAATAGACTAAATAGTTGGTTGAAAATCCTGGGAAGTCATACTGCCCAACCCCTTCCATAGGTATAACACAACCTTTTAATGAATTCAAGTTCTTTTTTCTTTCTTGAACCCAAATTGATGTAATAACTGGTGTCACCATGTTTCAAATGGTTTTATCAAATATAGGCCTTAAAAATTGCCAAACCCTGTGATTTGCAGAAAGACTTAAATTTCTGAAACAATATATCTACCAGATAATAATGAACTTGCTATTAAAGTGTTTCTTCTAGTTTCTTTCCTCATACATTTTATAATTTCCAAGTGAATGTATTACTGCAATAACATACTGTTTAACACATAGCATTGCCTATTTAATGTAATGAGAAATTATTTTCATTCCAATTCTACATTAAACACATAGGTACCTTAAAGATAAAAGTAGAGATGTACAAGCAACAATAAAATATTCTGCTGTAGCTTCATTTCCATGTATGATGAAACACTCTCCTTCTCCTACTTTTTCTTCCTCGTTGTTACTTGTATCAAAATCTGAAGTATCAGATTCGTAGAAATTTTCATTCAGCTTATCCCGATCTTCCTCATCATTATCGTGGGTATATTCCTTACGAATTCAGTACCTTGTTCACATTTTACTTATGAATTCTTTTTTTTTTAGTCACCTTCTATTCTGGATTCTCTTTCATTACTTTTATCATCATCCCCTTTGTTGTCAGTTTTATTGCAAATAACACTCCCATAATTTGGAAACAATGCTTTAATGACTTCTAGCCTCATATTGTTCTGTTCTTTGTCTTTAGTTCTTGGATGAAGGTGAAGAATCAATTAGTGTCTTACTAACTTGAAGTATCTTCATTTCTCCTTATAGTAGGAATAGCTCCAAGTTTTAATAAAACTGCTGTTTTAATAACTATATGTATTCATAATCATGCCATTAAAATGGAGGAACCAAGCAAACAATCTTTTCTTTTGCAAAATTCTACCCATATTCCACATCTTTTGGGAGATTTGTCTCTGTTTGGAAACAAGTGAAAATGAATTCCCTTGTATGTTTCGCTTCTTGCATTCCAGTCATACGCACAACATTGAGGCATTTTATTTTTCACAGTATTACATCGTTTGCATAATACTAAACTGACTCAGTAACACCACCATAATTTTTTTTTTAAAATTTTTTTATTAACGTCCTCCAACATTGTGTCATATCGGATGAATGAATGAAATGAAATGGGTGAAATGATGCTCAAATGAGCCCGAGGTCCATGGAGCTTTAAGTTACCCGACATTCGTCTTCTCAGGGTAGGGAAAACCTCGGAAAAAAACCTTACCCGGATAACTTACCCTAAGCGAGATTCGGACTCGCAACCTCTTGAATGTGAGGCAGACACGCTAACCATCATGCTATCGAGGCGGGCACCACCATAAAGTGCACTGCCCTTGAACTTCAGTACAAACAAGAACAATTTATGAAAACATATTAGTGCACAAGCAGCAATAAGCAAGTTGTGAATTTCCTCATACCTGCAGCACATAGATGGAGTCGATGACATGTGAGGTGTTTAGTATTTTGCTTGCACAGCAATAACGGTGTCACTTAGGAATAAAACAATCTTACTACTGCGTTTTAAAGGTTATTATAACCTATATTTAGGGAGAAACATGGTTTTTGTGTTACGTTCCCCTTCAAAGATTTTAACCCAGCTGAATATTAAAAGCATTTTGTACAGATTATATTATATATTTACAACTTCAGAAAGCAAACTCTGATGACAACCACTAAATGGCCTAGCAAGATGCAGCCATTTAACCATCACCCAATCTGTTATGCAAGTTACTATGTAGCAACTATTAGCATCTAACTTATCATACTGAATAGATACCACAAATATAAATCTTCTATCCTTGGTTAAGGTGCTGGTGATTTACTGTATATTCAAATATATAGATCATATATGGATAATGGAGCTTTCAGTACTTCGGCAAAAAAGGTATGTTTGTAATTGCTAAATAGTGACATTTTGTTGCTCTATTTCATAAAGAAAATATTCTATGGTCACAACCCAATTGATAATTTTGCTATTAATCACAGGTTAAATTTAAATAAGATTATTAGCAAAAGCAAGATATCCCCTGATGAAGCAAAAGTTTTGGCACTATAAACTATGTACACAAATTATCAACCTAAAAACTGGACGTATGTTTATACAGATGGATTTCTTTTGGATAAGAGTGGAGCTGGAGCTAGTAGAATGTATCAGCTCTCTTTCTATAAACATGTTGGAAGAAATATCATAAATTTTAATGGTGAAATTGAAGCTATTTGTTTATCTCTCCAAAACATTGATGTTTGGCTACGGCATTGCAAAAATATTGTTATATTATCAGACTCCAAAGCAGCAATCAAAGCTATAACATCAACCACTTTCCCAAAACTGCAAAAAGTTTTAGAAGTTCAAAATATGATTCAGATCATTAAAAGACCTGGTAAATATAGTCTTACAATGGATTCCAACCCATTGTCCAGTACAGGAGAATGAGAGAGCTGACCTATTGGAAAAAAATAGGGTGAAAAATTATGAAAAAATAAACAAAATCATTTTTATATGAATCTATCAAAAGAATCATAAAGAAAAGAAATGATGAATGCTACAACTCCAGATTAATTGAAATAGTTGGAAACAAAAATCTCAAAACACTCCTAGAAAATCCTTCTACAATTCCAGACTTACCACAAAAATTTGCAGTTGCTCAGTTGAGGCTTACATGATTAGCACCTCTACAAAATTGATATATTATCATCACTGAAGTGTATGCTGTGTTCTCAAGATGTAGAAATGGACGGAGAACATCTAATACACTGTATAGCACTCCAAGATTATCAAGATATTTATTCATTTATTTGTCAAATGGCAGGTATATTGACAAAAATAAGAAACCAGTAATATCTATAAGAGGTAGAACTGGAACTTTAAAATTCAACGCCACAACTGGGATTTGAACCACAGACCTTCCGCTTGTCTGTGGTTCAAATCCCAGTTGTGGCGTTGAATTTTTAAGTTCCAGTTCTACCTCTTAAACTTTGCCCACACACGGCTTGTGTGTTTAAAAACACCAACAGTAAGTTTGTTGGCATAAATAAATAATAATAACCAGTAATATCATTCACTCATTAATCTTTGAGCTTCCCAATATCTCTTGCTCTCAGTTGCTCATTTTAGTCTTGGATGGATTTTAAAATAGTCTCAGTCCATTTCCTTGTGTAGGTTGCATAGTTTGCAGTTCAGGGATGACAGTAATCCTATCTGGTGCACATGCTTTGCTAGAATGTTGTGACCTGTAGTCAGTCAAAACATTCTAACTGCTTCTGTTCTTGGTCTTTCAGAGTTATTGGTCATATTGTTTTTCCAGTCTTTAGAGGATATTTGGCTTCCTAGTGTTTGGTCATGCTATTCTTTTATTGTAGCTTTAACATATAATTTTGACGATTGGTATGAGAGTGGATGTGATAATGGTAGGGATATCTTTGCTCCCTTTTTAGCCAAGAAGTTGGCCTTCTCATTCCCAGAGATTTGGCAGTGCCCTGGAATCCATTGCAGGGATACAGTCTTGTTAAATGTTTTCAGTTGAGTTATTATGTTGCGGCGGGTTTTGAATTTTACTGATGAAGGTGTGTCTGAAGAGCTTATAGCCTGAATAGCAGCTTTGGAGTCTGATAGAGTTACTGCTTTGGTAAATTTCTTGAGATGGAGTGGTAATTGGCTGAGGTCAGTGTGAACAGCTTTAATCTCTCCATCATATGCTGTTAAATGTTTTCCAACTGGGAGAGGTTTTAGCTGAGAGCCATCAGTGTATATTCGGAGTCACATGTCTTCAGGGGATCTTATATTTATTGTTTCTAGAGCTAGTTGCCTCAAGCTGGAGGTTTCAGCAGAGGCTTTGGTGACTGGCTCAACTAGATTTGCATAAGAGTCTACAGTGTCGCTTTCCGTAGGGTTTGCTTAGCAGCACTTCCTGATGTTGGTATTTTATGGAAAATTTTGATCTGAGGTTTTCTTCTTGCTAGATGAAACCATGCTGAGTTTCCATGTGTCTGGGTCCATTATAATATGTTTTCCATTAATTATCGTATGAGTTTTTCATGCAATAGTATTGCTTTTTCTTCTATGTGGGCCTGCAGTGATTTTAGGTCTGTAAGCAATATTATTGAGTCTATCATAGATGTTTTGACACCCCCTGTTATAAGCCTTAGTGCCTGGTTCTGCAGCTTTTCAAGTGAGCTGTGTAGTTTCTCTGAGGCAGTGATTAGGGGTTCACAGTAGATGATAATGTTGGAAGGATATACATCTTGTATGTAGTTGGTAGTGTGCTATGTGCACAGCACTATTTGCTTCCTGCTAAGTGCTTTAGAATATGAAACTGTTTGAATACAGCATTCTCTACTTGATGTTTCCAGGTTAGTTTGTAGTCAAATGTTGTGCCTAAGTAAGTAGGTAAATGCATCAGCCTATGAGAGTGCTAAATTTTTGTACTGCAGGTGTGGTCAGATGGATTGATGTGCTAATGAGGTCTAGAATTTTGTTTTGGCCATATTTATGGTCATGTTGTTTCTATTGCACCAGTTCTCCAACATTTTAAGAGCTTGGTTTAGTATGCACTCCATTGTACTTTCTGCTTTTGTTTTTGAGACAGGTCCAAAAGACAAGGTCGTCACCATATAGTAGACAGTTGATTCCAGGTACTGAATTTAGTTACTCTAGGAGATTGGTAATATATAGAATGAAAAGTCACAGCTAGTTGTTGCTCCATGGGGTACACCAGTTTGCATTATTGTGTGCTTTGATGAAGAGTTTTGCTGCCTAACAGAGCATACCTAACATGATCTTTCGGAGAGGAATGATATTAACCAATTTAACATACTAATGTTGGATCAAATTCCTGCCTTGGCCAGTTTCAATGTCAAGTTTTTCTTCCATATACTGTCATAGGCACTTTTGAAATCGATGAATACCACCATTAATACTTCTCTGTTATCCAGCACATCCTTAATGTGTTGACTTAATTTTATAACTTGCTGACTTGTTGATCTAAATTTCCTGAATCCGGCCTGTTCACTTGCTATGATTCCATATCATTCAAGGTACCAAGATAATCTATTGTTGGCCATTTGTTCCATTGTCTTGGTCATGTGGCTTAGAAGTAAAATAGTTCTGTAGTTGTTAAGTTGTTGCGGTCTTTTCCTATTTTACATTCTCTACTACTTATAGTAAAGTAGAGGAAGTATTGTATTCCACCTAAAAATTCTATGTCAAGGAGACCCCCTGAATCCAAAAAGGGCATTTTTAGAAAAAGGTCTGTGTGTTTGTGTGCGAGCAAGCATGCATGCGTGCATGTGGGTGTGTGTAGGTATGGGTGTTTGTGGGTGGGGGTGGGGGTGTAGATGGGTGTGTGGGTGGGCTGGTGTGCAGATGTGTAGGTGTGTGTGTGGACATTGTGTGTGTGTGTGTGTGTGTGGTGGTGTGGTGGGTGGCTGGGGGTGGGGATTGGTGTGTGGTTGTGCATGCATTGGCACATGCATGCACTGTACCGGAATAATTCTCCTCTCTTAATATCCACAAACTAGCATACTTATTTCTTTTGCGCTAGTCCTAATAACCATTAAGAAAGGTGAATCCCTACAAAATGTTTCCCAGATATGCTAGTCGCCAATCCAGGTGTTCTGAAAAATTATGTGTTACCAAGGTTACCAGGAAATAACAAGAAAAATAGATATATCAGATAACATATATTATAATGTGAAAATGGTAATTAACCTAACACATGAACAATTACAATTATAATAATCATGTTTTAGAAATTCCACTACATTACTCTCACTTCATGTAGCTTCTCAAAAGTTAATTATTAACTTTACACTGTAATTAAATTCTGTCTTTCCTCCCTCTGAGCAACTGAGACAAGTTGTGACTCAGATGAATATATAAATGAATTATATGTCATAAAGCAGACAATATTTACAATCATATAATGTGTTGCTCTGACCTGTGCTTTTATAACAAGATCGTAACATACGATACCTGCACAGAGTTACAATAGTTTCAAAGTATTACTGGCCTGTAGTACGGAAATTTGCTGCCTTGGGTGAAATGGAAGAGACCTTCTTCTTCTTGGTGGAGGCTCCTATCAGTATTAAAATTCAACTCCATGAAATGCCTTCAACCATCCAAAATTAGCGAACACCATGGAACCCAATTGCAGACCCATTCTTCTGTAGCCAGCTCCGTAAACTATCATTCCTTTGGACAATATTAATTTTAGATATGACAAGAATCTGCCATGTAAATCCAGTCAAACTAATTATGAGTATGACATGACTTTGTCATCTCTCACGTCGTTATCCTCCACTCGAGGCATCCTTTTCCTCGACAGAACTCTCGGTTTGTCTTTCTCATTTCTTCTATACTAGGCCCACCCTAATCTTAAGCTTCTTTTTCCTACGAAATGAACACGAGCTGCAGGTGTGCCAACCATATCAATTGAAATATTTGAAGTGAGCGTTCGGAGAATAAATCTTTCCTTTGCTCTCAGTTTCTCGTTACAGCACGTGTGTGTGTGTCTGTGTGTGTGTGTGTCTGTGTGTCTCTGTGTGTGTGTGTGGGTGCGTGCGTGCGTGCGTGCGTGCGTGCGTGTGTGCGTGTGTGCGTGTGTGTGTGTGTGTGTGTGTGTGTGTGTGGTTAGGGGTGGGTGTTTGTAACAGAATTGTTCAACGTAATTTTCACCAACTTAGAGTTGTGTGATTGACTTGAAAATTTGCACACATGTCAAGGACTGATGACAATACAATAATATTATGACTTTGTCCTAAGGTCCTGACCAGGATGAAAAACAGTTAAATTTATCAATGTAACAGAAACTTTTGATGTAATTTTCACCAACTGATTGACTTAAAAATGTGCACACATGTCAAGGACTCAGGACAATACAATAATATTATAACTTTATCCTAATGTCCTGATCAGGATCATCAGTGGCTTGGCTAACTTTATCAATGTAACACAATTTTCACCAACTTGAGTTGTCTGATTGACTTGAAAATTTGAAAACATGTCAAGGATCTATGACAACACACTAATATCATAACTTTGTCATAATGTCCTGACCAGTTTTATCAAGATAAAATGTGACTTGGCTAAATTTAACAAGGTAACATACTTTTCACTAACTTGAGTCATCGATTGACTTGAAAATGTGTACACATGTCAAGGACCAAGCACGATGCAATAATATCATGAATGTCCTAATGCCCTGACCAGGATCATCAGGATAAAAAGTGATTTGGTTAAATTTATCAATGTAACATAACTTTCACCATCTTAGAGTCATCACAATTGACTTAAAAATTTGCGCACATGTCAAGGATCGATAACAATACAGTACTATCATGACTTCATCCTAACGTCCTGACCAAGATCACTAGAATAAAAGAGTGACAGCTAAATTTATCAAAATAATGTAATTTTCACCAACTTAGATTCGTCTGATTGACTTAAAAATTTGCACACATACCAAGGATTGATGACAATACCATAATATCTTGAAGTTCGCCTAGTGTACTGACTAGGATCTTCAGTACAAAAAATGACTAAGCTAAATTTATCAGTGCAAAGGAACCTTTCGACGTAATTCTCACCAGCTTAGAGTCGTCTGACTTCAAAATTTGCACAGGTGTCAAGGACCAATGGCAATATAATAATATCATGACTTTGTCTTAATGTCCTGACCAGGATCATCAGGATAAAAAAGATTACTTACATAAATTTATCAATGTAACAATCTTTCAACGTAATTTTTACCAACTTAGAGTTGTCTGATTGACTTGAAAATTTGCACACATGTTAAGGACCGATGAGAATGCAATATCACAACTTTATCCCAATGTCCTGACCAGGATCGTTAAGATAAAGAATGACTAAGATAAATATTTACAATTATGACATCTTAGATGCTGCTAAGACACATTTCTACCTGTACCCTGAAAATTTCCTCAATTAAATAGTAGGTGCCCAGAGTGAGGACCTGAAAGGAACACGAAACTCAGGGGAAATATCACGAACTGAAGTTCACTTAGGGCCAAGACACCCACAACAGCTGGTAGTTTAGAAATGACATGTTACGCTGGACAAGGGAATTAAATTGCTTGAAAGTATTGAAAGACAGAGATAGATGCCCGGAGAGAGAACCTGTGAGGGCCACGATATTTCAGGGGAAGGATTGCGGATAGAAATTTACTCAGGTTCAGGAAGGCCAAAACAGCTGATAGTGTAGTTAAAGCAGTAATTGTAATGTAATACTGTTCCAAAAAAGGTGATTTGAAAATTTTCAACCAAAAAATTGTAAGAAGTTTTGAATTGACAAATGTTAAAAAGATTTCAAATTAAAAAGGTTGAAAAATATTTGGATAGAAAAATTTGAGACTAAAAAATTAAAAATAAATTATAGTTTTAAAAAACTAAAAAAAGACACGCTTTTATAATAAAGCAAACTAAAAAGTAGAAAATAAATTTTAAGATGAAGAGTTTGTTCTATAGCGATATAAAGACAACTAGTTCATTATATTTCAAAATTTTGTAATACAGTTAAAATAAAAACTCATTTATATTAACAAAATAATAAATTTTATTATAAAAAAGCATGGGGTGTCTGTCATCAAATATTATAAATAGTTCATTGGTAGCTATTTATATAAGTAAAGATAAGAAAAATATCTAAAAAGCACCCCACACTTTTTTGCAATAAAATGTATTATTTTGTTAATATAAACGAGCTTTTATTTTAAATGTATTACAACATTTTGAAATATAATGAGCTACTTGTCTCTATATCGCTATAGAACAAACTCTTCATAGGTACCTACTTAAAAATTATTTTCTACTTTTTTGTTCGCTTTGTTATAGAAGCATGTCTTTTTTAGCTTTTTAACCCTCTATTGCCCGAATTATTTTGCTACATATGCCGTTCTTCCTCTAATTCGAAACTGGTTTAGATTAGGCGGTCTGGGAGGCCTTCAGCCTGCTGGCTCAGATAGCCATGATCGTTAAGGCAACACGTAGTGCACTGGCCATGCACTCAAAGCCTGAGGTCGTGAGTTCGAGTCTCGGCAACCGCAGTCAAATGTGCCTGTGGTAAAGGACGGGGAGGGCCCACGTAAAATAATCGGTGTGATGGCACACGTGGATGATGACGGGGTATCATTTGACTGCAGTTGCATGGATTTTGCTTCTTTTCTTTTAAAAAAAAAAAAAAAAAAAACACTACAATATAAATTGTAAAAAAAATACTTTTTTACAATTCAAACCGTCTCAAATATGTATTTTTAATTGGTCACAGACAGTATAACAAGAATATAGCAGAAAAAAAAAGTTAAAACTAGTACAAATAGGAAAAAAAGCTTATGTATCTTACAAGACACACCGGACATTAAAGGGTTAAATCATATCATATCAAATCATATTTTACAATTTATTTCCACTGGGATAGAACAATACCGGTAGACCATATGTCACCATGTCACCTTGCAAATATTGTCACTCTGGCCGATGAACTTGAATGCTTGAGATATTCTGCATTTGGTCCTTTCCAGACGATTTTTTTTATTTTTCAGGTGTTTGATGGCAGTGTGAAATTCTTGGTGGTGGAAGGGTGCATCAGATACTGTGTTTCAGTAGGATTGTATCTGGCTTTCCAGGTGTGAAATCTGCTTCTTAATTTCTTTTGACATTTGTCTCACATGGGTGTCTTTTGATTGTCCTTTTGCACATGAAAGTGCAAAGATTTTGGATATTTCAGAATTGGATATAGCAATTTTATGTTCAATGTTTAATTGGTTGCTTCATGGGCTGGAATTTATTTTGTAATTTCTCGAGGAATTTGTAGGTTTTGATGTTGTTTTCACTGTAATTTATAGAAGTTATGAATTCATCAAAGGCGTTCTGTTTAGCTTCAATAATAGCTCTCTTCAGTGTGGCTGCACTTTTCCTCCAATATCTAACATCTTCGCTTACACCTGTATTTTTGCCCTGAGATTTTGGGTTCTTTCCTTAGTTGTTCAAGGTCTTGAGACCAGCTTGTTATTGAAGCATGTCTTTTTAGCTTTTTAACCCTCTATTGCCCGAATTATTTTGCTACATATGCCGTTCTTCCTCTAATTCGAAACCGGTTTAGATTAGGCGGTCTGGGAGGCCTTCAGCCTGCTGGCTCGGATAGCCATTATCGTTAAGGCAACACGTAGTGCACTGGCCATGCACTCAAAGCCTGAGGTCGTGAGTTCGAGTCTCGGCAACCGCAGTCAAATGTGCCTGTGGTAAAGGACGGGGAGGGCCCACGTAAAATAATCGGTGTTGTGGAACGCGTGGATGATGACGGGGTATCATTTGACTGCGGTTGCATGGATTTTGCTTCTTTTCTTTAAAAAAAAAAAAACACTACAATATAAATTGTAAAAAAAATACTTTTTACAATTCAAACCGTCTCAAATAAGTATTTTTAATTGGTCACAGACAGTATAACAAGAATATAGCAGAAAAAAAAGGTTAAAACTAGTACAAATATGAAAAAAAGCTTATGTATCTTACAAGCACACCGGGCATTAAAGGGTTAAATCATATCATATCAAATCATATTTATTTCCACTGGGATGGAACAATGCCGGTAGACCATATGTCACCATGTCACCTTGCAAATATTGTCACTCTGGCCGATGAACTTGAATGCTTGAGATATTCTGCATTTGGTCCTTTCCAGACGATTTTTTTTATTTTTCAGGTGTTTGATGGCAGTGTGAAATTCTTGGTGGTGGAAGGGTGCATCAGATACTGTGTTTCAGTAGGATTGTATCTGGCTTTCCAGGTGTGAAATCTGCTTCTTAATTTCTTTTGACATTTGTCTCACACGGGTGTCTTTTGGTTGTCCTTTTGCACATGAAAGTGCAAAGATTTTGGATATTTCAGAATTGGATATAACAATTTTATGTTCAATGTTTAATTGGTAGCTTCATGGGCTGGAATTTGTAGGTTTTGATGTTGTTTTCACTGTAATTTATAGAAGTTATGAATTCATCAAAGGCGTTCTGTTTAGCTTCAATAATAAGTCTCTTCAGTGTGGCTGCACTTTTCCTCCAATTTCTAACATCTTCGCTTACACCTGTATTTTTGCCCTGAGATTTTGGGTTCTTTCCTTAGTTGTTCAAGGTCTTGAGACCAGAAACATTTGTAGGCTTTTACAGCTCCTCATGGGATAAAGAGCTTTGATGCCTCTTTTACTTTTTATTATTTGTATGTTACTTGGGTACACAGTGAAGTTGAGTTTTTCAATGTGTAGTTCGCTTTCTAAGTGGGATGAGAAGCCTATCCAGTCAGCTTTCTGAAGTTCCAGGATTTTCTTGTATAGGTTTTCCAGTTTTATTTTTAAGGCATAGCAATTTTGGCTATGACTTGTCTGTCTCTAGATCCAGGATTATCTAATATGATTCTCACAGTGTTTGGAAAAATACCAGCTGGGACTAGTAATAGGCCAGGCGTGGTCCAGATCCCATTATAGTGCAGGTAAATATGAGAGTCATTAGCACTTTAAACAAGTTCTAACTGTGTAGTGTTAAGGAGGTCTTCAACTTCTTTTCCTGCAGGATTGCGTTCTTGGTACCCCCATCTGGTAGAATGGGCATTTATGTCTCCCAAAATATTGTCTTACTAGTGGGATTCATGGATGAGTCATTGGGTCTGTTGTAGGGTAGGCTATAGTGGTTACTGTTTTTCCATATGTCCACTGTGATAATTTCAGATTTATCTTCTTCATTGCCCATTTCTTTTATTATTTTGAATTCTGATATGAGACCCTTTCTAACTCCCAACAGTATTCCACTTGCTAGTGGTCTATATTTGGGAAGCAGGCAGGATGAGGATGGGAATTGGGTAGGAGAGGCTATAGGAGGCGCATCACTACCCCTTACTACCCTGCACCCTGCTTTTAACAGATGAGGCTCTGGGGACCGAATCACAGCGGTATAACTGTTTCATCTAAAATGGAGGAAATGTCATTTACATATGTGCTGGCCTATCACAGCACAACAGCGTCCCTCAGAGGCACATGAGGGGAAGGTCGGTGGATCTAAATATCATCTCTTTAGTCCTCCCGGCTAGGTCCGATGGACCCGTTGACCAACGATAAGTGTGGTCCCCCTTGCAAAATGGGGGTTTAAGTCGGGTGATGTAACTGCCACATTGTAAAACTGGTGCCCGTTAAGAAAACAGTTACATGAAAGCCACATACATGAATATGAGTCCTAAAGATAAACATTCCGGAGTTAAAACTGTCCCCCAATCGGATCTCCGGGTGGGGACATCTTTAGGCAAATTTCATCACAACAATTCCAATACTTTAAGAATTCTACAATGGAATGCAGGAGGCATGTCCCAGCCTAAAAAACAAGAGCTAATGAAAATATTAAAAGACCAAGATATAGATGTCTTCACAGTACAAGAAGCCAATATATCACAAGAACAGGAAATATACATGAAATGGATCAGTACGCTACACATATACTTCCAAAGGCTCGTCAAATAGCAAGTGGTATTCTTACAGGAATTAAAAGACATATGAAAGCTACTATCCAAATCCAAAAAACAATGGAAGAACAAGATAAATCAGAAATAGTTAAAATTGAAGTATGGAAAAGTAACTACCACTATAGAATTTACAGTATCTACAATCCTCCAGACAATACACTAGATCTAAATTCTATTCCCATAGAACCCAAAAGTATTTTAATAGGTGATTTTAATGCACACTCCCCTAGGGGGGGCTACAGAGATATAAATTCAGCAGGAAGAGTCATAGAAGACCTATTAAACTCGTCAACAATGGAATTAATATTTAATCCAAATGATCCACCCACTTACCTTCATTATAATGGTTCGGGTACAAATCCTGACCTTCTGATGGTGTCATCTGACATAATTGACAATACAAAAAGAGAAATAATAGAAGACCCAGGTTCAGGCCACAGAATCACCATAAACTCCATAAGAGGTCTAATAAATAAAAGTAACAAACCAAAAGTTAAAACTTCTTGGAATTTTAAAAAAGCAGATTGGTCCAGTTTCCAAAATGAGATAGAAAGGAAGTGTAATATACTGTTAGAATCAGAGTTCAAGTCAACAGATGAAATGAATAAAAAAATTTGTGAAATATTATTGACAGCAGCCAAAACACATATCCCCAAAGGAAAGTTAAAGAAATATAGCTACATTAAGTAAAAATTGAAGCTATTAACAGTGAAGCAACAAGATTCTAAAATAAGAACAAATTAGAAACTAAAAACTTCACTTATCTTAGTAATGTTGATATTCTTTTTCTCTTTTGCTAATAAATGACCCAGGGGATTCAAGCTATGTCCAGCTCATTCTCAAAGCCATATGAGATATGGCTTTGAGAATGAGCTGGACATAGCTTGAAACCCCTGGGTCATTTATTAGCAAAAGAGAAAAAGAATATCAACATTACTAAGATAAGTGAAGTTTTTAGTTTCTAATTTGTTCTTATTTTAGAATTTTAAAATATAGCTACTTTTGGTCTCCATCTTTATCTAAGTTAAAACACGAAAGAAATATAGCAAGAGTCAAAGCCGAAAGAACCAAGTGTCCAGAAGATGTACAAAACTGGAGAAGAAAAGCAGCCATTTTTAAGAAAGAATTAATTACAGCAAAAAGGGCCAGTTTCACAAATTTTGTAGAACATGTGGACTATAGGAAAGATGGAAATAAAATATACAAATTCCTTAATAAAACAAAATTATCAAAAAATACAACTGAACCATTAAAATATAATAACAAAAGCTTAACTACAGATAGGGAAATAGCAGAATCCCTTAACAAGTTTTATGCTCAGTCACAAAGAATACCCCAAGTGTATAAAAAACAAGACAAGGCTATCCAAAAAACTATCAGAGAAACTAGTAAGCCAAAAGGTATACGAAATGATTTTTTTATTCAGGATTTTAATGAAACAGAACTGGATTTAGCAATAGAACAATTACAGAACAAAAAATCTCCTGGACCTGACAAGATCCACCCAGAGTTTATTAAACACCTTGGCAGGAAAGGAAAAGAAATCCTACTTAAACTGTATAACACGTGTTGGAGAATGACTGTACCTTCCGACTGGAAAAAAGCCATTATCATCCCGATTTTAAAGAAAAACAAACCCTCAAACAATATTAATAGTTTCAGACCAATATCTTTGACCAGTGTTATTGCAAAAGTGATGGAAAGAATGGTGGCATCTAGACTTAACTGGTTTCTAGAATATTACAACTTAATTAATAGTTCACAGACCGGCTTCAGACAGAATCATAGTACAAGTGAAAATGTACTCCTACTAAGCCAAGACATCAAGGAAGCTTTCAATAGAAAGGAGGATACCTCGGCAGTATTCATTGATTTTAAATCAGCATATGACTCAGTCTGGAGAAATAAATTGGTTGAGAAGTTGCAATCAATAGGTGTGAAAAGTAACATGCTTAAGTGGATAACTCAGTTTATTTCACAAAGATTTTGTGCCACAAAATATAATACATACATTTCCAAATATAAACAAACACACCGAGGACTTCCACAAGGTGCTGTTCTGAGCACAACACTCTTTAACATATATATAAATGACCTTCCATCAATAATAAAAATTTTAGAAACCAAAATTGCTTTATTTGCTGATGATGTAGTCATTTGGACTTCAGGCTCTTCAAAAAAACCTGAATTAATTAAAGACAGAATAGAAACAGCCCTAAACAAAGTACATGAATGGATCTCCCAAAACCTCATGACTATCAATGTGGAAAAAACAAATTATGAATTATTTACACTAAAATACAAACCAGTTAATATTAGCATAAATTATAATGGTAAACCACTCAAAGCAGTTGATGATGCCAAATACTTAGGCATCACTTTCGACAGAAAGCTAAGTTGGAAAAAACATATAACAAACATCTCAGAAAAGGTTGAAAAGAAATTGCAAATCCTGAAAAGGTTAGCTGGTGCTAAATGGGGCTGCTCAAGGAGAGTCCTTAACACAACATACAAAATGTATATTAAACCAAACCTCTTGTACTGTTCTGAAGCTTTAATAACAGCAGCAAATGCTAACATCAATAAACTTGAACAAATACAAAATCAGGCTCTTCGCCTAATCACTGGAGCAGTTAAATCGACACCTATTGATGCCATGCTTGCCTTAACACGGACCCCATCAATAACAACAAAAATAGAAGAACAAGCATTGCTCCAACACGAGAAAATGTTACGACTGCCAAACTCTAAATGGACAGAAGAGAACCTCCCCCCTTCAATCCTTAAAACTCATAGTAGTTTCCTAGAAAAGGTAACACAGATTAAATCCAAATTGAACATTCCTAACACCAGAGAAAATCTACTTATAAGAGAAAATCCATTGGAATTATTGCAACCTACCTTCAATTTGGAATTAATAGAGGAAATAAGTAAATCAGACACACCAAAAGAAATACAAAAACTTCTAGCTCTGGAAACAATCAATACTAGGTATCCCACAGAAGAATGGCTGCACATATATACCGATGGATCCTCGAAGGAAAACCTTACTGGAGCTGGAGTTACGTGTTCACATTTTTCCTTTTATCATTCTGTTGGCAGAGACACAACAAATTATGATGGAGAAATAGAGGCTATATACATTGCTCTCCGACAATTATTAAATCTTCCCTTAAATAAATTTAACAAGGCAGTAATTCTTTCAGATTCTAAAGCTGCAATTCAGGGAATATGTTCAAATACTACAAAGAAGTCAACAAAAATTAGAGAATGCTACAAAATGTTAACACAACTCCAAAAAGTTAATAAGACTGTTCATCTCCAATGGATTCCAGCACACTGTGGAGTCATGGGGAACGAAGCTGCAGACTCACTTGCAAAGAAAGCCACAACAATAAAACAAAAGTCTAAATTCAATTTCTCATATTCCTCAATAAAACGCTTGATCATTAAAAATTTTTGTCATTCATATCTACAAGAAATAGAAACAAATGCCAAGGATAAAAAATGGATTACACTACTTTCCAATCCAGATATAATCCCCCAGAGACCAAGGAAAACAGCTGTTGCAGCCTTCCGACTATTGACAAATCATGACTGCTTAGCAAGTCATCTCTACAGAATAGGTATCTCAGCCTCACCAATATGTGTCCTGTGTAACGATCCAGCAGAAATGAATGAAGAACACTTGAAGACCTGTGAAGCATTAAGATCAGAAGAAACTACAGTTCAAAAGTATTGGAAAGCACGAATGCTAATGGCTTCATTGCCAGATGCAAGGCACTAGAAAACAACAACATATTTGGGAAGCAGATATAACGTGTAGTCCTTAAGGGTATAATACTTGAGTGCATCTAATTATAGGTCAGCTACTATAATAGAGAAAACATCTATGTCATGTATGATTAGAGTCATTAAAAGAGCTCTGTTTTCTTGTGCTAAGATAGGGCCACTACATCCCACTACAGAATCTTGAGATATTGGGGCTCGTTCCTAGAGGAATGGTTTGTCTGTCTTAAAGCACTGTTGCGGTAGCTGTAGACCATTTTGCCACAAAGTGTTGCCCAGGGTGCACCACATGGAAATAGATCTACTTTACACCCCAAGATTATCAAAATATGACTTTCAAATATTGGGAAGCAAGAAGGAAAATGACTTTGTTGTTAACTCCAGAGCATTAATTACCTATCTTCTCCAAAGGGAAATACAAAGATGTATTTAATACTTTTTATTATTCTAACTGCAGGTACAGGATGGTAGTTTTTTTTATATTTTTTTGTTTTTGCTGCTTTTTTTTCTCACTAATGGTAATATTTTACTACTACCTAACTTTTTAGATGTCAAAGCACATTGCCTGGGAACTAACACATGACAAAGTTATGAAAGTTCTTGATTTAAAGTTGAGTTAAAAACACTTCACTTCTCCAAACACCTAGTGTTAAGCAGTACATGTTTTGCAGACTGATACCTGTAATGCCAGCTAGTGTCCAAAGCCAGATCTGAAAAACTATTCAGACTTTTAGGAAATTGAAGCTTAGAATAATTTGTGAGGAATCAAAATTCATGAATTGCTTATACAGTAAACTCTCTGTTTAACAGACCTCTGTTCAACGGACTTTGGATTTAATGGACTAAATTTGGCGTTGGTTATGAAATAAATTTAAATAAAATTTAGTAGATCTGCGATGATTAAACTGTGGCATTGCACTGTTGTCTGATCCAAGAAGGCTAGTTCATGCATCTTCGGCTACATTTGTGAAAGTTCGCGTACATGTCACGAGCTCAAGAGCATGACTCAAGAGCATGACTCTTAGCTTCAGTCAGAATTGGGCATTCTCTGGGCATTCCCAGGTTACCAGATTCTGAGTCATGAAGAGATCGCTGCAAGTGTTCTACAAGAGGATGAAGATGAAGACGATGATGGTGATGACAAATCTTTGAAGTGTGCACCTAAATTATCCGTAATAAGAGACCACATGGATGATGTGATTTCTTGCGTGGAAAGATCTTCAGACCTACAAGTGCTAACCTATTATGAACATTTCAGACAGTTTCGCTCCTTAATCATAAAGAAGCAATATTCAAGTGGGAAGCAAATGGGTATTGACAGTTTTTTCAAACCCATAACTTCACAGGGAACAACTTCTAACCAAGAGTAAATCATGTAAAGTAGATGGTATGCACCAATAAAACAGTTTCAATTGTTTTTGCTTCATTTTCATTCATTCATTCATTTTGCGATTTAACGGACTTTTAATTTTCAGGGCAACTCCTGGCCCCTTTAGGTTTGCTAAACCAAGAGTCTACTGTATAGTGTTTCTGTAAGTCAGCTACAACTTTCACTACAAAAAAAAATTAATTAAAAGAATTAGTTCTGTATGAAATTTGCTATCATCCAGAGTCTACTACTACCAAATAAAAATTTACAATAAATGTGTAAATGCAAGCTATCCTATGTACAGTAATAAGACATGGAGGAATCTACATAGAAGATTGAAGGAATATCTACAAAGCTAAATACTAAAATTCAAACAAGTGCATAAATTGGCTACCTTTCATCATTTTTAGAAAGAGCAGCATAAGATAAAAGTGAAATTACTTGTGCTCATAGAAATAAATAATGCTAATGAGATCAACTTTTGGAATAATATTCATATAAAGAAACATGGGAAGAGACTCATGAATTGCGACATTCTAGAAGATATTCCATGCTTCCTAAAACCAACACCTGAATGGCTCTTTGGATGCAGAAAACAGTAGCTAACAAAGCAGGAAACAGTCTGAAAAACATACTTTAGTTACTATTAGGCAAATGCAGCAACTTCAAGTTTCTTAAGTCAATTTTAGTTTTACAACTTTTTATATGCCTAAAAAACTTGCTGATCCCCAATATCCAATGGCTGGTTGTAGGAATGAAAGCATTGTGAAATTCATAATGAACAAAGCATAGTGTATATCCATAAAATGTATTTGAGTTATTACCACTTACAAACTGTAAAAAGAAATAAATGTGTACTTCTACTATAAAGTTAGGAATATTTTAGCTACCTTCATAATTTTGTAACCAAATGTGATACATATGTGTGTATAAATTCTGATTAAAGATAACTGCTTTTAATAGTTAATGCATAGGTGGCCATTCAGGTAATCATGATTACATTGCAAGCTTCTCCTCCCCTGACGTCAGACCTACCTCCTCCCATTGTTTTTCCATTTGTAGCCAGCATATGTGTGGATTCATTTGTGATGGATTGGCTATCATACATATCACTTTCAAAACTGTCAAATAATCCTTAAAAATATTCTTTCCATATAGAATGTAAGGAAAAGATTTTCTGATCTGCAGGAGCAAACTTATTATTGATACATACAGAAGCAACATACAACAGCATTGTAACTTGTCACAAAGACCACTCCAAATTTAAAGTTAATCTGGGTGACTCAGTGGGTTAGATGCTGGCCTACTGATCCCAAAGTTGCAGGTTCAAATCTCACCCAGACAATGGTTTTTAAATGTGCTTAAACGACAGCTCCATGTCAGTAGATTTACTGGCATGTAACAGAACTCCTCCAGGACAAAATTCTGGCACACCAGCAATGCTGATATGATCCTGGCAATTGACAGCATCATTAAACAACAAAATAATTTTTTTAACCCCAAATTTAATGCTAAGTCATAAACAACTGACATTAGAAATCATGGAGAAACCTATTGTGTGAATTATACATTAATACTTAGTTCATTATTTCATGATTAGAATGAAACAAACAACTCGAAGATTTAGAGTATTGGCCAAACCACAGCATTGGAGAATGGCCTACTCAGATTATAAAATAAAAACAGATATTTGCTAGTTATGTGTTGCTTGGGAACTTCGAAAATCGCTAAAACTTTTTAATGTTAGGGAATATGTTAAAGAATGCATCATGAAAATTATTGAAATAATGTCCCCAGTACTGTACAAAAATATTGGATTGTGATAACAAACTATAGGGAGAAGAATAAAAGACATTTTCATATTCACAATGAGTTGATGTCTCATATTTCTGAATATTTAGCCCATTTCATGGCATTGGATGAGACTACAGACATTTATGACACTGCACAGTTGGTAATGTTTATGCGAGATCTAAAAGTAGACTTATCAGTTTATGAGTGTTAACTTTATTTAATTTCTATGAAAGGACAAACAATAGGTAATGAACTTTTTGAAGTGCTAGAACAATAATCGAAAAAGGTAATTTGGATCTCAATAAACTTGTGTCACTTTCAACCAATGGAGCACCTGCCATAGTTGGAATAAAGAGAGGTTTCATGGGAAAGCTAAATTGTTATTTGAAAGAAATAGGAATGTGTGAACTTATAAAAATGTTTCACTGGATAGCGCACCAGGAATTACTTTGGCCACGCTGTTGCCAAGCGGTTAGACCATTCGCTACTCACCAAAGTGGCCCGGGTTCAATCATGTGGGATTCGTGGCACTGGGGTGGGTTTCCTCTGGGTTCTCTGGCTTCCCCCGCCATTTCATTCCACCGGTGCTCCATCTTCATTCCATGTATCATCAGTGTCACTACCTGTGGTGTCGTAGTAGTAAAAGCGAGCATTAAACACTATAAAAAAAATTAATTACTTTACGCTAAAGTAGTACTCATGAAAAATGTAATGGTAGTGGTGACGAGCATTATAACTAAAATAAAAATTAGATACAGTATAATCTGAGCTTGTGGGCCATGGTCTATTGGGCTCCTTCTTTTTCTTGCCAGACGTTTTGTCTGTGACTGCGGCAGCCATCTTCTGAAATGTCTGGGAAGAAGAAGGAACTCAGTTGACCACAGTCCACAAGGCTGGATTATACTGTATAATATGGTACTATCTAGTATTGAAACCCACCATGAAAGCCTTAGAATTTTGAAAAATAAAAATTGTTTAATCACAGACTATTTCAAAAATTGCATGGAGATATAGATGGGGAATTGCATTGTTTTCCCTGTTTAAACTAGCTTACCAATCCATCATTTAATTATTTGCAAGAATATGCATTAAATTTAATGCATTAAAAGTTGATTTTGATCATCAATTTAAGGATTTTAAACTTATGGACCATGATTTTTTTTGTTATTTGCTGATCCTTTCACTGTGGACATAATGAAAGTCAAATTAAATTTGCAAATGGAAGTTGCAGATCTACAAACAGATACATATAAAATGAAAGTAAAGGTTTGTTGTGTGGTGTTGATATAAATGCAAACATTTGCAAGTTGAAATAATCTGGTCTCAGGTCATTGGCTATTAGAATTGTGACTATGTTCAGGTCCATTTATATTTGTGAATAGTTCTGTTTGAAAATAATAGCTTTGAAATCAAAAACCAGCTCCTACATAATGGATGAAAATCTGGTAGCACAACTAAAAGTGGCTACTACTGAAATAGCTTCAGATTTAAACCTTTGATTGATAAGTTTGAAGCATAACTTATTGTTTATTTTATTAGTTATTTGAACTAAAATTTGTAAAAACATTGATGAAAACATGCTTTTGAGATTCTACAGAACCAGTGCTAACAGAAAGTAAGTTTCAATTACCATCCACCACTACACCTTGAACCCAACAAACTCTGTCTCCTTCCACTAACACACTCCTCTGCGTTACGGGTAGCATTGTGAGTTTGGCCACCTATGAGTTAATGATATAATTTATTATTCTTCAGGATGCAGGCCAGAATAAGTATCAATTTCTTATAGAAGTGTACACATTCTGCTTTATTTGTATCAAATGACAATGGTCAATAATCTTTCTAATTAATATTCACTCTTGGGTACTCTATATCTATGTGTATATTTTCAGATCCTTTTGTGAAGGTGGCTCTTATTCAGGCAGGTAAGAGAGTCAAGAAAAAGAAAACTGGAGTACATCGCAACACACTGAGTCCAATATTCAATGAAGCACTAACATTTGACATTGGACGAGATGCTCTTGCTAAGACCACTATAGAGTTCCTTGTGATGCATGACAGTTTACTGGGGCCAAGTGAGCTGCTTGGACGTGTTGTGGTTGGCCCAGGAGCTGATGCCCGACCTCATGAGCGTGACTTGCATCATCAGCTGTTAACATTTAACAAGCCTTCAGCTTCCATAACAGAATGGTTGCCCTTGTCAGACCCACAGTAAAATTATTTTATTATATTTCAGTACACGTGAAGATCATTATGTTTGCAGTGAAAAACTATGTTATTACTGAATCTACTTTCCATTATATCTATCTTAAATTCAATATTCAGATGGTAAACACAAATTTGGTTTCCTTTTATATGTTTATGTTGAAACCAATGATTATAAAAAGGTAAAAAAAAACTTTAATTATAAAATTAAATATATGGGTAAATATATATGATACAAGCCTCATAGAGTAGGCTTCTGGTTCATTAATGACCTAATATTTCCAATATGTTCATAAAAACTGTCTTAAGTGTTAAAGATATCACAAATAAAATCAGGAATCCTGTATCCTGAATCAATGTTGACAAACAAATAAAAACTTCAAGAAATGTATTCTAAGAGTAAACCTCAGATATCTTGCAAAAGATTGGTTTATATTTATTTAATACTGAAATGCATGTAACAACTCATACCTATACCCATAATGTTTTATAATATTTCATTCTTGCAAATTACTTTCATTAAGGGTGCTATTTTAGCATCTTGTGCAAACTTACAGCAGAAAGTCATTTAGTTGTATCATGTAATTTGTGTTTTTGATCTAAGTAGTTAAAATTCTTTTATAATGTGGCTTGTTCTACTTTTTTTTTTTTGTACTTCAGTCAATTGGCCATATTAGATGACGAATGAAATCAGTGAAAGGATGGGGCAGGCAGACGTGCATGCATTTATTTATTTATGCAGTCATTGTTTGTTCTTGCTTTCATTTGTTTATTTTGGTGGATGTTAGGACCATAAGACCTCTGTTTCCATTCTACCACATCATAACACATCCGATAAGGTTTATAATATTAATAAGAGTAAGGCAAAATTACAAATCAATGCAAAAGATAACAGGAAGTGAAAGAAAAGCTATTTAACAAAGAAAGTAGCATAAGTACATAAGATGGGTAAGTACAATACAAAACTACTCATGTGATTATTTAAAGTTTTGTCACAATGTTATAATTCTCAACTGGGTGTGCAAAAGCGGTTGTCAGAAAATCTCATAATGAGAAAAACTAAATTAAAGATTAGAATCAATTTCCCAAATCCCTTATGTGCCAAAATTCTACACATTTTGCAAAAAAATATTCGTTGGTTAATACTGTAAATATATACATCAGGTTGCTTTAATTCCTATAAATCTTCATCCCTTATCTGAGGATTATTTTTAAGCAGCCAGCATCACACCACAGGTAAGGAGTGGTATCGCACAAAGCGTCCCCCCCCCCCCGACGGAGGACAAGGGCCACCAGACGCCACCCAGCGCCGAGAACAAGCGGTTACCATGCGCAGTCATCCACACCATCTGCCCGACACTGCCCACACTACACGCCTGGAACTCCACCACCTGAAAGATGATAAGGAAATGGAATGAAAGGAAATGATGGAAAGGAAACCGTAGTATGAAATATGGGGAAACCACGGAAAAACCCATATCAGAGTGCAGAGCCACGGGGATCGAACCCGCGACCTCCCGAATGCGGGCCACAGATGTTACCGTCTGAGCCATCCCGCTAGGTAAATAAGAGTAACTAACCATCTGATTGATTGATTGATTGATTGATTGATTGATTGATTGATTGATTGATTGATTGATTGATTGATTGATTGATTGATTGATTGATTGATTGATTGATTGATTGATTGATTGATTGATTGATTGATTGATTGATTGATTGATTGATTGATTGATTGATTGATTGATTGATTGATTGATTGATTGATTGATTGATTGATTGATTGATTGATTGATTGATTGATTGATTGATTGATTGATTGATTGATTGATTGATTGATTGATTGATTGATTGATTGATTGATTGATTGATTGATTGATTGATTGATTGATTGATTGATTGATTGATTGATTGATTGATTGATTGATTGATTGATTGATTGATTGATTGATTGATTGATTGATTGATTGATTGATTGATTGATTGATTGATTGATTGATTGATTGATTGATTGATTGATTGATTGATTGATTGATTGATTTGATTTGATTTGATTTGATTTGATTTGATTTGATTTGATTTGATTTGATTGATTGATTGATTGATTGATTGATTGATTGATTGATTGATTGATTGATTGATTTGATTGATTGATTGATTTGATTGATTGATTTGATTGATTGATTGATTGATGTGCACGAGAAAAGTAATGTATTAATTTTTTACCTGCATAAACAAATCACATTTAATAAGTTGAAACAAAAAAGAGGGAAAACGAGCTAAAATTGTGCAAAATTTATGTTTATACTAGCTGACCCGCCACAGTGCAAAAGCCATTGCACTGTGGCAGTCCCACAAACTTATATTCTTTGGCCAAGTTCTTGTGATGGCGTCGCTTATAAAGTGTACATACAGTGATGATAACTTTAGTTTCCAGTAATGGTCACTAGAACACCAGGGGCTGTTCTACCCTTAGGTCACAAGGTCACGTGCCCCTCCAATCATGTTCTGGTGCTCTAGACAAAACTGTAATACGTTTTATTTTTTCTTTAAGTGTGTTATTTGCATCGATTTTTGTTTGATATTCACGTTTGTAAGCTTTACGAAGCTTGACAACCCTGCGCGGTCACAGTCTCCGTGCGGACTTCCAACTTCTTGTATTTAAAATCATCCCCTCACTCTTAGCTGCGGGAAGTGACAGCGGGGTTATGAGGAATTGGCTTGCATATGGTCAGGACCCTCTAGATTAACGGACCTGATCCTGCCATCCCAGTTGTACAAAAATGGCGCCGGCTGTTGGTCGTGATTTCTGAGGTGTTCCCACGCGCTGTTTTTCGTATTATTTTCTGTCTTTGAGTTATTGTTTGTTATAATAATTCCTATGTAAGTTTGTCTTCATATTAGCAAAGCGAGTGTTTCAAAAGTTTTATTTGGGCAGTATAGGGAACAGGAATAAATCGAATAACGTGTTGACTGTGCCGTGTACTCTCCACGTGTTTATGTTTATTGTGTTCCATCTAAGGCTATGGCTACGTTAGCCGTATAGTGTGGTTAATTTATATGTTTGCAAGTACAATTTGTGTCACGATTACAGTGGTGAGAGGTTGTTGAAGAAAAACTGTTCCAGTAGTGTAGGTATGTTATTGTTGTCATACCTCAACCTAACCTCAAACATGACAATGCCCCGTAACTGTTGCATTCTCGGATGCAAATTAAAAATGAGAAACTTTCAGTTAAAACAAAAGGTAAATTACAACCTAAAGTTTCTAAATTCAGTATTTAATTACTATAAATTGCAGCGTTATGTGTGTTAGTTGCCGGTGTACCTATATATAACATGGTGAATAGTGAAAGACAATAATTTCGAGTAAACTCAATTAGTGGCATCTGCAACACCAACAGTTTGTTTCGTGTAAGAGGTATGCTGCTTGTATTTATACATTATCTTTTGTCTTTGTAATTTAAATGTGTAGTTTAGAAGAAATGTGTTATGTTGCTGCATGTAAAACCGTAGACTATAGCAAAGTTGGGTAAATATTTACAAAATCGGCTGCTCGAGAAAACGGATGAAACATAGTGCAATGGATGCTGTTTTTATTGCTGATTACGATTTTGTAAGTTTTATTGTGCGCTCAAGCTTCGTTTTTTATTTATGAGCAAATTTCGTACGTGCGATGCAGTGGTTTTATTTCGCTTATGCGGCGGATATTTAGCTAATAAATGTGTATAAACGAGTGTAATGTATGCTACAATGATTAATTAATGCATTTACGTTGAAATGATTGCATAAACACTGCCCAAATTGTGTCACATCCTTGAAAGACACTAAACTTAAATACCAACTTTGGTTTTTAACCGACTTTTCGTTTTTGAGTTATGCTATCCACAGACTGACACACAGACTGACAGACTGACACACACACACACACGGACCTTTTACTAAAAATGCTTTTTTTGGATTCAGGGGGCCTCAAAACATGTATTTTGGGTGAAATCTCGACATCGAATTTTTGGGTGGAATACAATACTTCCCCTACTTACCAGTAGAGAAAGTAAAAAGACATCAATGCTGTTGAAGTGAGTTAGTCAAGCACTTAGTTAATGTTATAGTGAAAGTTAGGAAAATGTATGAACATGAAGTGTCTGTATACGAACCCCCAAGTAAGTGGCAATGTGTTGGACACAGCAATAGTAGGAGTAATAGGGTGGCAGCTCTAGAAGTTTGTGAGTTAATTACAAGCAATATCAATGATAGGTTTCAGTTCTCAGGTCATTTGAGTGTCTCGAAGCTATTTTTGGTTGACAGGTTTCCCCAATACTGCAATGTATTTCCTGAAAGTGCCTTTCAGACAACCTTGAAATTATATCCCACAGTCAGTGGTCCGAAATTTCGAACTGAATTAGAGGTGCTGTATAGTCGTGAAGATTTGCGTAGAGCATCCGGTGCAACGCCTCTTCTGCAGTTTTTATGTGAAAACAACATGACACGGACCTTCTCTGAGTGTGTGATGGTTTTAAAAATAATTGTTAGGCTTCCAATGACGACTGTAGAGACCTAACGATTATTCTCTACCCTCAATAGAATAAATACTTTCTTACGAAATTCTATGGGGAACGAGAGATTGAACGCGCTGGCGATGCTGTCAATAGAGAAGAAGATGAGAAACACCGTTCCAGACTTCAACAGACGTGTGATTGAGGAATTTTCTACAGCCAAAAATAGGATGATTGAGCTGATATACAAAAAATAACAAGTAAGCCTTACATCATAATTTATTGCTTTATATTCCTTATATACTACTGCATGTCGATTTTTGTGTCCTCTACCACTTTTAAATGTCACGAGCCGCCACTGCAGAACACATAATATACAGTCACAAATATGTAGGTAATTTAAACAAAAAATTGAATATAAACGTATTTCAGTGATGACTGTGTAGTGAATACCAAATAATTACCGTGATATCAACAATACATTTGCGCAACGTTAGTATACTTTTCTGTGTATTTTTAATGCCATAATCATAAACAACTACTTACAAAATTCCGTTACTTATTTCGCACGCTGCAATAATTTAGTAATATTATCTTAAATATTTTCAGTGTAAAGCTTTAAGGTACCTACACGATATTTTTTGTTTGATTACCTGGCGCGTAAACAAACAAATCTAATGGTTTTCCAACACGGAAACAGGCAACATACACTTGGCCATGCAAGAAACACAGGTTTTCAACATTAATCCCGCAAACTTTCAATGACTGCCCCTGGGATTTATTTATGGTCATAGCGAAATCAAGCCGCACTGGAAACTGCAGTCGTTTAAATTCAAGTGGTATGTCAGTCAGAATCATTGGAATGCGTGGTATCAAAATGTCTTTTCCTTTATATTTTCCCTTTAGAATGGTTTCTTCGATCAAGCGGTCCAGTAATATTTTCACCGCTAGCCGTGTGCCGTTACAAAGACGTGGTTGGTTGATATTTCGCAAGATCATGATCACCGAGCCGACCTTTAATTAAAGATTGTGAGGCGGAAATCCTGAGAAAGCCAGCGAGTTCAAAAATTCGGGTGGATGGTTGATGGCATCATCTTGGTTTGTAGCGGAATCAATTGATTTGTACGTCCTCAATTCACCGGCAATTTCATTTTGAATTTTGAAATTGAATTCATTTACATCCATGTTCTTGGCAGCCAATATAGTTCGCTCAACCAGATATGATCTATGTAATTCTGAGCAACGTTTGGGAACACCCTTGGAATGAGTTCGGTTTTTGATTCAGTAAACTGACAAAAATTGTCAGAAAAGGTAACGCAGTGCAGCGGTCGCACTCTCTTCTTCTTCGCTCGGCTCGCCTAGTCGGCTCTATCCAATGAGACTTGCGGGTGCAGGGAAGTCGCTTGGAAATGATACGACTTTCTCTCGTACATCATTTTTATTCACTTCAATAATATTTTATTAATAATGCTTCTGTACAATAATTGGTCTTCTTCAACTGAATTAGGTAGAAACGCTCTCGTTCTTTTATTACATATCTCCTTCTCTATCATTTAATCCCTGTTGCTAACCGTTGTTATCCGTCGTTAGGTGAAAAAAAAATTTGTAACAATCTTGGTTCATCATTTCTTTGAACCACAGAAGCTGTAATATCCGGACATTGCCATGCTGTTTATTCATAGCACACTTAAATATAAATGAGAGCTGTTTTACCTAACATATATATAATTTAACATTCATTCTTAACAATTCTTAAATTATTATCTAATAACATTAAATATAACAGAAAATGGTGAATTCGGGGTGTCACCTAAAATTACTGCCACAGCAGCCAGTGAAAAAGTCTAAAGGGAATTTGCCATTACCCAAGTTAATGAGCTGTCTTAAAAATATTTCTCCAGATGGATCATTTTGCAACTCGGCACGCATATTCTTGCTTAAATTTAGTATCTTGATGTGTTTCCACAAAACGGAGGACTTCAAACATGCATTAAGTTCATCAGCTGGCGTTGACCGTGGAATCACTGACAATATTTGACGAAAATCCTGCTACCAAAATCATCGCACCACCAAATCGGTTTCGATTGCTCTGCAGTTCTTTCATGATTCGGCCTAATGCCTCCAAAGACTTTCTGTGTGCCATCGTGCATTCATCCCACACTACAGTGGTGGCTCATGAATTTTTAAACTGGAGGGGCTCAGGGAGTCGACATTAAAATGAATACTTGTTATGCTAAAAAATGTCAAATCATGCCAAAGAAAAATATTAATGCAATTGCCTTTCATTTAAACTGGAACTCCATACGACGGCTCTTCTCGCAGAATTTCTCGATTACGAACTTATTGAAGTCAGGAATTTCGGACACCAGCACCCTCTCTATCGATAACATGCCTAATGCAGTCAATCTGTCCTCATTCATGCGATTCCTCAAGAATGTTATTATTAGTTTGAATTTTGAGAAGCATCTTTCAGTTTCGGAGGTAGACATGGGCAGTGTAGTTAGTATTTTAGGTACTTTAGATATTTCTTTGAAGGCGGTGGTAACCAAACCGAAGAAAATTAAGAACTTCAGATTGTTCAAACAGCCACTTATATCACTTTCACCAAATTCTGGTGAAAGTGATCTTTATTGACATCAGAGAAAGTTTTGCAAAAATTGTGAGTGCTATCTAGGGGTACCTAACATTTTTCTGTAATCTTCATATTTGGCCTGCAGAAACAATTTTGCGTCGCAAAGGTGGTCTGTGAATTCGAAACGATCTCTCGTTTGGGAGAGAATTATGTCACAGATTTCTTTTGCAGCAGAATGTAAATTCTGAGTATGAAATCCACATCTCAGAAGGCGGTATTTGGTCCCTAATTTTCTGCACTATATTTCCAAAATAACTTACTGCTTGCCGTACTTTCATAACATCTGTTTCTACCTTTTGCAGCTGATCATACAGAACGTCAACGTGAGGCATAAGTGTGCTGAAGAAGTTCAACCAACAGAGAAAAGTGTAGTCGTTTAGCCATTTTAAAAATCCTGCTACCTGGCTGATAGCATCAAAATTACATTTCTTAGGCTTTCCAGATTGAATATTTTCAAAACAAATTATAAGCGAGGTTTTGTACTTCAAGATGGATTGTACCGACCTAGAGCGAAAATTCCACCTAGCTTCTGAAGGTCTTGGTATTCGTTCCTCACAAATACCTTCTAAAACAGAAGTCCTTTCAGGAGAGTTAGAAAAAAAATTACAGATACCCATTATGTTGTGGAAGAATATTTTAACACTTGAAATGTGAGAGGAAGTGTTCCATTAATTTGTTCAGTTGATGTGCATAAGAATAAATATAATGAGCATTGTTATACACCTCTTTAACTTTCACATTAACAGCGCCTAAATGACCTCTAAGTATATACAGCAGCTCCATCATAAGTCTGTGCGATTAATTTTTGGGGACAATTTCTAATCAATGAAAGCATTTGCTCCAAAATGCACTTTGATAAACCTTCTGCATGATGCAATTCTGCATTTGCAAATGTCCAAAAGCGCTCGTAAACTTTGCCTTGAAGTTCATATAGAAACACTAGCACTGTCTGCACAGTGTTCGATATATCCGTCGTATCATCAACCATATATGCGAGGAAAGAAGACTGCTTAATTTGATCAGAAATGAAATCCCTGCAAACCTGTAGCATACAATCTAACAACTCATTTTGAATGGTTTTAGAAGTACATTTAAAAATGGTAGCGTTTTCGAAATGGCTGTTAGAGCAGGACTGAGTTCCTTACAAAGACTTAGTATTTCTAAAAACACATCCTTATTGCTGGATGTGGCGGTTTCGTCATCACCGCGAAGAGGAAGATCACGTGCACCACATAATTTTATGACATATTATCGTTGACAGATCCTCGCGATTTTTCTCCACTGTTTCGTTGTGCTTTTTATGGATTCCTCATAAGCACTACTTAAAGATGACCTAATATTGTATGCTACTAGAAGTTGAAAACTGACTACATTAGCCTTATGCTTAGGAGAACCACCATGCTTTTTTAATTTTTCCTGCAGATGTTTAAAGTCACACACTCCGTCCACGCATCATCACCACCACCACTGCCGAACAACAAACACAAGAAACAGAAGAGCGCGTTTCTTCTTCACATCCACACAGCCAGGAAACTTTTTCGTATAACAAAATATGAAAATATCAAATTTTCGAGTAAAAGAAGCTCTACACTTACACTGGGGTTGTATTTGCACAATATTAAGCTCAGGCTTTGGTCGGCCGCTGTTTTTAATTTCCAACTTTTGATAAACTTAGCGAACTAAACACCACCGCTTTTAGTTCAAAAACTTTCATTTTCTCTTAACTGTATTGCACTGCAACTGACAGCCAAGACAACTGGTTGCTGACTGGAAATCAACAGGTCACAGAACTGTAAGCCCCGAAATATCCATAAAGGAAAAATGCCGTCTCCTTTGTACTTAGGTATACGCGCGTCCTCGGAGGTTGAAATGACAGTGGTCATTTCCATCGTTCGTATCTCCAATTTGAACCCAGACAATTTCAACTGCGGGCCACTTCTGTGTACCTAAAAGTAACATTCGGTTGTAAAAATATGCTCATAATAATTTAAAAATTATGGGGAAAATCGTGCAATCAAGTAATAGATAGTAATTCACACCAACCTTAACAACGCTAAAGAAAGAATAACAAAAGTTACCACATTCTATGACACCCGGGCTCATTTTTCTCACCCCTATGCTGGACTTAACTATATTACGGTCAGTGGATCTCCGGCCCTGACATTTCACAGCTGTGACAAGTTGGACGGGGAAGGTTAACGTTACCAACGTATAGTAATGAGTTTCGGAAAACGGATTCTCAAAATTATCTTAACAACAGTGACGGTTCCTGGGTGATCGCATACTCGCAACTGCACACCCACTAATTTTTTCCTCATGTGAATGTGTCTTTATCTTAATAGACATGCATATGAGAAAGTCAAATGTCTAACTTTCTTCTATATGAACTTGCTCGTTTAATTTTCCCGCCCCCTCTTTAGCAAATGTCAGCGCATTCAGTCTACAAGCTGAGACGCATAAACCCGATTTTGCGACTGGCGAAGGTAGCTTTTAGGCGAGGGTTACGCAGGGAGAGGTGCAAAGCTTGCCTTTAAGAGTACGGCGAGTTAAGGCAGCATAATCGACAAGGCCAACACATGCGATTCTTACCGCGCAAGCGCACTACGTTCTCAAGTCCCTCCGTTTTCCTTGCTACGAGCATTTCCCTCCCGTTGTTTAGCAGAACCTACTAGGCAGCCAACGTGACGGTTCTAAATACAATGTAATCATCTTCTATGTTAAAATGACAGTTATATTAATGTTATAAACACGATTACATCAAGTCTTATTAAGCGATTATAAATGCATATAATTACTCATCATGTCGTAATTTACTAAGGTCAATACTTCAGTTTCGAATAGTTATTTTGTTGCAGTCTTTATTATTGTTTGTTATGTTTGTGTTCTGGCAGCAAATTGCATACAGTTGTGTCTGCACATAGCGGGAAATTTGAATCTATGAAAGTGCAGAAATGAACAACACGGCGAAACTGAAGGGGATAATCTTTCGGGTTTATTCTTAGAAGAGAAGCTGTTTTCCGTGCTTATTGTTTGCGAGTGAGAGAAATGGCATCTGGACAAATAATAGTTCTTAGATATTGGTCATTCAAAACAAACCAAAATAGCAAAACATAAGAGCTCAATTGCCCATATGAAATGAAAATTAGAATTGCGTGATGTGTGTCAGAGAAAGAAAGGGAGTAAAGGTGGAGAGGATGTAATATACTGCACACCTACTGCGACAAGTCATAAGCCGCCACTGCTTAACAATGAAACTATGTGACATTTATTAAGTTTAAAACGTTGAAATATAAGTTTCGGTTTTATTTTCAGGCAATATCTTCGTTACACCACTATTCTGTTCGAATATTGCCTTTACATCTGTTATGGGCAGTAACTGTTACTTTTGGCAATACTGGAACCGAGTAACGCACCGGTTGTTAAAACTTTCTGCTAGCACCAATCAGCGGTCTCACTGCTAGGTGTGGCTTCCAAATGTAGCACCGTGTTGCCAACTCCGTTTTACAAGGACCACGTGGTTTCAATTGTTTTGGTGTTTGTGCAGGTTTTTTCCGGTAGATAAACGGTATAACAATTGTCTCCATATTCTACTATTCTGTGATCATTTATATGCATACTGTCCACGTAAATTTACGAAGTAGCTACATGATCTGCAAATGTATGAAATGTTTCAAATACCCGGTTTGAAATTCTCGCTAAAGAACTGGCAACACCACGCCACGAGGCTTTGAGAAATGTCAGAGCCAGTGATTCACTGGCCGTACAGAGTGGGATAACCTTACAGCTATGTCACTGTCATGGTTACTGACGAAAACAGACCAGAAAGCACACGGGCTGTCACAACCCGAGCCCGGCAGACCATCATCTTAAATATTAGCGTACTAAATAAGAGAAAAACGAAACAATTTTAAACGTATTTTGTGTACAAGTATACTGATATAATGGACACATTAAAACCCAAAAAATATGATTTTCTGTTTTTAATAGGGGGCGCCGCCCTTGGCCCCCCTTCAATAGCCACCCCTGCCACACTATCATTTTACATTGCTGCAAAACCTTTGCCATTGCAGAGTTCTTCAAAATGTTGCAGATCAGAGTTTCGGTGCTTTGCATATTCAACGACAACTTTAGCGCTGAATGAGCTGTTCGACCACCTTCCAACAATGTAGCTGCAATGCCTGATGAAGCAAGTGCGATTGCAATTTCATTGTGTGAGAGAATTGTTGCTAAAATCAATGAAATCAAAAAAGTTTTACCTGTACCACCGGGAGCGTACAAGAAGTAAATCCCTCCAGTTCCATCATTTACAACTTTCATAAGAGTATCAAATACACACTTTTGTTGTTGGCTCAATAGCGGAATATTTATGCGAACTGATTCTCTTAAAGCGTCGAGATCGTACAGTTTTTCGCGTTGTAACTCTTGATTAAAAGCGTCGTGCATCGGGCGACTGGGCGCGGCTGTGCCTAATTGAGAATACTTTGCTTGACATCATCAAGCACATGTCCTCAATTAACATTAACGCCTTGTTGTAAATTTCTTCAGTGACTTGTAAATTTGGATTTCCTCTTTTAATGCGCATTTGATAATTGATGCAAGATGTCCTCACACATATAATCCTTGTATTTGATCCATAGATCAACTGACTTTGATGGGAAGCATGTTGATATAATTACAGAAAACAATGTTCATATTTGATGAGCTTGTGAAGAAATTACAGCATCACTGAGAGTTTGTTCCCAATGAACGTCATTTTCAAAGCCGATTTTAGTGTGTCTGAAAGCGATTCACTTAATCAGTTCATTGCTCAAATTGATCTTCGATTGATCTATCTCACAACGCTACCCTAGAATTTGCATCTAGGAACAATTTGAATGGGGAAAAAGATAAATGAAGTTCTATGTTTTTCTGTGCAATTTTTCCAAATGTTCTATTCATAAGAACCTTCCTCGGACTGCATATCAATTTCAAACATAGAAAATTGCACTAATTGAGAAAGAGATGTGATTAAGTTCCATAAAAGAAAAGCATGTAGAGAAAACCCTGTGAATGTAATATGGTGCATTTCTATTTTAGTCGTAGATAATTGTATGAATTCTATGTTGAAGAGCAAGTAGAGAAAGAAATGCCATTGTGTTTAGTAAAACAAACGTGAGTAGAGAAAACCGTGTAAATGAAATTCGTTGCATTTCTATTTCAATCATAGAAAAATGGATGAGTGCTATGTCAAAGGGCGAGTAGAGAATGATATGGGAATATGTTACGTAGCAGAAAAGCTATCAGAGAAAACTGTGTGAACGCAATGCGTAAGTAAAATGGATCACATAAAAACCTCTATGAAGAAACACTTAAATGTCCCAATTTTAATGGTGATCTGTCAACTGTGTTAAATGTATCAACGTCATACATACTAACATCCATTTATGTTGAAGAGCGAGTAGAGAAAAACATGTGAATGTGTTACATGAAAGAAATGTGAGTAGAGAAACCCATATGAGTGTAATGCGTTGCGTTTCTATTTAATCAAGAAAATGGTATGAATTCTATACTGAAGGGCGAGTAGAGAAAGAAATGTGATTGTGTTTCGTAAAACAAAGGTGAATAGAGACAATCGTGTGACTGTAAAACGTTGCATTTCTATTTCAATCATAGAATGACGTATTAATTGTATGTTGAAGGACAAATAGAGAAGGATTTGTGAATGTATTACAAATAAGAAAAGCGGGTAGAGAAGACTATGCGAATGTATAGCATAAAAACCTTCTCCATGAGAAATGTATAGATGTGCCAATTTTCATTGTGATCGGTCAACCGTGTTGGAATTTACTGTTGAAAAGTGAGTAGAGAAGAAGATGTGAATGTTGTACGTAAAAGAAAAGAGTGTAGATAAAATCACATGCATGTAATACGTTGCATTCTATTACACCATAGAAAATTATATGAATTGTATGTTAAAGTGCGAATAGAGGAAGAAATGTGGTGTTTCGCAAAAGAAAAGAGAGTAGAGAAAACCGTGTGAATGTAATATGTTGCATTTCTACTACAATCATAGAAAATTGTATGCATGGTATGTTGAAGGGCAAGTATATAGGGAAGGATATGTGAATCTCATGTAAAAGAAAAGTGAGTAGAGAAAAAACAAGTGAATGTTACATTGAATAGTAAAATGGATAGCATAAGAATCTTCTCTACATATACATGCCAAATTTCGCAGTGATCGGTCAAGTAGTTTAGGAGATTGGCGGTTATATACGTACTTACATACACCAACAGTTTTTCTCGGCTTGAATGGGAAAAAGAAAAATGTGGTTTCTTCACTTTTCTGCGGAATTTTTCCCAATTTTTCTCTTCATAAGAGCCTTTCTTGTACTTAAAGGAATATTTGAAAAAAAGAATTAGCCAGATTGGTCCAGCAGTTTCTAAGTTTTACGGTTACGAACATTTACAAATTCATTTGTAATATGTAGATTACATATAATGTTTGTTTTATAGGACTACAAAACTGTCTATTTAATTTGTAATTGCCCTATCCAGCAACAAGGCGAAAGATCACCATAATAGGGTAATGTTATTGGGTTATATTAACATGACAATCTTCTAGAGGCCACTACAAAAGTTTTGAAATGTAAATGAAAGTTGACCCACTAAAATTGGATGTAGGACGGGATAGCCCCATCCTTTGTGAGTAAACAGGTATCAGGTAGAATTCAAGCAACGCAAGGATGAATAACCTATGATGCACAAGTAGCCAGTCTCTGCAATGGAGCTTGGAAGACAGCATTCTCGCTCTTTCCAGACATGCAATTTTTTATCATCATCGGGAACAGAAAAAGTCACATGGTCCAGGATGGGATCGTGTGGTGAGTGAATCGTGTTGTGTGAACGTGTTGTCGTGATGAAGAAGGATCCCTTGTATGGGTACTATTCTTGAAGCTTGCAAAGACTTTTGGCAAGCAAACTGTGGTGTACCAATTAGTAGTAACTGTACTTTGCTCCACCTGAGAAATGTTGCCATAAGACCACCCTTTAGGGAAAATTAGGCCATCATTTTCTTGTGTACCCTTTGGTGATACATCACTTTTGTCAATGGATTGCAATCAGAAAAGATCCATACTGCTGATTGCTGCTTGGTCTCCAGATCAAACTAGATCAAACTAATAAATCCAGGTTTTGTCATCTGTGACAATGTCAGAAACCCATCTAAAGTACCCTCATTTGGATCTTGTCAGCATTTTCTCACACCAATTCAACAGTGTGTTTGTGTTTCCGTCAAACTGTAAGGTACTCATCGGGATGTGACCCTCCTCACACGAAGGAATTTATGGAGGATTTTCAAAACTGCTGACGAACCAATCTGCAATGCAGCCTCAATTTCTTTAAATCTTATGCAATTATTTTTGTGAAGCACTTTTCTCAATGCTGCGATGTTTACCTCACTGCCATTGCCGGACGCGTGCTTCTCTGCTCATATTTCAAAGATGTTCGGCCACTTTTAAATTCCTGAAATCACCAGAAAACTGTGGCAACGGAAGGAGTAATATCTCCAAAAGCCTGTGGCAAATATTTGCACTAGTTTAACCCACTTTTAAGATCGTGGAAAATCATTGAGCGAAAATACTCTCTTCCAAGCTCCATTGCAGGGACTGGCGTGGGTTGTTCAACCTTGTACTGCTGGAATTCCTGGAGTGGGAGAGTCACTATCTGATACCAATTACTCACAAAGGATAGGGCTATCCCATCCTGCATCCAATTTAAGGGGATCAAGTTTCATTTTCTTATATCTCAAAACTTTCCCAGTGACCCTCGTATAGGCATACCTGAAATATGATCAAATATCTGACATTTAGTTTTAAGCAAGTAACGGACACATATGATGTGATATTACAGGCACAAAACTACAGTGCTGAGTAATAGGGGCCAAGGGGTGAGAAAGGCCTTGTGATCTGTAGATCAATACATCCCACACTTATAGCCATATAGGCTATTTAAAATTACAACTTTTCTCTCTTACCTCCCACAATTATACTATCCCCTTATCCTGCTGCAATTTCTGCCTCAGCCATGTAAAATAATGTTATCAAACAAAAAAAAAAAAAAAAATAAATAAATAAATAAAAATGAAACTTAAAAAATCTGATGTGTTGCACTCACATGATTTTCTCTACTCTTGTACTAACCATTCTTACAAACTCTTATTCCTATATCTTGTTCGTGTTACTTGAGATAATAATTTACAGAAATTATCTTATTACTTATTTCCTTGTAGGTGTAGGGGAATATTAAAATAATGCTTTCAGCAACAGTAAAATCTTTTAAAGCTTTGAGATCTCTTTGCATGCTTAACATATAAAAAAATCTGATGTGTTGCACTCACATGACTTTCTCTACTCTTGTACTAACCATTCTAACGAACTCTGATTCCTATATCTTCTTCGTGTTAGTTAAGATAAACATTCGTACAAATTATCTTATTGCTTATGTCCTTGTAGGTGCAAGGGGAATATTAGAATACAGAAGACTTTGTGCGACAGTCAAATCCTTTTGACCTTTGAGATTCCGTTCTCTTTGCACGATTAACATATAAAAAAAATGAACAACGTTGTTGCATTTCGCTAAAGTTCTAAGTTTTCCGAAACTCACACACATAATAAGGAATATCTCCGAAATGGTTCACCCTACAAGAAAATTTATTGAGACATAAACTGTGTATTTTAGCAAGATCATTTTTTGTATTGCAAGATTTTGTCTATCTCTAACGGTTTACCAGTTATGCCAAATTCGTCCAGAGTAAATACGACTACAGGGGCTATAGCCAGAAAATTCAAGATATACATTTCATTTGTCATCAAAATATCTCAAACATATGACATTTTAATCAAAATCGTTAGAGCCATTTTCAAGAAAATCAAAATTTTTGAAAAATGTTCCATGTAAAGGGTAGTTTAGGGTAGGGCTATTTTCTTCAAAAATCTTCGTGTCGCGTCCTTGAATGACAATAAACTTAAATACCAACTTTGGTTTTTAACCGACTTTTCGTTTTTGAGCTATGCTGTCCACAGACTGACACACAGACACACAGACTGACACACACACACGGACCTTTTTCTAAAAATGCTTTTTTTGGATTCAGGGGGTCTCAAAACATATATTTCCGGTGAAATCTCGACGTCGAATTTTTGGGTGGAATACAATACTTCTCCTACTTACCAGTAGAGAAAGTAAAAATGAACAACGATGTTGCATTTCAAGAAAATTTAAGTTTTCCGAAACCGACACAAATAACAAGGAATATCCCCGAAATGGCTCACTCTACAAGAAACTTTATTCAGACATAAATAGTGTGTTTTAGCGAGATCAAAATTTTTTGTAGAGTAAGATTTTGTCTATCTCTTACGGTTTATGAGTTATTCAATAGTCATCCACAGTAAACAGTACTACACAGGCAATAGCCAGAATATTCAAAATATACATTTTATTTGTCATAAAAATATCTTAAATATATGTCATATTAATGAAAATCGTTAGTCATTTTCAAAAAAATCAAAATTATCAACAAAATTTCCATGTAAAGGGTCGTTTAGCGTGGAGCTATTTTCTTCAAAATCTTAGTATTACATCCTTGAAAGACATTACACTCAAATACCAACTTTGGTTTTTAACTGACTTTTCGTTTTTGAATTATGCTGTCCACAGACAGACACACACA